>OY735204.1:16181881-16316881 GCA_963457665.1 Thysanoteuthis rhombus
AATATTAAAATCATTTTTTTACTCTGCAGTAATACATTTTATTGCTGAGTGAGTGGGTAAATAAACTGTAAAATGTTCATTAAAGCTATCTTTTACTTCGCAGTACATACTATAATTTATGATGGGATTGTAAACAAACTTTCAGGGTTGCTATTTTAGCCATATTATCTGGCCTATTTGGGAAGCATTTGATCTTGGTTTTTTTTTTTCATTCTACTGTTTACTTCCATCTAAAATTTTCAGTTGCTTTTATTCATAACTTCGGTCATCATAAAGTTACGATTAAAAAGGAACTGAAATATTAAGAAGGTAAATAACATGTGGTATAATTTTTTTTTTAAATAATCATGATAATTAACAATACTCCATCGAATGAAAAATAGGGATGAAAAGATATTTGCTTTTAAATACAATTTTGATATTTAGCCATTTTCGGCCATTTTGTTTGTAAAGAAAATATAAAACTATTTGAAAAATTAAAATATTATTAAAATAATAAAATCACGTTTTATTTCGCAGTTGTACTTTCAATTCCCGAATGAGTAAATAAACAATAAAACTATTTATCAAAACATAATATTTTACTTCGCAACAGGTTACATATGTTACGCCGGAAACGCTGTACTAGATTTTGTGGCTGAATGAGTTTATAAAACCGTTGGAACATTTTTTGCAATAAATCAAAATTATGAATAATTTTAATTCTTGCGAAAAATTGTTTCAACTCATTTAGTCACATAACTTAATATCGTGGAGTAAAAAAATATTTTGATATCTTTTTTTATAGATTGCAGGTTTGCCAGATAGTCTCTGCATTTCTACAGAAAATACCCTAGAGATTTACGGTCTCAGTAAAGTTGTGATTGAAAGTAACAAGAAAACTAAAATGAAGGTAAATAGTAGAATGAAAAATAATAATTAATGTTTGCAAAATATTCAAACACTGCAGTACATTCGAAAAATAAGCATTTATTATAAATACAACAGCAATAAAGCGAAAATGGCAAAAAATGAAATGTGGTCAAACTATAAACTTCATAAACAAATGCTTTTAAAAAAATTTGGTCAAAATGGAAAATTTGTTTACAAAGTCATTCCGCCATAAAATGTAGTACGTACTCTGAAGTAAAAGATAATGTTTAAAAGAATAGTCTTATAGTTTATTTACCCACTCATGCAGCAATATAATGTAAAAAGAAATGATTCTGATAATTTGATAGTTTTATATTTATTATATTTTGCTTACAAACTAATTATTATTTCAATTTCAATACATCGTTTTTTTTGTTTTTTTTTTTGTTTTGTTTCAAGTCCATGGTTGTTCCTGCGAACTATAAATTGTCAAATTGAACTACTGAAGTTGAATAATTCACTAAAATAATTCAGTTCACAAAATTATTTTAATTTTTATATTTCAATAAATTGTTTTAATTCCGGAGTTTGTTTTTCGTTGGTCCTACTTTTACTGAGATGCGCTTAGATATCCCTGCGCCAAACAGTCGTTTTCGGTGAACCAATTTTGTGGTTCAGGAGACTTGACTTGACAACTTGGTAATGCGTTTCAATGCAGTCTTTTTCCCTTGTATTTATTCTCACCAAAATAATCTATGTGATTTGCAGAGACATATATATTTGTATGAGCAACTACATACATGGTTTTCATTTTGTATTTGTGAAAAACTATCAGAAAAAAATCATGGATATATTAGAATTTCTTCATAAATAAATACTAATCGTTTCAGAGAAAGAGTTAATTGTTTCAAATGGTGGGTAGGAGATATTTCTATCAGCAAAAATGTTTCCTTTACGTGAAGTGAGAAACAAAAAAGTCACATTCTTACCATCGTTAGAAAATAGAAAGTATCGGGGAGACTTAACAGAAATGTTCAAGATTAAGCATGGTTTAGAATTAATAGACCCTAATGAATGTTTTACGAGAACAAAGTGCTAGAGACTAAGAGGCCACAAATATACGATAGAAGCAGATGGAATATCAGAAAATTCTTCTTCAGCAATAGAGTGGTGAGATTAGATGGAGATTATCAGAATATGTAGTGCGATCAAGAAACGTAAATGTTTCGAAAAAGAATTATAGTTTTTATTACACCATTGCAAACGTTCAAAGTTCTAAATATTGTGTAAATACGATTCTTGTATATACGATTTGTATGCCTTTTCACACAAAAATAAACGTTCTAAATTGTTCATTGAATAGATAGATTCAAAAGTGCTGATTTCTTTCCAAGGGGAGACAATTACGAGAATTTTCTTATCTTGAATCGTGAGAGGAAAGAATTTAGTTCCTCAATGAGTGTAGCCACTGATGGAAGAACCAAATATTGGACGTCGTGTACAACTCATGTTACAATCCAATTGATGGAGGGTTTCGTGAAAGCCAAGTACCTGACGATTAGGAATGTATGCAATTTTATAAACTCCAGCCCTGGGTGAAAAAGGGCTAAAATAAAACTTATGTCCATATTTGAAAAATATGTCATCAATTTTGATTGAAATTTTGCCAGTAAAAGCGTTTCTGTATCAGAAATGACATAGCACTATTGACTACCGTGAGAAATCTCTCGTTGGGGATTTTTGGACCAAAAAAAGGACAAAAAGGCTCCCAAATGACCTAAGATAATCTTGTTTTGTTTATAACGGATGAGCTTGTCATCATTTCCGGATGAAAATAAACCAGTAAGATCATAATTGGCCCTTACTGACAAATTTTCAGTGAAAAATTAAGACTGGCTTTTACAAAACGTATCAGTTTGCTCGAAATTAAAAAAATAAAAACGATTTCATAATATTCAATGTTCACAATAACTCTCATCGGTGCTGCAAGTGGATCTGGCTGTAAATGATTAATTTATATAGATGCCATCTATAGTGAAAATCAAATTTAAAAGAAGATTTTATCTTAATGTTTCAAAAAAAAAATATAAAGTTGATGAAAAGGTTTCCAGTGTCATCTTGGGTCGGGCAAATCTTAGGGTGTCTTTTCGGTTTACACAACTCCATATTACTCGTGTTACATAGTTCTTTTCCACATAGATTTCGGATGGTTGAGCCCTGTCTCACCATTGACAGTGTGCTAAGGTGACCCTGCTGTCCCAAAAACAAAAATTGTAGGGAAACTTGGTAGAACCGGCAAGGAAACCCATGAGGATTGCATAGAATCTTAAATCTGCCATGACTTCCCATCCGAACTAATCATACTTCAAGCTGTTTGGCAAGGTTTTGACATTGTTGTAGGTAAAATAAGAATTGTCTTGATTTCCCAGTAGGCATGCTGAAATATGCTTTAGGACACCAAACGCTGCCTCGGAGTAATGTCTGAAGTAAAGATCAAAACCAGTATCTTCGTCTGACCTCAAATAAAGAACAGGGAATTCCACAAGAAGCTCACCAGCAGTTTTATACAGCTTTGTGACAGTGGATCAGGGCTTCCGGGGCCAGTAAAAAGCCTAAAGCTATATGGAGCTGGTTGAGAGTACGATGAAGAACTACGGTAAAAATGGGCGGCTGGCCGTCTGTCAAAGACCATATCTTTGACATTAAATGAATCAAAATTAAAGGAAAATGTGGGGGTGTATCTGGAATAGCAAAGCGGCGAGCGCTTCCACCGGGATATGCTAGACTTTGAATGCTACTAGTAAAGACCATCTAACGAGAATATGATGTGAGATTATATCTTTGGGTCTGGTTCGTGAAAGTTCAATAGTAAATCTCGAAAAATAACTCACTGTTGGGTCTGAAAGTAAAAACGATTACTTTTAGTGAATGTGTTATCGTAGCATAAATGGATCGCTAATGAATCTAGTTAAGGGTAAAAAGATTACTGACGCTCAGCATCGCCCCCCCCCCTATTCCCGTGTGGTATTGAGCCAAATTATTTATATAAAGTCATAAATAATTGTTTTTATTCTCTTAAATATCAATAAGTGAGTCACTATTGATGGAAACTTACTTACATCATCATCATCATCATCGTCGTAATAATAATAATAATAATAATAATAATAATAATAATAATAATAATAATAATAATAATAATAATAGCAGACGTGGCAGTGTCTGTAGATCACAGAGTAAATTGAAAGAGAGTGAAAAACAAGGAAAATAACAGGATGTGGTAAGGCAACTGAAAAAGGTGTGGAACATGAAAGTCAGGGTAGTATCAGTTGTAGTAGGAACACTCGGAAACGTACCAAAGCCCCTAAGAACGAGACTGAAGGAACTGGGGATAATAGGAAAGACCATATAGACCACAGCACTACTGGGGACTACACGAATACCGAAGAGAGTTCTGGAAACATGAGATCTACAACCCCCAGCTCTTAGCAATGGCCTAACAACCAAGAAAAGGGCATAGTGGGAGAGGTACAAACCACATCACTGATATGATGAGTGAAAAAGATATGAGCTGGAGATCTGAAGAGACTTACGGTCACTCAGCCTTCAGCGATAACGTACGGGCAACTGGTATGAAACTGTAAACCACAGAACTGCTGTTGACTGTGAGAGTGCGAAGAGGAGGGCTGGAGACTTGAGGGGACTTGCTGTCACTCAATCTCCAGCAGTGACCACCAGGAAACTGGTGTGAAAATACAAATGATGATGATGATGAAGATGAGGATTCCTGGAAATTGAGATCACAAAAATGTGGCAACTTAAGAGTATAACAATACAGGTTGGTACGGGAGTCTTTGGGGTCATAAAAGAGTGTCGACAAATATCTAGGTAGGATACCAGGAAACCCAATCATCAATGAGGTACAGAAAATTGTCTTCTCAGGCACAACCCATATCCCTCGCAAAGCAATGTCCATGTAAATATTGTCTGTTATACAACTATTTCCAAAATGGAACAGCTCATATTTCGAGAAAAGTACTGTCTAAAGCCTTTTGTTAAAGCTTGACAGTCGGCTTACATACTTAAAAACCGTTATGCATACTGTGATGATAATAATGATAATAATAATAATAATAATAATAATAATAATAATAATAATAATAATGATAATAATGATAATAATAATAATATGAAGAAGAAGAAGAAGAAGAAGAAGAAGAAGAAGAAGAAGAAGAAGAAAAAGCAATTTCCACTTTCGAGTTGCAACAATGGATACGTGACCGTATGAGGCTATAGGGCGTGGCTTTTCCAAATTGATTTTCTTTCTCGATTCGTCATCTTTTGTTCCTATTTATCAAAATTGCGAGACATTACAAAAAAAATCAATTCATTCGGGAGAGTAGGCAGGAATTTTGGATTAACACAGAACAGATGGGAAAACAACAAGCATTTATTTAAAGTGAACTAAGGCGAGTGGTTCTCCACTCGGATAGTGTAAGGGTTAGCACGTCTACCTCATACGCAGAAGATTCCGGCTTTTATTCCCGGTATGGATGAAGAGCGTGGGAAATTCTTGGCCATTTGGATAACTCAGCAGCTAATTGAGTACATTCTAAGCTGTGTGATTGAGGTAGACTTACTTCCTTCTAAGGGGGTCATAAAAAGTTCTAAGAACTAGAAAGCACTCAGAGAGCACATTCCTCTGCCAAAGCTATTGTCGGGGGGGGGGAATTTGGCATGGGTTCGCTCCAAAGTTGTATCAGTTTGTTTGGAGCCTATTGTCCACCCTAACACAAAATTTCATTGAGAATTTGGTGGGGATATCGTGCGCACAGACATGGAATTTTGGCAACATCATATGTTTTGGACATATAACTTTAACGTAGGGGAGGTAATGATGCATGGAACCGCTCCAAAATTTAAGCAGTTCTTTTATAGCCTATCGTCCATAGAATTTCATTAAACTTCATCGAGAACTTTTAGAGATTTTGAATGAAAAGTCATGATCATATGCATAAATACAAGAGAAAAACGAAAAATATCTCAATCAAGAATAAATTCCTTGATCCGGCATAATTAAACCACCTCTTCCTTCTCCCATTGCCAACACTCCCACACAATCTTATTGAATTTCGTGTGGTACTCTCGGAGGTATCATGTTGGCTGACAGATGAACAGGCAGAAAGACGTGACTAAATATATATACCCCTCAAACTTAGTTGACATAGGTAAATCAAGTCCTGGGCTTGACCAGATTTGAAACTTGCAAGGCTTACCATGCTGGTGAATGCAATGGAAACCAGGACTTCGTCAACGGTTGTATACTCCAATGGAATATGTCTATGTATGATGTATAGAGAGCAACGTGGCATGACCACAGAAAGTCATGATAGGCGTAATCAAAAAACACATCACTAATATTCGATAAAATGAACTGATTAAAGGAAGACGTGACCAAGTAACACGTCGCTGGTCACATGACCAATTAAGCACACGTAATGCTGATGTGGCTTTGACCATGGGTCGCATGCATAAAGCGACCAGTAAGCATTCCCCATAGAAAGTGTCATGTGATATTTTAGCAGCATGTATTGTTTGGAATGATCAAAAAAATGCACGTGAACGCAATCGGACACAAACTAGGGGCCAATTTAGCAAAAAAAAAAACAACCTACAATGTAAATATAAACCCCACTAAGAACCTGTTTTAGGGGATTAAAAATAATTTTTTTTAAGACAAAATCAGGAGGAAATGTTCAAATTTTCAACCATCAAGTTCCATTGGTGCGACCCCACACTTGATTCATACATACATAGCCAGTCAGCCAACTTAAAAACTGAAGAAACCTATGTTGACAGTTTTAGTGACAGTTCTGGTTGATGGTCTCTAAAAAAGAAGTACAAATTTATACAATGTGGGGATTGCAGATTTTTCAGAGCACAAATAAGAAAAAAACGACAGTGAGGGACACGTGTGTATGTAGAACAGACTCACGTTGGGTTGAGGTTAGGGTGTTGTCCCCTTGCAAATCAAATTGTTTACAGCATCCCGAAAGTCACTTACTTTACTCAGAATTATCAAATCGAACGGAGCCTTCGATTAGGAGAAACAGGAAAAAGATAGAGGCGATTATGTGACGTGGGTGGGGTGGGGGTTAAACCGATGGAAGTGGCAGAGTGAACCAAAGAAGGGGATGGGAGAGGAAAAGCCGACTAGTCAGTCTTATGCGGATTTTTGCAAAGTGAGATAAAAATTGAATGAGTAGATTCCGGAAGTCGAGAGGAAAAGGGAAAATTCGGAGAATATAGTTTTCCCCGTGTGACGATGTCGGTCGGCACGGGAGGGCGATAGACACAGACCGGCCCCACAAAACAAATCAAAATGATCGCATTACGAACCACTTTCGATATCCAGCCAATCCTTCCTGTAGCCCTGCACCTCCCCCGTGCTCTATCCAAGTATCTAAATTAAGCCGGCAGTCCTTTTACTTTAAAGCGATTTGGTTCAATCACTAAGTAAGATTGCCGGGAAGGCGAACGAGGAGGAGAGAGTCGATAATAGCGAAGTAAGGATATGGATGTTTCGCCGAATCGGTAATATTGCCTGTTTAGCGAAACCTTTTTTTGTATAAAAAATAAGTAAATACATTGTTTTGATTAGATCGAAAGTCTATTCAATCAAAACAAGGTTATAAAACAATTATTCTCTTTACAATAACAAATTAATGTAATCAAAGTGAAATCACACTTTTTTTAAGTTCGCCAATTCAGCGTAACATATATAATGTAATAACTAGCTTGTCTTACACAGCCTAGGGCATAAGCCTTCTCTATCAGGGCTTCATTTATCAAGTGTTTCTCTTGTCTCGGCTTATAATATGTGAAATACACTTAGAGGCGACAAGCGGCTGAGGTGACGTCTCTCACTTCACCATTTCGGCGAGTGGCACCAGGTATTCCTAAGCGGTCACCCAATTAAATACTGACCAGATCCACAGTTGTTTAACTTCGATGATCGAACATGTTATTATAATTTGAGAAGCCTCCGTTTGTGTGTATGAAAGAGAGAAAAATCAATTTTTCCCCCTGTCAAATTTCTGTATAAAACGAGATTGAATCAAATTATAGTTCAGGTGGTTATTTTGAACCTTTCTGTTTTCATCGTTTTTACTATTAATGAGGATATTTCTGATTGTCATAAGCAAGATTTTCATATTTTTTTTTCATCGAAAAAGAAGGTACCAGAAATATTTTTTTTAAATCAATTTGGAATAATCTTTTGGTAATTAGACGTTTTCTCATTTTTCATTCATAGATCTAAATTTGGATATAAAATACCTAAATTGACAACCCTGAAGAGAAGCAACCGAAATACTTCGAAGCTGTACTCTCGTAGGACGGATGGAAAATTATTTCACATGACAATTATGGTAATCTTTCATAGTGTTTTCTTATTATGCCGTCATCTATCTTACTCTCTCTACTCACGGTGTTCTGTTATCGAGTAACGATAGTTTTTTTATCAGTAAATAAACAAAAATACGATTTCATACAACTTCCATTGGTTTTTGAAATACGAAATTTTCAATAAACTTAGAAAAACGTTGATATATCTTTTCACGGAGTTAGAACAAGATGGCTATCAAAATAAACTCAGACATATCGAATTAAGATTAAAAAGGAACGTAGATTTTCAAGTAGATAGTCATTTTAGCACAGAACTTTTTACCGTCTTTTTTGCTCACAACTACGTCCGAATGTCCATTTTAATTGAATTTTCGTGAAGTTTTGCCCAGACGTGTGGGCTTCAAAGCAATTTTCTATTATTTGCACAATTACACTTTTCACCTTTGTTTTAGCTAGCTTTATTACATTCCTATATTTGTTTGGTTTGGGTCTGTAGACAAGGGAGGCGACCATTATGGTCGCTGTACATGATAAAAGCGTAAAGCGTGAATTACGCAGACAATCTTGAACAAATACGAAACTGTTTACTTCTTATTTACAGTTCGTGTGGCGAAATATAGTTAGAAATGACTGAGAACATTTATTTAATCATTTTATGATATTAATTTCAACTGTATATTCACTTTAGCTAAGAAAATATATATGTATTTGTTGTTGTTAATTGCAACCCCAACCTTATTCACTAACCCGAAATCATATCCTTTGGAGTTAGATTTATTAAAATCTAGTTTTACATCGTCATGTTTTCTGTTTCAATTTGTTCCGTAAAAGATCGGCAGCATCAGCTTGAATGATTGTGTTCGTACTAGTAATCTACTTTTTCTTTGTGAACCTAATCCAAACAATTACCACTCATTACTGTTTTTGCTACCAACCATTCTGTTTTGCTTGAGTTCTGTAACTTGATCTACATGCATGTTATTTTCATTCCCGATGACTCGCAATTGAAAATATCGAACACTCTGCAAACAATTGTAAAAGAAGAAATATTTGCTTTAAAGTCATTTTTTCAAAAAACAGAATTTGCAAACTGGTTTGGAAGTTATAGGATCATGCTGCACCGGTCCTCTATCTCAAAAATTCACGTTTGACAGGTTGTTTTTTTGGTTTTTTTTATTTGCTCTCCAGCACCAATTGCAGGCTCTGGAGCCGTTTACTCTCTCTCTCTCTCTCTCTCTCTCTCTCTCTCTCTCTCTCTCTCTCTCTCTCTGAATAGTCGATCACACACACACACACACACACACACACACACACATATATATATATATATATATATATATATATATATATATATATATATATATATATATATATATATATATATAATTGACTGAAATATCCAACAGCAGCATCTATTTCTCCTCTATGTGAAGCCACTGTGTCTTTCCCTTGGAAAGCTCCCTTAGTTTTTTCACATATCTTAATAATCCCAGTCCTGCATTTTTGAGGCATGCTCAAGTTGCAAACACAATTATGAATGGAAAAATCTGAGTAATAGTTTGGATTATATTCGCAAAGGAAAAAGAAGTTAAACACAATCCTCCAAGCTGCTGTTGATTATTTCTTACGGAACAAACGAAAACGCTGAACTTGACCATTTAAAACTCTATCTTATTAAATTTAACTACTATATATCTATACATAATCAACAGTGTGTTGTTAATGCAATTGATTTCTCACTCTGTCCCTATTGACGTATATATTTCTCTATCAACCCAAGTTTTCGTCTTATTTATACATTCAAGTTATTACCAATCAAACAAGAGACAGGAAGAAGAAGAGGATTAGACGAACGGAGTACACCCTGGGTCAACAAAAATCGACAAGGGCATCTATGAATGCTCTGAGATAGGTAGATCGATAGATAATTAGAAACCGTCAACCAAATCTGTCAACGTAAGTTTCTTCAGTTCTAAAGTGATTCTGCCTGGCTGGCTATGAATGTAGGTGCCGTGCATAACCATGGAGCTAAAGGGTTGACAATTTAAGCATTCACTCCTTATTATATCTAGAAAACTGGCCAACTAGAGGCGAAAGAAGTAACTTTTTCCATTTTTAACCGATCACCCCCAACCCACCATGCTACCAAGAGACGGGTTGGTTTCTATTGAGTGACTAACCAGACCTGTTTTATCTGTATTCATTTGTCATTTTTGGTTTTTCCTGGAATAATCCAGAGAACGCATTTGTTCTTGCTGCTCATTCAACATGCCAAGAAGAGAAAAGGAAAAAAAAAAAAGAAAAGATAACTCGTTCTGTTTTGGTCCACTATTCCACTTGAACAATAGAAAGACGAACATTTTTCTTCTGCATGTATTTCATCTCCATCCCACTCTGCGCCATCTATCTCCGTCCCTCGGAACTGGTCGGTTTTTCGGCTTTCTACCCCACCACGCGCGCAAGAAATGAGGTAACTGACCCGTGCTACTGCCGCCAGCATTCTTTAAAGATTCCAGCACGAAAGAGAAGCAGAATTGGATGACTGCCATATTGGCCAGACTGGGTTCGATAACGATGTTAATAAAGACTTATTATTACAACCCTGACCAACAACAACAGCGGGAGTCTCTTTCATCGGTTACTGCACCTGTGTACACAGCACGAATCTCATTCATTGTCTGTGTTGTAGTGCTTCTTTTGTGAAATTCATTCACCATGAAACTGAGAAGATAAAACTAATTAAAGTATTTACCTCCCATGAGATTGAAAATTATTCTATTCTACAAGTAACCATTGTCTTTTGGCAGCATGTTGCGTTGGGTGTGATCAATAAGAAAATACGGAAAAAAGGGATTATTAATGAATAAGTGACTTCACTCGTCTTCTATTGGATCACTTAGAAGTCTGAATTTTCAGAAAACAAGCGTAAACCTTGCTAGATATGAACTATGTGAATCAATTTTGCATAAATATACCCTGCGAATTGAAATCCCTCACTGAAAAGCTATTTGAGGGTATTTTCATAGAAAAGGAACGTTTTTTTCTCGGCATAATGATAAATATTATTTTCAATTTTCAGCCCTCTACCTACATTGTTACGGCCCGCACGCATAGATAGATGTGTGTGTGTGTGTGTGTGTGTGTGTGTGTGTGTGTGTGTACGCACGTGTGTGTGATACAAATGATATTCGAATATTGATGTTTATCTGCATACGTTAAAAAGTTATAGTAGAAACATAAGTTTTAGAGCGTTATTTATTTGACTGACTGTAGATACTCTGTGTCTATATGTGCGTATGTCCACAAGCAGGGTTTTTCACGGTTGATTTATATTTATATCTAAATTTTACACAGACTTGGATCAGTTTCATATGAAAAAGATTTCATACCCCTTCAGTCAACTACCTGATTCTTTTTTCTGTCCTTTCCCTTCCTGCCTTCTTATTGAACCACATAACATATTTTGTACTTGCTCGCCTTACCCTCTTATTAAACTACTAAACTGTCCTTTCTGTCTCTCTTTCTTTTTACCCTTCAGTAACTCATTTTCTACCCTCTTTGTTTCCGAATAAAATAAAGACTATTTCAAATAGAAAAAGCCATATTTTGATCATTTGATTTATAATCATAAAATAACCAATATTTCAAATAGAATAAGTTATATTTCAATTCATGTGCTTCATAGTAATAAAAAATATTTTGATAAATTAACTATTTCGTTTATTCAGATCATAGCGAAATAACAAGTGATATATTTTCATGAAGAATTACACTGGTTTGCAAAACCGAATCTTAGCCCAGTTTTTTTTTACAAACTTGTGATTCCTCAACATAGAGAAACGAACTTAGAAAATTAGTTTCAGTCTTCACACAGCATCATTTAAAGATCTTCATTCCAAAGTTCTCTTTCGTGACTGATTAGTTTTTAACACATTGCACCATGGACGTAAATCATGACAATTGTAGTACAAGTGCCCCAACCTATTATAACGCTGGTACTGGCATCTAAGAAAGCCAACCGCGTTGTAACCGAGCTGCAAGAACTCTGGGTTGGCATGGATGATATTAAAGGGTGGTCGATATATGAAAGACGGTGAACATCAATTTTTTCATCCCTTTTGTTAAAAAAAGAGGGATATTAATATATATGATATATATATTATTGATGAAAAGAAGTTTTTTTTCGTTGGCTATCGAAATTTTGTGTCAAATTCATTTCATTTTTATTGTTGGTTTGCCGGCGTGAGTCAAATATATTTCTTAGTAGAGTGTAGGGAGGAAGTTGTGTCACATCTGTTATTAAATGGGCTTACGATGAAGTAAAACAGCGCTCTGACCGAAATATTGGGCTGGCGGGTTGAAGCAGGGAATCCTATTTTTATTCGCGGTTTTCTGGACAAGTGAACGATGATAAAGGTAACATTGTTGAGATCCACTGCCCATCCGTCTTTCATTGAGAACCCGCACTATAACGAACTGTATTATATCGGGGAAGGTCGTTTCTGAGGCAATGGTTAAACTAGTGTGATAAATGAAAGTCGGGTCGGCATTAGTGCTGAACGAATCAAATTTGTATTCATAGTTTGTTCTAATAGAGCTATTGACAAAAATACATGAAATTTATTTAATAAATCAAGGTCCCCAAGGAAAGTAAATCGGCCATATTCTTTGCTCTGGGATTTAAATAGGCAAGAGCTAACTTTTTACCCTATTGTCAATTTTCATCATCAGAAACAGTTATCTGAAACTTCTGATTGGCAGATTTCTCGATTCCTTGCGTAAAATGGAGATAACCCTTGTTAGCTGTAAAATGGATTAAAGATTATCTCTTTTATCAAAGAAAAACAGAAATAAATACATAAATTATATTGCTATTGTTTTGAGTTAATTAAATTGTTCAATTGTTTTTTTTTCTTTTATCTTATAGTCCGTTCTTAATATCAAGCAAATGTGTGTGTGAAAAGCTGGGGGTTTGTATTGAAATACAGTTTTTATTTATAACATTTGTGAACCATTTTTAAGACAAGTGCAGGCAAGTGTATGAAACCTTAAAGGTTTGTACGAAAATAATTTTTTTTCTGCTGCAGTTGAAAAATTGTATATCACATAATTATTGGGGGAGATAATCATATAATACTTTATTTCAAGTTGGAGTGATCTTTATCTTACACACGGGAATTAGGAATCAAGCCTTCTGATATTTACTTGTTTGAGGAATAATATATGTATATAATGAAAAACAGTACCACAGCACCGATCCAGTATATATATATATATATATATATATATATATATATATATATATATATATATATATATATATATGTATATATATATATCGAGAAAGAGAGTATCAGAAGATGGACAATTTATATCCTACAGAATGTGATAAGTATAAGGACATTATTATGGGAACTACATTTTGCTTGGCACCGAAATTACTTAGCAGAAAATGCTTTTGCCAACTGAGCTAACGACACCCTTGACAAGATGCCTACAATCATGAAAGAGAGAGGTCGGTGACATAAGTGCACTCTTCAAACCCCAGCCTTTCGAAAGGGTGCCATTATCTCAATTGCCAAGAGCAATCGATCCCCGCACGATGCACATTTCCTTATCTGAGGCTGCTCGATCTGCTACTGAGTAACGTCGGTGCCGAGCAAAATATAGCAAGAAGTTAACGGGGGCTTTTCTGCCAAGTACGAGACATCTTAAGCGCTAATACGAAAGACATACGTCATAATACACAGCACGTTGATCCCTGCAACGTATGGGGTTGCGTAGCTGCAGGCCAGTCAGAGTACTTATATTGTCCAATGTCCATCACCGCATCTTCAATGGGCACGTGGGTGTTGGGCGATGGGCGTTGAAACTATACTAAATGGAAGAAGATTGCCTTGACAAACTAATCTCTCTTTCTTCCGAATAAGTTAGACGGCAGGGTACGTGTGCGTCAAAATCCTGGGGAAGCAATGGCACGAGGTTTCACTGTAGGAAAACAACAAGCCACTAAAAACAGGTTTAGATGTATGTATCTTTAATCCATGGTATATAGCATCGTTCAGCAGGACAATGTGCTCTGTCACACAGCACGAGTTGTATAGGAATAGTTTTAGGATCATCATGAGGACATCCATTTACTGGCTTGACCATAAACGCCTCAGATCTCAATGCAATTGGGCAATTTTATGTCTTGTGTCAACAATACACAGACACACACACACACATACATATACATAGTAGAACGGGGATTAGCTATACATTCGTCTATTCTAAGTCAACTTAATATTTGAAGTTGAATGTATCGAGCACTCAATGAAATAAGCCCATCATACTTCGGATATTGCATTATATCATATCATATTATGCTATATTGCATCCCTGATTTGTCATCATCATCATCATCATCATCATCATCAGTCTTTTGACGTCCGTCGTTGGACATGGACCTTCCCCAAGATCTGCCACATTTCTCTATCATGGGCGCCGTGGAGCCAATATTTTCTGAATTTGTCTAGTTCATCTCTTCATCTTGTTTTTTGTCGGCCTTGGTTTTGCATGTGGTCTCTGGGGATCCATGTTGTGAGTCGTGATGTTATTGGTTGTCTTTCATTCTCACAACATGACTGGCCCATTCCCATTTGAGTTTCCTAATGGATTCTATGATGGCTCTGACCCCCTGTTTTCTTTCTGATATATTGTGCTGTCTTGTGCTGTGAGGTATATATATATATGAGTGTGTGTGTAGCGTATCTCTCTCTCTCTCTATCTATCTATCAATCTATCTATCTATCTATCTATCTCTTTATATATATATATACTAAGCATGTATTTATATATATATGTGTGTGTGTATGTGTTAGATATGTGCATACGGTCTCAGTACTCCTTTTCAAAAAACATAGGCTGAATATAAAGTTTAAATTTCGGTTTCCCGGTGGAAACTTTTCCCTTTGCCGCTCACCTTAAAATGTAGGAGGTTGTAGGGTGAGAGGAAGTAGGCTTGTAAGGTGAAGGATACAAGAGTAGGCGTAGGCGAAGGGCGTATCATTTTATCAGTCTGACTAGAAAGTAGAAAGGTCTTAGAAGAGCCTCAGTGACAAAGAACCACATTTCTGAAGACTTCAAAACTCGGCAGGTTTCACTGAGTGAGCTGAAGTATCATCAACAAATACAGAGAGGGAAGTATTCAAAATTCATTTTCTTTATTATTAGTATTATCACACATTTTTCTAAACAATTTACATTGGTATCTCCTGAAACCTCTAGAACCTGACGGGCATACCACCAAGTGAGAAAAAATGAATGAAATTGATAGTTCGCAAGAAGGGGAGAGTGGTCATAATTGGCTTCAAACAGGTGGTTGAGCAGAAGACGTCTGGACTTGATAACTTAATAACTTAATAAGTAGACACAAGTATTGTTTTTTTCCCATGATTGTGACTCGGACCTGGGCTCCAATCTGCACAGGCTGTTATAACATGAGGTTTCTCCACTGAAGGGGTGGCCGATCTCTACAATCAAGACACATCTACTTCTGTTGGAACATCTAAGATCTGTGCAGAGCTGTACTGTTCCTATTCTCCTTCAAAGGAATGGTAGAACATTTATGGTCAGCTTGGACATCTACCAACTACAGAACTAACTACAGTTCTGTCATACGGTCAGAATATCCCTGAAAAGAGGTGACAGACCCCAATAGTTAATTCAGGTATCTACCGGAAGGAGGACACTACAAATCTATGACCTAAGGGCCTTTCAACTATTTACGCCACTTCCGTGAACCGTAGGATACGAACCCTTGGCACGTCGCACTTCACTTTAAAGCTTCGTTGCTCAGGATGGAGGCTTTTTTTTCCGCACACAGGTTCCATATGGTCCCACTGCAGTGAAAATCCCTTTCAAAATTCTTCGTTCACAAGGTCAAGTTATTCATCTATATATATATATATATATATATATATATACACACATATCATTTATACGCATATATGTCTTGGTATATATCCACTCTGTTTTGGTTACACAGACACACACACAGACACATATATATGTGTGTGTGTATGTATGTATGTGTATGTGTGTGTGTGTGCGTGCATGTGTGTTTATATAACTTGTGTTTATACTGTTTATGTCTATTTCCTAATTTCTTGGCAATCTTGAAAGGATTCTGGTTTTGGTTGTTGTTTTATTGAGAGTCTCTATGCAGTTCTTTCCCCTTGTTATCTTTCTGCCGGCAGCAGCGTTCTTCTTCGGAAGAGCTGCCGTCGTTTGTGATTTCGGATGTATCCGATCGATAGACTCTAATTATGACAAGGGCCGAGAGGGAGAAACAGAATCTGGACACCAGTGGGATGCACTTGGCATCCCTTCGAGGGGAGGGGGAGAGGTGTTGGAGGAGAGGCGAATCGGTAGACAAACCCGACCTTCACTACGAACCAATCAGATCACTGCTAGGCCAACAGAAAAGGTCGTTTCACGTCCGGTCCCTCTCCCACGGGGCAACAGAGGAATCGGCACTGCACATGCGCAAAAGAAGACTGGCGATCGGCGCTGGAGGGTAACTGTAGACTTAACGATAATAATCGGTGATGTGAAATAAAATGAAGACACACCAAAGCTATGAACGTGGGCGAAAAGTTTTCGTGTGAAGAAAGGTTTACGGACATGAGATTATTAGACGGTATTTGTTGATGTCTAAATCGATTTCCGCACTGCACGTTTTTGGTTTCTCCGAATTATGATGGTTATCTTCTACTGTAAACATAATCTGGAAAATGAATACCTATCTTCCTTCAATTGTGGTCTAAGCCAATGCTTCTTAATTTCAGTGTTAGTCACCTTTGAGTAGCGACGGATTAAAATAACTGGAAGCCTTGGGCTAAGCGACCTTGGGAGACCGAAGCTCAATAGCATCTAATCATGAAAAACAAAACCTCCTTCTCTTCTTTATTTATCCAATGTAAATAGAACTGAAAGTTGATCATTGATAAAAAGATTCTTTATAAATGTAAAACCTTTCATTAGAGAGCACTCAGACAGCGTACACTTTAGCCAACGCCATTGTCAGGGAGTAATTGTGCATGGAACCGCCAAAAATGTTATTCACCTATATCATATTGTCCATCCTTCAACGAAATCCCATTGGAATTCATTGAGAGCCTTCGGAGATTTTGTGTGAACAGACATGGAATTTAGGCGACACTATATGTTAGGATATATTACGACGTATGAAGTAATTGTGCATGGATCTGCTTAAAAATATAATCACTCCTCTCGTAGATCCCGTGCAGGATTTCATTTAAATCCAATGAGAAATTTAGGAGATATCATATGGTGTGTGATGAGCGTATACATGAATGTATTGGGAAAAAAAGGAAAATATCTTTAAAACAATTTGAAAAAATCCTGAATCAGTCCCCAAATTTTACCAACTTTATCTGACCTCGTTGCCCATCCATCCAGTACTGTTGAAGATATCGTATGGATAGACGAACAAATTGACGAGTAGACGCGGCCAAGTACATCTAACCCTCTTCCAACTCGTTGACAGAGGTAAATAAGTTTACAAAAGTATGGAATTATTGAAGACGTTCCCACAGAATATTCATAGCCATGTTTCAACATTATACTATATGAAAGTCTGGTTATCCACTTTAAAGAAACCGTCACGAGGCCAACTCATTTTTGCTGCATACCGTGTTTGGGATGATCAATCAAAAAAATGGAAAAGGTGTGATCAATGAATAAGTTACTTCTCTTGGCTTTTGTTGGGCAGTGATTTCTGAAAAGCCCGAATTTCAAAAAAACAAAACAACAACAACAACAAAAAAAGCATTAATGCTACTGGACATAAACTGAAGGAACAATTTAACTTACATTTCAGTCTGGACCCATTTAAAAACCGATTGGGGTAATTTTCAAAAGAACAAAGAACCGCTTTTTTTAAACATGATAATTAACTGTTTCATTTTACTTCTTAGCTCCATCGGTGCAGCCTGCACGCGTGGCACATGAATACATACCTAAATAGCCAGCCAGACCATCTTAAAAACTGACGTCGAAAGTTTCATAACGAAGTAAGAACATTATTCAATATTCTAGACATTCTAAAAATATGCAGAGAAAATTGGGAATGACCAGAAAATTCACCCAGAAAAAATGTTTAGAATTTTTCACTTTAGATAAAGTTAAGTTGGTGAACAATTTCTGTCTCAATAAGAACTTCCAATCACTTCTCAGTGGAACAAAACACAAGAAATAAACTGGCTTTTCTGGGAGTGGTCATCACTCGTGCAGGGTGGGGTATATTGCAAGTCACTTTTCACCGGTAAGTACATACATTGTGAAAAGGGGAATTATCTGCGCCCTAAAACATCCAGCCAGATTCTTATTGGTCAACACCAAGAACAACTTTCAAAACAGCAATTACCATGCAAGCTTTACATCAGCTTCCACGGGTAGTTGTAAAAGGGTAGACACATGACTAAAAAATCATCATGTTTATTTACCCCAACTCAGAAGCATTTCAGAGAAGATCCAAAATGTCTGCGGGCCATACAATATCAGGACAGTATTCAGGTGTAGTTTCACCCCTCGGAGACACTCGACCAAAACCAAATATCTATTAGAGATGAACCTGACAGAACAAACTGCATGTACATTCCATGCTGTGAGGCGTATATAAAAGAAAGGCTAGTCACCCTTCAGAGGTAAGAGTGGAAGAACACCAAAAAGCCTTCACTCGTAGTGAGACCTTCGAGTCAGGCTTGAAAGATCACGTATGGAGGGGAAAATAGAGCAGCATTGACAGATGAGACTGTTAAAGGAGTCAGCACACATGATAGACTCCGATAACCTCTTCGGTATCTTAGCATCGAGTTGAAGATCAAATGGATGTCGTTGATAATGGAGGAACGCTCTTCAAAGCCAAAACACTGAACTATAACATATACATCCTTGTGTATGTATAAAAGGGCATATGTCTTTATACGTACATGTATCTGCATGTATGTATATTTATATGTATGTACGTATATATATATATGTATATATATATATATATATATATATATATATATTTCAAAAAGGGATATACGCATGTAAAAGCATTATAAGTATGTATAAATAAATACATGTATGTAATCATTTACAAGAAAGAAATACCGGAGAAAATAGGCGGGGTTATCTCCCTTACGCCCTAAAACAAATAAAAAACCAAATTATGCATGCCTTAGACCCGAAGAAAGGGCTCAACCCCCTCCCTTAGCGTTTACAATTTATTTAGAACAACATTGGTAGAGATTCTTAGATGGCGATACGTGAAGTGAACAATTTTTTCGCGACTCTGTATAGTTCAGAAAACCATTTAAAAAGAGCCTTGGCATCTAGTAACATATAAATCACCCAGAGTTGGACCTAGGGAATCCTCCCAACGTGAAATGCACGGCCTGATAGAAGCATTCCTCCATCAACCACCCCCTCTTCGAAGAAAGCCGTGTGTTATAATGGTCGAAACATAGTGTTAAAAAGAAGGGTAACCAAGTTGAAGACAACTGTCCCTAAAAAGCCTATCTACAACAGAATCTGCGACCCAACATAATTTCCTTCACCCTTGAGTGAATTAATCAGCACTTTAAGAACTAAAGTCTGCTTAAGACCTATTCTAATGCCGACCTCATATCTGTGTGTCTGGAACTTTTTCTCGTTGTTGTATACATTTGTCTCATTAACCTAACCAAGAGACAAACCTACAAACTGAGAAGTATGCAACTTGCACAGGAGAAAATCATGCTCAACCTTACATGGAGAGATCACAAGACAGTACAGTATATAAGGAAGAAA
This sequence comes from Thysanoteuthis rhombus, assembly GCA_963457665.1. Taxonomy (NCBI): domain Eukaryota; kingdom Metazoa; phylum Mollusca; class Cephalopoda; order Oegopsida; family Thysanoteuthidae; genus Thysanoteuthis; species Thysanoteuthis major. Next base: position 16,201,985 of record OY735204.1, read on the forward strand.
ACGGGAGCCTGAGACATCATAGAAACTATTAAAAACCTAAAATGGCAATGGGCAAGCCATGTTGCTTGAATGAAAGACAACCGATGGACATCACGACTCATAACATAGATCCCCAGAGAACCCATGAGAAACCGAGGACGACAGAACATTAGATGGAGAGATGAACTAGACAAATTCAGGGAATACTGGCTCCGTGACGCCCATGATAGAGAATTGTGGCGAATACTGGGGGAGGTGTATGTCCAACGGCGGACGTTAAAAGACTGATGATGATGATGATGATGATGATGATGATGATGATGATGATGATGATGATGATATAATGAGCAAAAAGCATAAACTAACTCATTTCCCGAGTGTTTATCTGATTTTATTTTTTGATCATCCTAAAATATGTAAAAAAAACAAACTGAAAGTGACAAAAATTAACACAAAAATAATTACAGTTTTTTCTAGTTAATACAAATATGGAAAATGCCAGTCTTTGAACTTAGAATTGGGTTTTTTAGAAATTAGATTTTCAATGTTAATATGTTTACCACAAAAATTACTCATTTTTAGGATTAGAAAAAATATGAATATATGAATGAATCAAGTCGTTCACCCGTCATCTTTCATTCACCCTTCATTTACCCTTGTAGTTTCATTCATCTCTAAATAATTTCATTCGCCCATGGGTGAATCATTCACCAGTTTCAGAAATACGTGCCTCAGATACAACCATTACTTTTTTTTTCTGCGGCGATAGAAGTCGGTTGAGACAAAAAGTATCATATTACATTTTACAGCAACTTACTCCCGCCAGCCCCTAGGAAGTCGACATGATGCAATTTTCAGGAGAAAAATCGATCTTCACCGAGGAGCAATGGTTATCAACGTATTCTAGCAGACGATCTCTACTGAGTAATCATTACTCGATGCGCCGCACCGTTTTAAAGCTTAATAAGTCGGTAACTAATGAAGACAGGACCGGTTAGTCACTCAATAGAAACCATCACGTGACCAACGTCTTTTGGCCACATGCTGCGTTGCGGGTGATCAATGAAAAAGTTGCTCCTCTCGCATTTCGTTCGGCAGTGATCACTAAAAAGTCTAAATTTTCGAGAAGCAAGCGTGAATGCTACTGGACACAAACTAAGGGAATTTACATTGCAAATCCCCTCCCCCGACCCCGAAAATCTAAAGGGGCTGTTAAGATATAATAGATATAATAATGGGTGGGGGAATGTTAAAATTTTTTAGCCATGTAGCTCAACTGATCCAGCCTGTTTGCGTGATGCATATGCACATGCATAGCTAGCCAGAACATCTCGAAAACTGAAGAAACCTATGTTGGTAGTTTTTTGCGATAGTTTTGCTTGACAGTTTCTTATGAATAACATTGGGGGTTACCAATCGATAGTCGATTATTTCAAGTTTCATCACACGTGGCAAGAGCGATGTTTTCGTGGTTCAGGAATTATGATGGTTTTTCTGAAGCAAGTCATTCGTGGTAACCATTGCTTATAACGTTACTTTCGTATGAGCAAGGATCACCTCAGTTGTAATGTATCTCGGGAACAGATCAAGATTTTCCGAAGAAGTTTTCGCCAAACGATAGAGCTTCAGAAAAGTGAGAAACGAATTTTGAAAATATTTACCAAGTTCTAAAACTTAATTACGTGATACTGAAAGAAAATTGTTTACATTCAATGCGTATGCAAGAGAGCATTATATTCTTCCAGTGAGGATATCCTTATCTTGTAAAATCTTGATAAAAGAAATGAGTTCTCTAATGATTGACCGAATTCTGATTTTTGTAATGCAATTTTCCATGAAGGTGTCTCTTTACTTTAGCCCCCCCCTCTCTCTCTCTCTCTCTCTCTCTCTCTCTCTCTCTCTCTCTCTCTCTCTCTCTCTTATATCAATACTTCTTTCATATAAACGGGGTAATTAGCGCATACTATATTTGGGGAATATAATCATGGGAAAATTAGCACCTATTTGCCACCGTGCCCTTCGAAGTAGCCCCCTAATAGATTCTGCTCACAAGGGTAGTGGCAAAAGTCTGTACCACATTCGGTTCGTATACACTTCGTTTATACATGCATACAAATTTATGCATGTGAGTGTGAGTGTGAGTGTTTGTGTCTGTATGTAGGCACGCAAGTGTCTTCATGCGTGTGTGAGTGTGAGTATAGGTATAAGCATTCACGTATATTATCTTTTGATGATGGAAGGAAAAGCCTCATAATTTATAAATGCAAATGCACACACATCCGCACACATATATCTGAATGTGTGTGTGTGCATGTGTATGTGCACGAGTATATGCGCGCATGAGAGTCAGAAGGATTAAGCTAGTGCGTGTATGAGAGTATATGCGAATCCAAAGCGTACACAAATCTATCTTTTATCGCACGATAAAAATAACCGGTTTTCGGTTTTTAACAAAGATAGACCTAAGAGCTCTCACTATTTCTGCTTCATACTTGGTGGAAAAAATATCCACCTTATTTTTGGTAACGGAACAAATGAAAATATCTTTCCTCTTTCCAAAGTCTGTTCTTTGCCGCATTCAGAAGAATGGAAACGTCTTATAGTAACCAGGAAGAAATCCTAAATAATTCTTACTTTATTGATTTTGTTAACCTATCGATTATACGATGCTGCCAAATTCATTGTAACAGGATAAAAGAAACCCTGCTGAACAATTTCAAGCAACATGAGCGATCCATCTATGTGATACTGAAAGTTTGATTCTGGTTATCTTCATTTGACCTCTGTGTTGTCAAAACCGTACATTGTAACCAAGGATATTGAATTGAATAGCTCCTAAAATGCACTAACTTAAAGAATACCAAAAAGTCCGGGTATTTGGTACTGGATAATAATAATAGTGTGGAGACTGCAATCGCGTTGATCCAGACAATGATGATCTGATTTCCACCCATCTATATACCCATCCATCTATCTGTATAATACTGGAAGTTTTTCGCTGTATGTGAACTCTGAAATCGAGCCTTTTAGTTAGAGGTACTGAATTAAGGTACCCTTAAAACAGTTTTGATCTCTTTTTTTCAAGACCAAACGCCACATTTAAGCTTTCTGTGAGAACTAGCTGAAAATCCCACCCATTGTAAAAGCAAAGTAAACCACACAGGGCAACAATCCAACTAATGGTGACAGCATGAAGAACACGAGGAAGAAATTTAACCCTCTAAACAAAATTTGGAATGTTGAAGATTCTTCTCACAGTTATAGACGATACAATGGTGTCTGTTGTAGACTTGGTTTTAAATTATGAAGTGGCCGGAATGTCAGAAATTTATGGAATAAAGCGGTTAATATGTCGTTCAATAAAGATGATGATGGAAATCTAAAAATGAAGAGTCAATTATTTTTACTTAATAAAACAGGCAAATCTTAAGACTAACCCAATAAAACTACTTTGGTCAGTACAGGTTTTTCTGTCCCCAGAACCATATCATTGGGACTCCCATCATTGGTTCGTCTTGGGCTAGATAGCTTTGCAAAACCTATTCCCATCCAGGCCTCTTCAGTTCTTCTCTTCATCCTGAGTGCTTAGCAGAGAGGCATTGAGTACCATTTTTCAAGTTTTTGTTAAGACTTGTCCACGGATTTCACGTATGTTTCCTCACAAAAAAACGAATCTCTGGGACAAACTGGTGTGAGAATCGAGAAACATTATTTCTAATTGAGTGTTTTCGACCGATCATACAGTCATTACCAAGATCTTCATAGCTCACAATTTTTACGATCCACTTATTATCAATTACCTAAAGTGAAATAGTAAGAATTTTTCTCTCAGGTTTTATTGTGGGGAGTAATCTTATTCGTTTTAGGGTTGGGGGATTTTAGTTATTTATCGCTTGTTTTTTTTTCTAATTCTACTAAAATGGTTTCAAGTACGATGAGTCGTTTTTTGAAATTAGATTTACAGAATATTTGTGTGTTGTTGGTCAAACTTTGGCGCGCAGATGTTAGTAGCGTCGTCAGATTGGATTAATTTTTTCTCCGAATCCCATCTGACGACGCTACCAAAGCGAAATGCATATTTGGATATAAAAAGTATATGAAGAATTTATAATTTTGTCATTTTTCAAAAATGTCGAATCGTTAAATCACACAATTTGAATATATATATACGTTGAAGTGGCTACTTTATCGGTTGCAAATTTGATTCCTGTAGCAGTTGTCCTGCAACGATGTCTAGGCCAAGTGATACATTAATCGTGTAACGACGGGAGATTATTTCAAATACGAGTTTCTATATAACATAACACAATTTATAATCATTCTGTCGGATCATATATATATCCATTTCTTAATGCAAACACACACACACACACACTTATATATATATCCTGTTGGTATCCCGAATCTTATACATACCAGACTGACTGTAAAATAATATAGTCTCATGAGCAATTCTTCAGATAATGGTTTTGATTTTTATGCACTACATGAATCCTTATTGTTTTCCGTTTATCGATCTGCTACTGAGCCAGAAATGCTTAATCCCCATAAATGCATTAGTCATATCTGTATGCAAGCTAGTCACGATATTTAATCAGTATACGAATAGATTTATACTCTGTGGCTTAACTCTTTTAATTTACCTATCTTAATCATTGTTATTCACTATTATTAGCGTAGGAACATTCGTTAAGCAGCTTTTTTGCATCGTATGGAATATTAGCGAATTGCGTCGATCGCCAAAATAATTCTTCTATTAGTGTAATTACGAATGAACTGTAGACGACTTGGTGTTTATCAGCTGCATTGGCTACAGTTCTGCCCAATATCTTGGGAAATGTTAAAGATAGATGCACGAGGTTTTCATCATTCGATAACATGTTTTTAATGTTCATTTAGATTTTTTTAAATACCCGGGATACAAAATATAAACAACATTATTTTACATCCATATAAGCAAGGATAACCTTATTTCAGTGTATTCCAGGAACGGATGATTTTTTTTTAAATATGTTTTTGCCAAACAATACAGGATCGAAATATGAGTAAAAACGATTTTCAAGAGTATTCACCAAGTGAAGCTTGACTTTGATAGTGAATAAGTTTAGTTTGCTTTCAATGTGTAAGTGCATGAATATCATATTTTACTTTTAGTGAGGATTTTTTAATTGTTAGGATAAGAACTCTGCACATCTTTGGTTTTAAAAAGGTTTTTCAATTAAGTCTTTACCCAATTACTCCCAGGCAAGTAACATCAGATGTACAAGTTCCCGTGAAATCACGGAAGTTAAGCAACGTCGAACCTCGTCAGTACTTAGACGGGTGATCACTTGGAATACAAAGTGCCGTAAGCAAGAATGGTGAGGTGAGTAGCACCACTTTGGGCGCTTGTCGCCTTTAAGACTATTTCACAAATCACAAGCCTTGATAAGAGGACCTTGTTATATGCAAAGCCCGAACAGGGACGATTAGTGCTGTAGCCAGCACAAAGGCACTGCTTATTTTAAACCCAAACATTCACACACAGATATGTGACCCCGTTTTTCTTCCTTCTTGTCTTTCTTATATACTCGTTCGATATATATATATATATACATATATATGTGTGTGTGTGTGTGTATATATATATATATATATATATATATATATATATATATATATATATATATATATGTGTGTGTGTGTGTGTGTGTGTGTAGTAGGAGTGACAGGTTTTGAGGGGGTTAGTTGCGTCTCAAAATGTTTATATCATCATTAAGATGAATCTTGATGCATTTCGCTGTGTTTCAATCGGAGTCATCAGAAGCCCTTTCACAATGCCAAAGACTGTAAAAAGTGCAGCAAGTCACATGCTGGGACAATATAATTAACTGGAAAGCAGAAAGCCAGTTTTGATTGTTGATAAAGAGAAAGGAGAGGGATATCAGTGAGCCAAGATGTGAGTTATTGAAGGTCAACTTGAAGTTTCCCTGTACACAATTTGTATTTGACAGTAAAGTGGGCACACACAAACACACAGACTAGTGCGTAACTTATCAGTGGGTTTTTTTAAAATCTATTTCAGAGTCATCCTCCCCAAGTACTAATCACAAAATTTCATCCATCTTCAACAAAATTTTCTTGTTTTCAATCACTTTTGTCTTATTCTCCCTTATGTACGCAGAATTCATTTTATATCAGGAGCAAAAAACATGAATCAATTCTTAGGTGTTTATTTCATTCAAGTTTTTGAATAACCCCAAAATATAGAAAGATAACTTTGAGCAACCAAAAAATATAGAAAAAATTATTAGGATTTAGAAAAAATAATTACATAAAGTTGAACCAGTCTTTGAATTAGATTCTTGGAAACGATGGCCATTGTGTATGATAGTCATAAAATTTTTTACTTTTTTGAGTATATCAAAATATAAATATCTGATCAAGTTTATATAAACAAGAATCCAGACACCATAATTGATTCAAGTCAAAATCGCAAATTTTCAGATTACACTGTGAACAAAATTTGAATTAAACGAGGTTTTCAAATTTTTTACAATATTTTTCTGTACAGTTAAAGAGGTCGGTATTCTAAGTTTCATCCTTGTTTTGACTATATTAAATTTTGATTTTGGTGTAATCTGAAAATTTGCGCATTTGAAACAATTTTGGGTCCGGTTTCTGCATTTTATTCACTCCTCAAATAATTTTGTTCACCTGCTTCAATCAATGATAATACATCGACCTCTGATAATCACAACAGTGACCGCTTAACAGTAAACAGCCTGTACAAAAAAAAAATCAAGTTAGTCACACAGTGGACACAGTCAGGTGACTAACCTCTCTTGGTAGCAATCTGCGTTGGGATGATCAATTAAAAAGATGCAGAAGGGTGTGATCAATGGATAAGTTACTTTGCTCGTCTTTTGTTGGGGAGTTATCACTTAAGAAGTCTGAAACAGGCATGGATGCTGCTGGACACAAACTAAGGGATCAATTTAGTATAACCTTAAAAGAAAAACAGATAAATGTCTTTGTAGACGTAATAAAAAGTAAAAGTTGAAATTCTCAGCTATCTAGTTCCATTGGTGCGGTCTGTAAGCGTAGTACATACATAAAAAATTAGGCAGACAAACAGACTGACAGACCGACTTACATAAAAACTGAAGAAACCAATTTTGGCAGTTTGGGTGACAGTTTTGGTTGACGGTTTCTAATTTGCGTGCCTCAGTTGTTAAGAGTATAAACAGATAGAATGGGTTCATTTACTTCCATACGATGTGCAGGCGAAGACGTGTTTCGTATTTTTCTGGGAACAATGTTTGAATCTACCTTGTCAGCAACGATCAGTGAAGTCTTAATTAGAAAGCAATCTAGCCGCGCTAGAAGAGGGAAAAAAACAACGATATTTTGAAGTCGGGTACACTGCTCTCCCGATCGGAATGTCTACGAAGCTAAGAACAGCAAGAATGCGCAGTGATATTGCTTTATAATTATTTTGGCAATATCTCATTGCAGTCTTGCAAACTGTCACTCTGAGAGAAGTGCTCCAAGTATTTTTTTTTTTTTTGAAGACCCATGCATTGAGGGGTTGTATATATAACAATGTAGAATAAATAAAACGTAGCATCTTTCACTACAGAATTTGTTTTTGGGTGAAGGTTTTCAAGTCACTTAAAAAGTTTAAAAGATGTCCGCCATTCCTTTCAAACTTTTTTTTTTGTGACGAGAACAGTGATGATTTGAAATCTACTTATTTTCAATTGCACAATGGGAGAATCTGCACTTTTGAAATTACATAAAAAAAAAAAAAAAAAAAAACAACTACACGTGTATGTCACTGTTCTGGTCACAAAAGCAGTTTGGAGAGAATATTGGCCACTTTCTATAATTTTTAGACATGATAAATTAGAAGGAAAAAAAACCCATTACCCAGGAATAAAATCACGTTGCATGGTGTAATTATTTCACTGGGGAGAATCGCGACACATTTCCTTTATTTGTTGGTCATTTGACATGACAATTTCTTGCCACTGAAAAGAATATTTCTTCAGCATTTCGCATAATTGTGATTTAAGCTAGATAACTATCCACTCTGCCCCTTAGCTGATGATGCCTTTTGTTGACGTTATTCGTGCACTTGGCTCATTGTGGGTCACCATGACATTTTCCTTAATGCATTTGCATCCAAGTTTGTTCAAACCATTGCTTTAGCGGCATTGAAGGGGATAGTTATCTCTTTGAAATTCTCAGTCAAATTTTCAACATCTTCAATTATCTTTGACCCAACGGAAGGGAAAAAAACTTTTACGAAGCAAAGTCAATAACTCTCTTGCATCGTATATATGATGCATCGTTCTTTGCCATACCTCTTCAATATATGAATATTTCAGCACAAAATTACAATGTGCATTGAACCGCCGGTAATAACTTATTCGGGGGTAAATTTCCAAAAAAAAACAAAGAAACGTTTTTTTGTAGAAATAATAAGGTGTAAATGCTGAGATTTTTCAGTCCACTGGCTCTAAACACATACACATATAGCCAACAAGTCAGCCAGCCAGCCAGTCAGAATCACTTAAAAAGTGAAGAAACTAATGTTGACAGTTTCAATTGACGGTTTCTAATTAGAAGAGCAACTTTTTCAGTTCAATGATTGTATTTTATTATACAAGTGATGCGCCAATAGATCCTGCTGTAACGATTGGATGTTGTGTGCGCAGATCTTTATGATACCCCTTTTAGATACGAATATTCCTCATCCTTTCTTGTAGCAGTAGTCTCTCAACCATGAATAGGGTTTCCAGGTTCAAACACTCTTGACAGTCAGTTTTGTGAGATGTGAGGTATATCGAACCATAATTATAAGCTCACAAGAAATCATTATAAGTGAAAAGAATGAAGCATTCGTCCTCAAAGAAACAACACCTATTGGAGAATGAATCAGATGAGTGATCTTGCAAGTCTCAAGTCAAGGCCAGACCAGGACTTCATTCTTACAATTTTTGACTATCTCCTTGGCAGGATGCAAATTCACTGAAGGGATGCTTCCAACCTACTCACACAGCTTAGAGTGTACTCAATTAGCAGCTGAGTGCACATTGGAATTTCTTCAAATGAATATTACTGGAATCCGAACCCAGGACCTACTGCGTGTCAGGGAGGCGTGTTAATCATTACATAATCTGAGCAGACTCAAAGAAATCTTTCCAGAAGATGAATTATCTTGCCGGGAAGACATTTAAGGCTCTTGGCACAGAGAAAGAAAAATATTTTTTTTCTCTTCAATTGTTGAAGTTATCTGAAAAGATTATTTCGGATATTGAGTAAGTGAAATTGAACTCGGCTCATTGGCGTCTCCTAAAATAGAGTAATTGGAAACAGTTCTCATTTCGAACAGGCAGCATGCCAATGTAGTTGTAGAATCAATACAGAATCTATAACTTTCCTTGTCTATTACATACGTATATATATATGTATGTATATATGTATAGTAATATCTTGGATAAGGTGGTTTCAATTAATGCAGGTTTTAATGTAATACAGTCAAGGAATTGCTGTAAAAAATAATGTAACTAATTATAAGCAGGAAAAAACATTAAATTGTAATAATACTCAAAAAACAGTGCTGTTTTGAAAAGTGGAGAATTTTTTGGAACGAAGTAACCAAACTAATCAAGGTATATATATATATATATATATATATATATATATATATATATATATATATATATCCATTCAGCTCAATCGGAAAAGCAACGTTAAAGCGGCTACACTTTTGATTGCAGGTTTGATTCCTGTAGCAGCCCCACTTTTTTTAGTTGTTTATTCTATTTGTGTTGTCTAGGCCAAGTGATACATAACCATGAAATGACTGGAGTTCATTTCAAATAAGAGTTTTAATATAATATGACTAAAATTTATAATCATTCCGTCAGATCATAAATCAATTTCTTAATGCGTATATATATATATATATATATATATATATATGCGTGTGCGAATGTTTGCATACACTTATATATATATATATATATATATATATATATATATATATATATGTATATGTGTGTGTGTGTGTGTGCGTGTTTATATACATATATACACGTGTATATGATGTGAAGAAAGTTGACAATTTGGAAAAGAAAAGATTTGAGTCTGATTAGTAAATCTCAATTCTTTTAATGGCTTTCTTTTTCAAATTGTCAACTTTGTTCACATCATCTTGACAAATCCTTATCAATCTTTCTTTCTCTCTCATACATGCACACGCACACACATACACACACACATACACACACACATACATGCAAGAGGAAAACGAAAGAGGGAAAAGGGTAAGAAAAATAAAAGAAAGATCAGTTTTGCCACGTTGTCATAGCTACCAACGCAGGTTGACATCTTTCAAAATACACTTAAACAAATGAATATAACTGTTTTAACTGAACACATGTTGATTTTTATATTTTATCAATATAGGGAGAATCATATCTGCAATCCTTTTTAGGATAACAGTTTATCTGTTTACTGATTTACACGTTCGGAATCGAGAAAAACACATCATTATCCTAGATTCCCAAGAACTCTTATAAAGGTATATATTTATATGGACCTCTTTATTTTTAAGGTTTTTAAAAAAGTTTTTGAGATAGATAGATGAAGATAGATGGATTGACCCACAGAGAGAGAGAGAGAGAGGGAGGGAGGGAGGGGGAGAGAGGGCAGTAAGTTATTCATTTGGACCGTTAACTCCGAAATAACCGATATTTCTATTCAGAGCATAAGATTCTTGAAAACGTGATATGTATTCAGTAATTGGGTACCAAATAACCTGTATAACAATATTCATTCTAACTGGTCCAGCAGTTCCAAAGAATTATATATATATATATATATATATATATATATATATATATATATATATATATATATATATTGCATGCAGAAAGATGGTTATATACATATAAAATATCAACAGGCAATCGGGTCGACCATAATTCACAATGTTTCAATTCCTCGTTTTTTTTTCTTCTCAACATTATAGCCAAATATCAGCAAAATTAGTCAAAACTCAGCAATGTTTCCAATTCTAAATAAAAACAACGTTTTTGCTAATAAAATGTGAACTTGGGATCAGCCATAACTGATTATCCCGAGGGCAGGATCTCTTGAAAAGTCGACATACGAAATTTCATATATATATATATATATATATATATATATATATATATATATATATATATATATATATATATATTCGCCTGGAGATGCCCAAACAGTGCAGAAACATATTTGTGCAGCAAATTCTTATTCTTCTATTATATATATATATATATATATATATATATATATATATATATATATATATATATATATATAACGAAGTTATCTAATTGAAAAAAAGAGGACGAAAACGATGACAGGTACTCATATCCAAATCATATTCCTCGGATTTTTTCTACCGTAAAAGAAATATTCCCCTTGTTCTACTTTGCCCCTCACTCTTCCTACACTTTTTTTTTTAGAAACAATCATCCAAGATTCCGTCAACCAAAGCTGTCAAGATTTTTTTCAGTTCTCAAGTGATTCTAACTGACTGGCTATTTATCTATCTGTATATTTATGCGTCACTGGATCTAGAGGACTGAACATTGCAACATTTAATCATTATGACAGAAAAAAAAGGGTTTTCTTGTTTTTGAAAATTCTCCTCCGAAATAAGATTTTAGTGAGGGGATCAATTTTAACTTTATACAAGTTTATGCTAAATTGGATCCTTTGTTAGAGTCAGATAACGTTCACGCTTCTTTTCTTTATGTTTTGTTTTTTTTTGTTGTTTTTTTTTAAATTCAGACTTTTTCAGTGATTCTAACAAAAGGCAAGAGAAGAACTTATTCATTGATCACCCCTTTTTCCGAATTTTTAATTGATCATCTCCATCGCAATCTCGTGGCGATTTCTACTGAGTGCGTAACCATACGTATGAGACTTTACAAAGAGGCTGGTTTTATGAAAACAACGTTAAGTGTCAAAAAACGACGTAAAATATAAATACTAATATTCTAACACTGTCTTAAGTTCGGCTTTGGGTTTCACTTAGTTCCACTAAAAAGACATAGAGTTTCTTTTTCATCCTAACAAAATCATAAAGGTTCAATAATGCCTTGCAGTATTTCCAAAACTTTCTCGGATAATTGTTCCATTTTAGATAATATATTTCATCCATGGCGTCACCCCATAAAGTTAGACAAAATGCTATTGAAAATTGAATTTTGATAATTAGCATAAGCAATAGCATTGAACACCAGAAACCATCAATAACGGCCAAACTGTTTTGTATTCAGATTTGAAAATTGCCATCAGTACCCCACAATGCTTTCTTGAGCGTTTGGCTTTTTTTGGACCTTATTTTGATAAGTTTAATAATAACATCAAGATTCTACTTTTTTTTTTTTTAAATATTTGCGTGTGTTCGTGAGTTTGTTTACTTTACAGCACTCCTTGTCATACTATTTTGTTTACAGACTTGAAAATTGGCACCAGTACTCCATTAGACCCTTTTTGAGATATTTTTTGATTTTTGGAAAAAGGCTTTTCTGGCTGTTTTGGGGGCCTTACTCTGACGTTTTTTCAAATTCTAGATTCCAGTAAAGTCATAAATAGAATTTATTCCGACCATATTTATTGATCGATAGATCTTTTTTACATAACTTCAAATTTTGACTCTACCGTTCTTCGTTTATTGACTGTAATGGTGAGCCACCAGAACTGTCAACATAAGTTTCTTCTTGTCCGGCTGAGTGGTTGGTTATGTATGTTTCGCGCGTACAGGCTGCACCAATAGAGCTAGAAGGCTGGAAATCTAAATATTTACTCCGAATTATGTCTGGGAAAAATTTAATTTTATTTTTTGAAAATTCTCCCCATGGTAGGTTTTGAGGAAGGGGGATACAATTTGCAAAGTAAGTTTATGTTAAATCGGTCCTTTAGATTTTATTTCGGCAGTATTTATGCTTGTTTTTGTAAATTCGGAATTCTTAGCGATCACTTTCCAACAAAATGCAAGAAAAGTGCCTATTTTCTCAAATTTTCAATTGATTACCTTTAAAGTACGGCATGCTGCAAAAAGGCATTGGTTGCATAACAGTTTGTATCAAGTGACTAACAAGATTTCTTTTATTATTGAGCACTATCAAGATTGTTTCATTTCTAAACCCTATTTAAACTATTACGAAGTAAACAACAATACTTGTTCTAATACTGATTGGATTTTGCATTCAATCTTGAAAGGGCATGCCAGTTCATCAGAGATCACCAGTATTAGTAAGTTGCCCTCGTGTGGTCTTGATCGTCCATACTATTACATTGTTAGGTGAAATTATTATGCAGTAATTAATTTTGAAGCATCTATTTGGTGGAAACTCATTAAATGCCAATCATGCGTGAATTTTGAAGTGGTTGCAATAAGCATTCTTTATTACCAACGATGAGTGAAGAGACGCTGAAGAAAAAGAGGAGATAATCTTTGGTTTGACTGGTCAATATTACAGTAGCAAAAGCCTTGCTTTGCTAAAATGAGCCACATCCTTAAAAGACTGGTTTTAATAATTGTTGAAATTGGCTAGAATTTTCATTGCCAGATAACTGAATAGCTGAAAATATTACCCACACACACACACGCATACACACATATATATATGGCAAAAAAAAATCATAAAAAGGCTTTATAAAGTATAATTACTGAACGAATCGATGGGTTTTTAATTTCATTATTGCCCAAGTATTTGATGAATTCGTTGTATAGAACTACCATATTTTTCATCTGTATGACTAACCAAGTATTACGATAAGATGACAGTAATAACAAATTAATGTGTTTTATTTTCATAATAGATATTTGTAGGATAGATTGAATAATTTCACTTTCTGAAGAACTAAATATAGAAATCAAAGCTTGGAGTCGGGCAGTGTTTGATTAACACTGTAGGAGAGCCAAGTTGGAATAACTGTTTTGTTTTTGATTCCCCGAAACGGTTACATGTCAAACAACTGATGGCCCCAACAAGACAAAGTCACATGTAGTACTATGATAGCTATTTGTGAGAAATATAACCTTTTGAAAATCGTTCATAAATTGCATCATATATGTGTGTGTTTGTGTGTGTACGTGTGTGTACGTGTACGTGTGATATGTATACGTAATTGGTCAATTCAAAAAATTATGTACCAACTCATCATTTTCAGTTCAGATTATTGAGGAATTTCGAGGAAATCGATTCAATAGTTAAGATAAGATAGATAAAGTAATGCTCAAAATAAGACAATATGATATCATTAGAGCCATGCGTGTTATATATCCTTTCAGACTAAATATCGAAGTCAAGAAAAGCTCTTATGAGGAGAGAGAATGTGTTGAAGTACTTTAACCTCCTTTACCCCGATGTGGAGTTCGCCCTATTCGTTCTCATTTAAATAGGAATAATTGAGAATCGACGGTTTCGTGTGAGGATTTTTTTTTATTAAAGTCAAAAAATTTCAATTATATTAAGAAACTTCTGAATCAAACAAAATGATATAGCTTTCAAAATATTGTAACAAAATGAATTGATATATAAGATGACAATATTATATCAATGGCACGAATATATATTAGATATAATTGACACAAAACTATATAGACCACCTATGGAGAAAAAGGAAAGTGAACCTCGTGTTGTATCATTTTTCATGAAAATAAGGGACTCGATGATATAAATTTGCCTAAAATCTTTGATCATAAGGACATGTTGCAATATCTACCAACAGAAATGAAAGAAGAAGTGTCTATGCCAATAGTAACATATAGATTGGAACCAACAATACAAAATAGAATTTTTAATCATAAACAGACATTAGATACTCTTACTATAAATAAAGATGGTGAGATAAAAATTTCGAAATGTGAGTGGCAGACCTCGAAATTAAGTGATAAAAATCTTGGCCACATATCGACAGGTAAACTAGAGATTGTTAAAAACTCCAAGTTAAAACTCCTCACAAAAGGTCCAAATTATAGAGAACCAAAGTGTTTGAAATATAGTAAATGTTCAAATGAAATTGACAAAGCATTGGATAGTTTTATTTTATTATGTCGCATAAATATCGAGTAAAAGAATCAGTGTTCGATGGATGGACAAAAGAAAATACTCAGATTTGTTAATGAAAAAATCCAACGGGTCAAATGCTTTAAACACCCTCAAAAAACGAGTCCAGCATTGGAAAATTCTCAAGGATTAGTAGATCTCTTGGAACTGCAACATTTGTTATAATCCCGATCGATAAAACGGCACATAATATAGTATTTATACGTAAAAATTATTATATTCAAAGGATATTGTTAAAGTAGGCTAGATAGGAACTCCATCATCAACGTATAAAGTATTTACTTGTGAATCAGACAATATTATATTTAATAACAGTGTATTACGTGAAAAGCTAGAACAAAAAATAGAGGAAAAAATACAGAAGTTATCAATTATTTATTGGATACCTAGAATACATAAAAATCCACTCAGTGCTTGCTTCATTGTAGCCTCTAGAGTTTGTAGTACTAATCTCTTAGCAAAGCTGTTTCTAAAGTTCTTAATTTGATATACAATCTAATACAGAGATTTCATGATGAAGTGAATTCTATAATTATCGAAATCTCTTTTGGAGAGTGAATAATTCTTTGCCCGTTAGAGAAATTTGGATATTAGAAATACCCGAAGTGGGGCTAAATCAATCTCAGCATGTGATTGTGATAATCTCTAAACAAAAAATTTTTCATGAAGATCTTATCAAAGAATTGAATAAAATAATAGACTTGGCATTTACTGGAGGAAATACTGAATATATTGGATTTAAAAACTCTAAAGCTTTCTGGTGTAAAACAAAAAAAGGAAAGACTTACTTTACGTACTTTATCTTTAAGGCAGTTTTCAGTCATCTTATTGGGGAATGTTACTTTGAAATAGAAATATTTCATCAGATCGTTGGTGTCATTGGTGTCCTCATGGGAATAGATCCTGCCCCTCTAATGGGTGAATTCGTATTTACGACTATACTATATATTCACGTCATCTTTAATTAGAACTAATATAAAACGAGTTCGTTCATTTTTAGGTTGTACCCGACTTATAAATGACTTAAAGTGTTTTCTTAATGATGTTGGAGAATTTGGAGAATTGTATAGTAATATATATATACTGGGGATCTTGAATTGAAATGTGAACATAAAGGAATTCAAACAACGTTCCTAGATTTGGATAATGAAATCGAGGATGGAATGTTTGTCTATAAATTGTTTGATAAACGAGATAGCTTTCCGTTCCGTATAGTGGGAATACCTTTTAGAATAAGTAGTATCCCATTATATATATTTTACAGAACAATATTATCGGAATATTTGAAAATTGCTAGGGCAACTTGAAGATTCATCGATTTTATACCACAAAATGTTTCTTCAGTGATAACAATGGTCAACGAAGGCGGTGAAATTAGTAAGATTTTTAGATAATTTAATAAAGCTATGATTAGACATTTTGATCTCTTTAAAACTTATTGGCTTGACCATAGTGAAATAATAAAGAAAATTGAAGAATATGTTAACGAAAGTATAGAAATGGAATAAATGAATAATATATATTAAAATAAATAAAATTGCATCAATGTTAGGGGAATTAGATGATGAAAAGAGATGGATCCAGTCTTTGTCAACGCGAAAGATTATTGTATTGACTGGAACCAGGGAAAAGTTGAGCGTCATAGGAGATCGATCACGACATGCCATCAAACGAATTGTTTAAGTATATTAATGGAATCGTCCATTGACGTGTTACTACCCGCTACAAAGTGGTTTCGTTCCAACCATGTATATAAGAATACTTTATTTGATAATTAAAAATGTTTTACGAAAACAAGGATGTTCAACCTCCCACTTTTCTGGCCTTGTCTTCGGGATCAAAGTGTAGTATCTGTTCCACGGCATAGATCGAGGAGTCGGTACTGACACTTGACCGTCGAATGGGCCGGAGATTGTGTGTGGGTTGGCATCAAAGACCGAGTGCGCCGGTGCAAGCGTTAGCCAATGAGGTTTAACTGAGGCTGCGTTTGCTAAGCGCATCGGGGGGCCTTTGGATTCGTCCTTCGGCTCTCCCATTATTACTCAGCCCAGCTGCAGGGTCTCTGTTTCCCCGGGGCAGCACTGCTCCGTTGCACTTAAAGGAGCAGGTCCCCTGGTTGACACTTTCGCAGGTGATGTTTTCTAGCCATTACGATGAGCTTTTCAACGGTAACTGCTTCGGCTGGAGCCATTTTTGGAAGGGTTGCTCCTATTTCTTCCCACGTTAAGCCCGACCTTGTGTCACATATTGCTGTGGTGGGACAGTGATTAAATAGATGCTTTAGGAAAACAATTGGTGGAAGCTTGATGTTATATGACGTGGGAAAATGAACTTTGAGGTTGGTGAAAAAAAATTGTCAAATTCTTCGTTTGAATATTTAGGTAGAAAATCGACTCGATGAGTTTGTTCTGTGTAATTAGTGTTCTTAAAGATGCTATCATATGTTGGTTTGCTTACAGTCTGAAATTAAAACCGACTAATCAGTATTAATATTCACATGGGTGAACATCATCAGAAATGACACGAGCAGCGAGTCATGTCTGTTGTTATACTTACTATTCCCTCATCGTTAAAAACGTTTTTAAGGTAACGTTTGTAAGTAACTTTTGTTTCAGAAAATAAATTTGTAGAACAAAATAACATCAATATACAATACACATAAAACCTCATATAAAATGACAAACTGCATGTATGGCAAAAACTATATAATAAAGGGGGGTTGCGTTTGATCAACAATGTTGGGGGGCTATGTTAATATAACTGTTTTGTTTTTAAAATCCCCGAAACTGCTACATGGTAAACAACTGATAATTCCAATGACAGACAATTTAAACATTGTACAATAACAACAAAGTTCAGGGGAAACAGAAAAAACACTTTTGGAGATTATATACATTGCATTGACAGAGATTCAGAAATGGGTGACTGAAGTGACACAAAATGAAATCTATTAAAAAAGTTTTTTTAATGTTTAGTGTTTAAAGGTGTAAAGCTTTCTTAACACACACACACACACACACACACATATATATATATATATATATACATATATATATATATATATATATATATATATATATATATGTGTGTATATATATAAACATTTTCAGCCTGGAAACTTTTTAAATAACTAGTTGGTTTTAATCATTTCTAAAGCCTGTTTCATGTTATCGCATTTTCAACATTTTTAATTCTGAAGTTAGCAGGGACTGAAAATGCTACCGTATTTCAAAATCAAATACTACCAAATAAAAAACTGGGTATGTGGAATCTTTCAAAAATGAGTCGCTGCATAGACCTGAATTCAAAGACAAGCAAAAAAAATTAGTTTTAATGAAATCTACAGCTACCGGGTGTGTTGTAGAATTTCACTTGATTATGCGAATAAATCAATGTCGTTAACTCAGAAAAGCAAGATGTAGAAAACAATAATAGCCGGTGTAGTTAATCATTCAATGGGAACTGTCACGTGACAGACGTCTTTCGGCAGCATGCCGTGCTGAGGATATTCAATAGAAAAAGTTGGAAAAAGTGATTTCAATGAATGAGTTAATTCTCTCGCCTCTTGTTGGACAGCAATCATTGGAAAACAAAGTCTGAGATTCGGAAAAGCAAACCAAATCCCAAACTAAGGGATATGTCTAGCATAAACTTACATTGTAAATTGAAGCCCCATCTAAAACGGAGGATTTTCCCAAACAAAAATTTTTTTTAATGCAAAGAGTAGTAAATGTTGAACTTTTCAGCCCTTTCGTTCCGTTGAGGTTGACAGTACGCGTGATACATCCATACGTCCCCAGCCAGACCAATTTGAAAACTGAAGAAACCTATGTTGACAGTTTCAGTGACAGTTTTTGTTGATTGTTTCTAATACTTGTATGCTTGTGAGCCCCAAACCACTTGAAACAGCTAAGAATCAAAGAAATGATTTCAATTTATGAAGATTCTGGGAAATAGTCATAAAAGCTCGGTTGCTGCTGGGTCAAACTCTACTTCTACTCACTTACGTATTTGTAATATAAAACAAATCATGTTACTAAGAAAGTTGCCAACTGATCACAATGGTCGTGATTGCAAATAACGGTGGAGAAATGCTATATATATATATACATATATATATATATATATAAAGAGAGAGAGATACGGGGAGAAGGGAATATGGTTTTATTCAAAGAAGTTGGTAGAGAAAGGTTTTCAAAGGTTGTTTTAATATTAGGCGCGTCCAATAACATATTAAAATTCTAATTTAGTTTGATCACTGAAAAGGTATAATTTCCAAGATGGTCGCTCTATCCATGAAATTCCAATTAGTTGTTCATTATTCATCCTTTGCAAGTTTTCCAACAGAGCTTTGTAGTATCAGGTGTGCTTGATAGCATATCAAAAGTTCTACTAAAGACTGACAACTGCAATGGTACAATTTCTAAAATGGTGTCCAAGATGGCCTCCAAATCATTAAGATGCAGATTACTTTTTCATTATTCATTTCAGACAATTATTGTACCTAACCCCATGTTTTGGGGATTTGGGAATCCAATTAGCATATATACATTAAAATGAAGTTATTACAATACCAAAGAGATTACAAATAGCATAATATTTATTTCTTACAAAAAATTCCTTGTCCTAATACTTACCTCAAACGATACATGCCTATAGACATATATTTAGTCCACCCTAGAATTTATCATGAATATACTTATGAAAGAAAGCGGATCAAATTACATATTAACAGTCAAGATAAGAAACATGCTTTTTTTCTTCTTACAGATAAACTGGCATTACTTTGCTGATATACTTTCATTTACCCCAGGTTTCTAATCATACTAAATCGGACTTGAGGCGTTAATGGGTTAATACTGTTTACTTGTAGTCATTCACTGCGGTGAATTAGACATAAAAATTAACAAAAAGGAAAGAGAAACTTGTCATTTTACCTGAGCCAGAGTTAAACATGAGATATATATTATTTATAGGTGTTATCTATTGTGAAACATGTGAGCCAGATGAGGTTTCCTACGTTCCAAATTAAACATTTGTGCTTGATGTGTACTTCTTATTGTTTCTCTAGTGTCAATACAATAGGTTCTATGAAAGCAGATAGAATAGGACAAAAAGAGTAAAGAGAGCAAGAGGGAGTGTGAGAGAAAAGAAAGAAGAAAGAATGCAAGAATAGAAAGGGGAGGGGAAAGAAAAAAAGAAAGGGGAGATACGAAAAGAGAAGGAAAGAGAAGAGAGAAATAGTGGAAAAAAACATATAAATGAAAAAAAACCCAAGGAGATTTTTTTTTAAAAGACAGGAAGGAGAAAGACAGAAAATAGAAAAAAGGAAAAAAAGTGGAGAAAAAAGTTGGAAGAAAGATAAGGTAGATCTGATGAGAAAAAGTAAAAAAGAAAGAATGCAGAAAGTAGATGACATGAGAAGCAGGAGAGCGATTTTCAGAAAAATAGGTTCGACGTCTGAAAGTCAGGCCATAGATGCGCAAGAGTCTGAATCCTCCAGACATATATACATACATATACATATAAAGAGTTGGAAGGAAAATGAGAGGTGGAAGTTCCCGGTATTTTAAGCGTTTTAGTCAGTCAGTCAGTATACTTTCAATCCGCCAATCAACAGTCAGCCAGTCTGACAGCGAGCTGTCAGTCAGTCAGCCAGAGACGACAAGCGGTACTAAAGATGCTTGCACATCTAAAAATGATAATCGAATCGTCACTTGTCACAGATCATTCGAGGTGGAAAATTATCGATCCTTTTTTTTGGGGGGGGTCCTCGCATTTCATCGATTATCCACGAGACAGCCATCATCAAAACGCCATTCCTATCAACACTATTGCTATTAACACTCTTATCATTAATCACTGCCATCTATCAAACACTATAACTCCCTCTATCACTTACTCCCTCTCAGTCTTTACACACACATACACACACACATTTATTGATCCACTAAAAGAGATTCATCATCAAATGTAATTCATATCATCACTATATATTGCTGTGAACACTATGATAACAGTCATCTCCCTCTCTCTCTCTCTCTCTCTTAATATATATATATATATATATTTATATATATATATATATATACATATATATATATATATATATATATATATATATATATATATATAGTGTTTAAAAGAAAACGCAGGAAACGAATTTGTTATCACAAATGAAACTTATTTATTCCATTGACATGTTTCATTACATAGCTACTTCCTCAGAATGTAAAAAAAACACGTTACAAGTTGGAGACATACTTATAGGTACGTGCAGCTAAGATGTTATCAGATTCTGGATGCGTCATTGCTTTTTTTCACGTTCTGAGGAAGTCGCTACGCGACGGAACATGTCAATGGGATAAATAAATTCCATTTCTAACCACTAATTCGTTTTCTTCACTATCATTTTAACACCTTACTGTCGGATGAACTAATTCATATCATAACAGTGATTATATATATATATATACATATATATATATATATAGATAGATAGATAGATAGATAGATAGATAGATAGATAGATATTGTCTAGAAAACCTAAAAGCTTTAAATACTCAAAATTAAATAGATTTTTCAAAAAAACGTTTGTTACTCCTGCGACCTATCCCCTAATATCTGTCAATGCAATTTATGTAATTTATATATATATATATATATATATATATATATATATATATATATATATATATATATATATATAAACAATATTACATAAATTGCATTGACAGATATCAGGGGATAAGTCAACATATATATATATATATATGTATATATATATATATATATATATATATATATATATATATATATATATATATATATATATATATATTATCTAGATAACGTAACAGCTTCAAACACTAAAAATTAAATACTTTTTTCAAAAAAGGTATGTCACTCCAGCGACTTATTTCCCAATATCTGTCAAAGCAATTAATGTAATTTTCTTGTTTTTCCCTGCGTTCCACATACTTTGTTATTGTTATTATACTTTGTTATTTATGGTATAGTGAATAAATTTTCTCTTGTTTGGATCATCAGTTTATCATGTGACTGTTTCAGGGATTTTAGAAATGAAAAATATTAACACAGACCACCAGCAGTGTTGATTAAACATCACTTCCCTTTCTCACTGTATAGCTTATGTCATAATTTCTCATTTTGTATAGGCTATCATGTGTATTGTGTATTGATGTTAATTTATATTGCATATCATTTTTTTAAAATAGGGCTTGTTTACATAGGTTATCCTAAAACATATTCAATGATGAGGGATCAGTATATATAACAGACGTGACCCGTTCTTCGTGTCATTTCTATTGAATGTTCACCCATGTGAATATCAAAACAATTGTAACGGTTTTAATCTTGGATTGGATGCAATCCAACTCATGGTATCATCATCAATTATACTAATTACATAGAAAAAACCTCTTAGAGTCGATTTTCTACCAGCATGTTCAACCTTGGCAATTTCTTTTCACTAACCATAGAGTTTATTTTCTACGTTGTATAGCATCAAGTTTCCATCAATTGTTTTTTGAGCACTTTTAGTTATCAGATAAAGTACCTTTATATGAATGGTTGAAAGGAAACAGAAGCATAACATGTCAATGGGCGATTCCATTAATATACTTAGACAATTCGTTAGATGGCATTCCATGATAGATCTCCCATTCTGCCCAATTACATATCGGTCAGACAAATGGACCTGAGCCAAATGTTTTCTCTTTTCCCTGGTCAATGATCTTTCACACTGACCAAGACTGGATCCATCTCTTTTGGTTATCCTACTCCCCAACATTAAAATAAATTGATTCATTTTAATTTACAACATTCATTCATACTATTTTCATGCTTTTGTTAACATATTCTTTAATTTTCACTTTCATTTCACCATGGCCAAACTGATAAGTTTTAAAGGAATCAAGATGAGCAATTGTCTAAATTGTCTGAAAAAAATCTTACTAATTTCACTGCCTTGATTGACCATTGTTATAACTGAAGAAACATTTTGTGGTATAAAATCGATGAATCTTCAAGTTGCTCCTGCGATTCTAAAATATCCCGATATTGTTCCGTAAAATATATGATGGAATACTACTTATTTTAGAAGGCATTCCCACTATGCGGAACGGGAAGCTATTTCGTTTATCAAACAATTTGCAGATAAATATTCCATCCTCCATTTTTATATCCTGATCTAGGAACGTTGCTTTAATTCCTTTATGTTCTCATTTCAATTCAAAATAAAGACATATATATATGTGTGTATTATAAATGCGTTATATTACTTTGAAGCACGATTTGAAATACTATACCATGATCACATCACGCTATGTTGACGCAGCACCCCAAGTTTCTTAATTTTTGATTCCTTTTATGCTGTCGTGACCAAATGATACATTTACCGCGTAACAAAGGAAGGTCATTCTCAATAGGGTTTCAAAGTAATATAACGGATTTATAATTATGTGTTAGATTATGTACCCATTTCTCAATAATATATATACAGCTCTACTAATGTTTATCGAACAACGTTCCATAAAAAATGCACACATACATACCACGGTTACGCTCATACACATACATCATAAGGGCACACACATGCAACATACGCACTTGCACACACAGGCCACAAATACACATGCATATACTTACGTACATATGTCACATGCATAGATACATATACACGCACATATATACCACATGCACACACGTGCGCATAAGTGTATGCATATATTTTTCTGTATTTTTTTGCATTTTCGGTCATAGTTCTTCCGACGAAATATCGTGCCATATATATATATATATATATATATATATATATATATATATATATATATATATATATATATATATATATATTCAAACTAGATAGATACTCCTATCTAGGAAGATTCTTCTTTCTTGCCTTCCCATTGATACATATCCAATACTTATCATTCTTTCTATCTTTATTAAAAAACATGTGCAATATGCTTTTACTCCTTTTGGTCCTGGGTAATGAGTGTTATTTTCTAATTGATTATGCGTAAAAAGTATAGAAAATCTCAACCATTCCCTTCAAACTTAGCTTTTGTGACCAGCACTGATGATTTGAAATCTTTCTGTTTCCAATTTGATATCAGGCGAATTTGCACTTTTTCAATCAGATAAAGTAAGAAAATTAACTACTCAGGGGAATATCTGCCCTGGTCTCATAAGCAACGTTTAAAGGGAATAATAGCCATTATATACATTTTTACATGTAAACATTAAAAGTGATTAACCAGAAACAAAAACGATGTTGCACGCTGTTATCATTAAAGTCGTCATTGAATTATTTCACATGAGAACGACAGCAATACTGAGTGCTGTTTTGATTAGTGTGTTTTCCTTTTATATATTACCCTCGAAGTATTGCTGTACAAATTAACGCAACCTTGAACTGTTTGGTTTTGATTAGTATGGGGTTTGATGCATTACTGTTAAGGTATTGCTGTGCAAGTAAATTCAGGTGAAGACTGCTTAAATCATATGATTGAGAACAGTGCACTTTCGATTATTGCATGCTTTGATGTCGTATGATCAAGGTATGGCTGTAAAAATTAATGTAACCAAGTATAAGCTGATAAAAAATAAGATATTTAAAATAAAAAAACCCAAACAATTAAGACTTTGAACAGTGCTGAAAATTTTGGAATTGCTTGACTGCACTAATCAAGGTATACCTGTACCTAACAATATTATCAAAAGTACCATCACTATCGCTCTGAATATTCTATCCAAGTCATTATCATTAGGAAAATCATTAGCACAACCCTCATTATCATTAAATATCATCATTAACGTTATCGTCCCTCACTGACTTAATCGATATTATGAGTGCCATGGAATTGTATTGCTGTTGCCTCTGCTCCTGCTGTTGTGTGAAAGTTTATAGAAAAAAGTAATGACGTCATCCGAGTACCACGCCCATTTGTCGCTTTTTTTTTTCAGTGTATAAAAGGCGGTAAAACGAATCGAATGAAGAAAAGCAGCAGGTCTAGTTAATCACTCAATAGAAACCTGCACGTAATCAACGCCTTTTGGCAGCATGACGTGATTATGGGGATGATCAATTTGAAAGATTCGAAAAAGGGTGATCAATTAATAAGTTACTTTTCTCGCCATTTGTTGGGCAATGATCACTTTTTGAAAAAGTCCGAACTTTGGAAGAACAAACATGAGCATTGCCGGACACAAACAAAGGGATCGGTTTAGCATAAAATTACCTTGTAAATTGAACACCTACTAAAAATCTATTCACGGGGGGAATTTTTTAAGAAAAACATTCTTCTAGATATTATCATCATTATCATTATTGGACATAGATCTTCCCCAATGATCACCAGACCTCTCGATCAAGGATCCAGCACTTCCTGAACTTGTCTAGTTCGTCACGTCATCTTGATTTCTGCCGGCCAAAGTTTCGCATATGATCTTTTGGAATCTACGTTGAGTCAACTGGTTACCTGATATTCTTGCTACATAACCAGCCCATTTCCATTTTAGCTTTCTAATGGATTTCATGTGATCCCTAACTCCTGCTTTTCTGCTCAACTTTCCAGTCTCCTAGCTCCACTGGTGTGACCTGTACACTTGATACATGCATACATAGTCAGTCTGCTAGACCAATTTGAAAATTGAAGAAAGCTATGTGGAGAGGTTTGTAGACAGTTTTGGTTGACAGTTTCAGACCAGGTAACACTCAGATATTGCTTACCCCTGTCAAAGCTTTACACCGTGTAAAACCTGAACAAAAATAAAATGTCAAGAAACAATATGAGAAAACTTTGAACCTGCAAATATTTGGTTGAAATTTAAATTCAGACTTCTTATTGACTATAAATTCTAACCTCTTTCCCTGCCGGATAATAGAAATATCTTTGAATCGAAAACAATTTCTTGGATCCGTCCCAAAAAGTTGATCACTTCTCCCGTGACCTGTGACCCGTTGCCCACTAACCTTTAAAATTTCATTGAAATTGAGAAATTTTAGAGATATCATATGGACAATTAGACGGACGGACTGACAAACTGACATACATGAGTAAATACCTGCACCTCTTTAACTTCATCAGTAAAGGAAAGCAGAAGTAAATAATGTTTGTCGGCAAACTATGACGTACAGATCACCGAGTAACTTATCGGATTTTTTTCTGACCCAGTGAGAAAATAGTAATCTATCCTTGAAAATTTATAACCAAAACTAAAATATGCGACTATTAAATTTTCCGAAATGTTACCATAGAGATAAGCCATGTTAAGCTGTACTGAATGCTACCGTGATAAATTGTGGCATCTGAACAAATGTTTTGCAATGTTCTGATTCAAATCATCGAAACACGAAACATGTCCAATTATCTCAATACGGCATCTTATCGAAATTTAACTTTTCAAAACGATTATGTGAAATTGTGTTCGGCAAAAAACTTGACAAGTTTAGAATATATTGGCGTTGCGCCCACGATGAAGATATCTGACGAATATTGGGGAAGATTCAAGTCTAACAACGGACATTAAAATGATGATGATGATGATGATGATGATGATGATGATGATGATGTAGAAGAAGAAGAAACAACGGTAGGAAGGGGTTGAAAACTCAAGAAAAAGATACGTAAAAACCAAAAAAAATAAACCATGGACTCTTCCACTTGAAGGTGACAATTTTATTGAAAATATCCACCGAAAAGGGTTCGGATAACTTTTTGATCACGGATAAAATTGATTAGACATAATCATTTATAAACACTATTAACCGTTGTAGAGTAATGAACTATCAAGTGTCTATGTACGAGACTAAAAAAAAAAAAACACTTGAACTCCACACAAATATTAGTAGATATTCTTACCCAGTGCATCATGTCCTCAAGATCATCATTATCATCACTCATCATAAGTCTACCGCAGGAAAGGCCTTTCATGAATACTGTGATTGTGCTAGCTTATACCATGTCATGCTAGCAAGCTTTTCTATCTCTTCCCTCTTGCCTGGTCTTTTCCGTCCAACCTTTACTGTGGGCACCAGTCGATTAACCTTATATCTATCTATATATATATATATATGTATATACATATATATATATATATATATATATATATATATATATATATATATATATACATAAATATATATATATACATATATATATATATATATATAAATATATATATATACATATATATATATATATTTATGTATATATATATATATATATACATATATATATTTATATATATATATATATATATATATATATATATATGTATATATATATGTGTGTATATATATATATATATATATATATATATATATATATATATATATATATATATATATATATGCCCAAGTTTCATTGGATAGAATCGACCTTTTTTTTCAGTTCAATTTTCTTGTAAGTTTTTTCTAATTTTCGGAAAATGTTCTTTATAGCCAGTTCAAAGGAGTGCATATATTTTCCAAAATCCAAGTTGTATTCATCTTTATCAATGTTCCCGAGTTCTTTCAACCATCACTGATCTTTTCCAAGGTTAGTTATAGATCCGCACAGCTATGTTTGTCTCGATTTTCAACGGTGTTTTGAATTTCGTGCAAATGTATCATTTGGCCTAGACAACGTGTATATATATATATATATATATATATATATATATATATATATATATATATATATATATATATATAAGCTCAGGTTTAATCTGAATTTTTTTCTAATATTCTTTTTATGTTGTAAGTTTTCAAAGATTCTTGTGTTTTCAATGTATTTTGAGGATATTGGAGGGGGGTAATTGTGTTTTTATTTCTTATGTAGGCAAATGGGGTTGAATGCTGATCAATATGGCTGTAGGGTTGCCTCCCTTGCAGTTTATGACACCTGGTATTCTAAGCAGTCACCTATCTAGACACCAGGTTCGACGTTGCTTAACTTCAGCGACCGTACAAGAAATAGTAGAAAGGCAGGAGGGAGAGAATAACAAAAGAGGAACCATAACTTCAACGATGTGTCTACCATCCGTTGAGGATGATGAAGGGGGGATACAAAACGAGGATGGTTCACCCGAAGTTTCATATCAATCTAACATGATACGACAGAGAAAATTGATATTGAACATCACTAGTTGTGGTAGTAGTAGTATTAGGAGGAGAAAGATAGAATGGCAGATTGTTCACCCGAAGGTCTCGACCTATTTCCATATCAATCCAACATGATAAAGAAAATTGATATTTAATATTACCATTTGTGGTATTAGTAGCAGTTGGGAGAAGGGAGATATGCGGACGGTTCAGTCGGAGGTGTTGACCTAGTTTCATATCAATCCAACGTGATTCAGCTGAGAATATCTTAATTAATATTACGAACTGATGTAGTCATAGGAAAGGTGAAAGAAGAGGAAAGGTAGAAGAGAATGGTTCATCCAAAGAAAACTCAAGGTTTAATATCAATCCAACATGATACAGCTGATAAAATTGATATTTAGCATTACAAGGTCTTGTAACAGTTGCAGGAAGATGAGGAGGGTTAACCTAAAGGTCTGAACTGAGTTCCATACTAATTCAATATGATACGGCTGATAAAATTGATATTTGATCTATTAGGTACCGACCGACCCAAAAGTATCTTATAGTTGTCGCATCTAAAAAAAAGTCAATCATAATTGAAAGATCTGGAGAATAAATGCCTCAGTTGAATGAACGAACAATAATATTCGAAGAGAGAAACGACAAAAGCATAATTAAGAGACAAAAGTATGAAACAATGGATAAACAATGGACAGAAAGCGCTTGAAATTCGGAGAAAAAAGATCGACCTTTAGAAAACCATACTAATAATTGAGCAGCCTATATCATGAGGAAAATAAGAAGCTTCTAAAAAAAACTGACAGCGGTTTTGGTTGGTCGCTCAATAGAAACAGTCATGTAACCAACGTCTTTTGGTCGCATACTGTGTTATGGGTGATCAATTAAAAAAAATTGAAAAAGGGGTGACCAATGGATAAGTTTCTACCCATGCCTCTTCTTGGGCAATGATAACTAAAAAATCTGAATTAAAAAAAGAAGTGTGAATGCTGCTGGACACAAACTAAGGAACCAATTTAGCATAAAACTGAATCGTAAATTGAAGCTGCCATACATGCACACGAACACCAAAAGCTAATTTATGGGGGGTAATTTTTAAAATAGGGAAATTCTTGACATTATAAGAATTACATGCATAAATCTTCACCCCTATAGCTCTATGGGCTCAGACTCCGCACAATACATACACGGGCAGTCGGTAAGGCCAACTTAAAGACTGAAGAAACCTATGTTGACTGTTCTGGTGACAGTATTGGTTGACGTTTTTTAATAGCGTAATCAAGACTCAAAAGTATAAAACAATGGAAAGACAATGGGCGGAAGTCGCTTGAAACGCGAAAAGAAATATCAGCCTTTCGAAACCATACCAATAATTGAACTGACTATATCAAAAGTAAAATAAAAACTTCTCTCCCTTTTTGTTGTATCACTGAAAATGCTGAATTGAAGAAAAAAACACATGAACGCTGCTGTGCACAAACTAAAGAACCAATTTACTATAAACTTGCATTGTAAACTGAACCTCCCTAAAACTTACTAGAAAAAGGAGAATTTCACAAAACAACACAAAAAATGCTTTTCTGAATGTAACAAATGAATAAATTTTCAGCTCTCTGACTCCACAGATGCAGCCTTTACACGTGATACTGATAGATAGATAGCCAGTCAGCCAGTTTGAATCACTTAAAAACAGAAGAAGCCTATGTTGACTGTTCTGGTTGGTGGTTTCCAACAGCTGAAATGCATGCTCTCACCTACAGGGTGGGTGAAAGAAACCCCGTATTGGAAATTTGAAATGACTTCATTATTTATTGATTGATTGTGGTCAAACAAGCTTTATGGTTGAATTTGCCTGCTGGGCAAAAATTGGCACCAATCCTGGTACTTATCCTTTACATTATAATGTATTATCATATCTATGACTTGTTAATTGCCATGAAAACAAACCTGGATTTCAGACCAGAGAAGCACCAGTTCTCTCCCTCGTACTTTCAAACATCCAAAGTGAACACCAGAATCCACCACAAATCACCCCCTTCTTACAATATAGCTCACCCATCCACAAAATTCCATTGAAATTCATTGGGAACTTTTGGAGATATCATGTATACAGGCAGGAGTGGAGAGAGAAATGGATTAAGTATCAAAATTGGGGGGAAGTCAGGTGAATCTTAGTTGTACAAGTAGTGTTACTTTAAAAGATGGAAGGCATTTTGATGAGCACAAAATACTTTATTTGACCAAATTCCGTTCATTAGATCAAAAGTTATGAAAGTTTGAAGGTGCAATTTTTGCAAAAAAATTAGAAATTGATGTAATGGAAGCTAGTCTTTCCACATGGTCCAAAAAAGAAAAATGATGCAAAAAGAAAATCCTTTTACTGCAGAATTTGCCAACTTTGTGGGATAAAATTTGGAAGAAAATAGGTAAATTACTATAAGAAAATCATATTTCATATTTATTTACTTGTAAGACTCATGTTTCCAAGGCAATAGTTACTACGGCTAATCAGTCGAACAGGCTTAGTTCACCAGAACATGCGTTTTGAGCTTTGTTGCCAATTTAGCTCTTTTGGAAATAGATCTAGCTTTTTTTCTCTCTCACAAGTTCCGAATCTTGTTCCTAGCTTCAACTCTTATATCAATTGATATTTACTTTAATTTTACAATCAAAATATTGGCTCCAGTCAAGTGAAATGACAGTAGTAATGTTTACATAGGCTCAGGTCGCCATAATTAAAGGGGCTCAAGTTTGATCCCAAAACAACTAAATTGGTATCACTGGAATTGAGCAGTAAGATTCGAAGTCGGCGTATGCAAAAATCACTGATCAAAAATTTCTTTAATAAATTTATGGTGATGTTTAAAACATTAATTTTCAATAAAATCGGTTACGCAATTCTGCGAGAATAATTTTTTATCGATTATTTCACGCATGAAACATTAATTCCGTTGTGCGACGTAGTAAAATACCCGGGAGAAAGAAACATAACCTAAGGTTATTAAGAACAAAGCATGGAAAATTCAGATCAAATGATGTTTTAATTATTTTCCCATGGCAGGGGAGGAAGTGAGAGGGTTTGTACGAGAACTGAATAGACCAAGGTGTCTTAATGGACCATTTGTGTTCAGTGTGGTGATGTGATCTTTGCTTTGTCAAAACTTTCGTCAAAACATCATTATCGAACATACGTTGGAATAAAAAACACATCAATCGACGGAGAAATTATCAAGGAACCAATTACGATCATTTAATACCGGAAAAAGTTTCACTGAAAGAAAAAATCTTGGTTGATTTCAATGACATGGTAGCTATTGGGTTATTTTTGACGTGACTGACCTCCCTAATTATTTTATTTATTTAGTTTGATTCATTTTTTTTTTTCACACGACTGACTTACCAGACTAAAGCGGAAAAATCTTTCAATCAAAAATGAATTCCTGGATCCACCTGAGAATTTAGTTACCTTTTTCCTACCCTGTGTCTTAACCTTCCACAAATTCTCGTTGACATTTATTGAGAACCTTCGTTGATACCGTATAGACAGACATTGATATGATTAATAAACTAGAATAAACGAGAGAGTCAGAGTAAACAGTCAGCTATCGGGAGCTAATTGGATAATCTCTATAATATGACAGTAGCTTGGACTCTCCAAAGGAAAAAATGTTTGAATAATTTGTTTTCGTTTTATCATATTTCTGATAGTCACAATGCTTTTTCAATCATATATCCTGTAGTCAAGAAAATACGTTTTTTTAATTATGTTCTCCGATGGTTACAAATACGTGTTTTTAATCATATTTCTGATCGTAACAATAATACATGTGATATTTCCGATAGTCACAATGATACGTTTTTTTAATTATATTTCTGTTTGTCTAAATAATGCTTTTTTTTTGTTATATTTCTGTGTGTCACAATCATACGTTTTTGAATGAATTTCTGATTTTTCATTTTTCATTTCTCATTGATAAACCTAGAAGACCAAATATGTTCTAGTTAGTTCCGTGAAGATCTAACAGGGACATGTTTACATCTAAAAATGAGTCAAAAACATCTTAAAACATTCAGAAACATCTAGATTTCCTCTCTATATAATTAAATTCTAAAAGATATATCAAACATAACTTCAATCTTCAACATTCATTTTATAAAATATTACGTTTTTTTTTAAATATGACTTATTTTATCGCTATAAATTTGAAAAAAAATTACTTATCTAAGTAGCGATTTCATACACCCGGGTGCAAACAAAGACTTCTAGATTTAGATGGAAAACGTCAAATTTTGCCACACTTGGCAAGAGACATAACTCAAAATTTAGTATGTCAGTTAGTCAGTGACGATGCTAGGGATAATTGTGCATCTGAAAATAATCAGAAATAGCCCGGATAGATGAATGGTTTTCTTTCCTTATTTATTTGTCGGAATATTGACACAATCTACCTGAGGGGAACAACGTGTTGATGAATGAGACACAGGTGTTTGTAGGGTTATTTCGAGGTGATAATGGCTATCAATTACTGTAATTAGTTTTCGCAAGAATGGGGATTGAGAGGATGCTGACGACATAGGGACCCTGACATCTTTAGTATGTCAGCCGACAAAACTGATGGATCAATATACGTCAAAGTCCTGACAACTAATTGATTTTGAAGACATCTGACTCTTTCGAAGAAAAATGTAAAACGACTTGCTTTGGGAGAAAGAACTGTGTGACTTAGAATATCTGAATATACAGGGTGTTTACAAAATGATATTTTGACGTGTTTAAAAAAACACATTTTAACGTGTTTGAATTTGAACACAATTTTCTGACACGAATTGGAAAAGATTACAAAAGATGCAAATATATATATATATATATATATATATATATATATATATATATATATATATATATATATATATATATATATATATATATATTCTAGTTCACTCTTATCCAACAAAAGACGACAGAATTAACTTAGTAATTTTGCAATCGCATTGTTCTTATAATATATCAAAATCATTGTTGCATGGCATTTTCTCTGTTCAATATTTCCTAAATATCAAATTATTCTTAGAGTAAAATTTAGTAAACATAAAATTTATCAGGTTGAACATAAAATAAAATTCCATTCCTGCCAAGTTACGTCACTAAACGTCACTAATGACGTAAAGATGACTGATATCTGATGAACATTGCTAATTATTATAGTATTGGATGCCCTAGTTCTAAAATTAGAGCAAATAATGTTAATAAAGGAAGGAAAGAGAGCGGGAATCGCTTGCCTATGTTTGCAAGAGGGCCTCACGGGCTGAACAAATACAGTTCAATCGAGACAATGTGCTCCACGTTGGTTCGGTCCCTTGAGAAATTTGAAATTACACTGGTCCGAGAAATTAGAAACTAGTGCCGATTCAGTGAAGCAACCACGCGGGTAAATTTCTTGGTTATAAGGGGGAAATTTTGACAAGCGACAAACAAGCAATTACACAATTTGATAATTACAATTCTATTCCTGTTTAATCGAAAATCGAATGTTGGTCGTAGTTTAAAGATGTGTCTAGCAATAACATGTACTCAAAAACCGTACCATCCTTACGTTTGATCATGAATTTTTATCATATGTCTAATATTTGGGCCTTTTGTATGTTTTATCTCTGCCTCTTCTCCGTTAAAACTACCAGGCTTATCGACCTAATATTCGACATGTACACTTCGGGAACAAACGAATTTTAGATAAGATAATTCTCCAATAATTCTTCTCACGAATGACATGAAGTTTTCTCACAACGAAATTGATTTTTATACAAGTTCTGTCGTTTCTCGTTAATATGATAATTGTAAGTATAATGATTATTATTAGTAAATTAAATTAGTAGCAGACACGCATACATATGTAGAGCCATCGTCTTTCACGGGGGTCAGCCCCTCCCCTTTTTCACGGCGATTTCATATGAAAAGAACAAGCAAAAAGTGTTCGCTACAAAAACACACGCTTTTAACGAAGTGTACTTGAATATTTCCAATATAAAGTGAGTTGGATTTTGTTAGATTTGTTCGTTTTTAAATTGACATTTTGAATCAATGAATAAGTGGAAAATAACACATTTTTCAAATATCAGAAACAATGAAGTAATAAGTCGCAGATTTTTATAGGAAAAATTAATCGACAAACGAGTACAAAAAAAAGAATGAAAATAAAAATAATTTGAGAAATCCAACACAAAAAATACAGACCAGATCATATAAACTGATACTGACCCAAAACAATACCTGCCATGGACAAAAATCCACAAAAGCAGAGGCAGTTCTAAGATTTTACGCATTGTGAGGTACAAATGGGAACATTTACTTTTTCAAATATGTGAAAAGAAAGAAAACATTCAAAGTATCAAAGCAATTTAAGTGATACGTGATCTGGCATTTTTTTTTACTTACATTCAAGACGTAACTTTCTTGTCATAGACTTTACAAAAGAAAGGCTTGAGTTACAAAAATATTCTATGGAATTTAAGACGGAAATATTATATCAAGAGTGTTAAAATATTCTTAGGAAAGAGACAAATACTTATTGCAATATCATCATCTTTCTGAAAGTTCTTGACCTCCTTTTGTCACAAATCACTTTTGTGTCAAATTGGTTCGAGGGTAACGATATTGACTTATCAGTTGGAATATATAACAATACATTTTTGGTTTTCAAACAAGCGCGCGGGCGTCAGCACAAGCAAAAACAAACAACATTATGCAAACAAAAGAGAAATTTTTGACAATGAGCTGGAAGATCAAATCAAACTGTTCTTCTATCGATACGAAATGACAGATCCTTCATTTCAAAGACCAATCGTGTATGTATCAAAATAAATATACTCTGAAAAGCGAACCAATCAGTCAAAGGATATTGGGTTACTTTCATTTCAAATTCCCTACTTTTAGTCCTTCATATTTTCGATATTTCCAGCCATTCAAATCTGTCAACTCTAAGTGGTCTTCCATTGACGCGTAATGACAGCTTTCCTATTTCCAGTTGTCATCTGAAGGTGTCATTTTTTCATCAACGTGATCGAGAAGTCCATTTGAGAACGTCACAAAGTCGAGTCAGTATCAATGTTCCTTCTGATTTTTAATAATCAATGTGCAAATATTTTCCTGTGACAAAAGTATGCGTGCGCTGAATGCTTGTGCAAGCGTAAAGTTGAAATTGTTTCAAGTTTATTTTGGCACAACCCCTTCTCTCATGGCTAATAAAACTGCACTGGCATCTGTTAATATAATACAAGTGTGACTGTCATGGGTTTTTGATCGGGCATTGTCATCGAGTGACTCCAACCTAATGTGCACATATAAAAAGATGGTATCATTATTTGCTGGTGGCAGGCTCGCTGCTGCTGAGATATGTTCCCAATACATCCTTTTGCTTCCTACCGGAAATATGTCCTTTGATGATTGCATACTACAAAGTAATGTATTTTGTCAAGATGTTATTTCATACCGCGAACTACTTTGTTCGGTTTGTTGTTCTGTTGAATAAATCATCAATGAGTATTTCTTATTTCCATGCGATGAAATGTCGAAATAAATTGATACCAATAAAACCCATACATTCACAGATCATCATCATCATCATCATCATCATCATCATAATAATAATAATAATAATGATAATAATAATAATAATAATAATAATAATAATAATAATAATAATAATAATAATAATAATAATAATAATTATAATAATAATAAGCTGGAGAAAATGGTTAAATCAACACCCATTCAATTTCAAGATTGCATTATTCTAGTTAACTAGACTTTTGTATGTGCATTGATTTTCATCGTGAGTTGATAGCAAAACGTGAGTGCCCTTGCGCATGCGTGCGGCTTGATGGGAGCTATGCTCACAAGTATTAATAACTCTGCCTAATGCAATTGCATCTTCGTCTTTGTAATTCTGTTTGAAAAAAAAAACAATGATTGTAATCTCTTTCAAACAAGAGCCGTCCAACAACAGTCAGAATCTTCTTTTCGTAAACCTGCACCCACAACTCTCAGACATATATAGACATACACACACGAGATCACGTACACGGAGTAAAATTTTTGCCAATGATCATGATCTGAAAGTTCAAACAGACTTGCCTGATTGAACTACGAGAAGCAAATAAAGCTACTTTTAAAAACCCACAGTAACTAAATTTTTAATTCTCCGAATATCGGCCTTCTGGGCAACATTTAAAAAATGCAGGGCTAATTTGGGCTACTAATGAGAATAAAGTCAATGATTGATTATTTGAACACTTAAAAATACTGGGCTAATTCGGGCTACTAATGAGAATAAAGTTAATGATTGATTATTTAAACACTTATCTAAATATAATTGGAGAAATCTCTGTGGATGTGTGTGCAACTTGACAACTTGGCATTGTACGAAGTTAATATTCGCCAGATATATTTGTCAGCCCACAAGACAATGCAGTGTTGAGTCTGGGGTTTTTTGATTGGTAGTTGCCGAGAAATCTAATGAAAGCATTTTTTAATACAGATTATAGATCTTTTATCTTTAATTAGAAATCTAAATCTAGACATAAAGTATTAAAATTGGTAACATATCTGAATTTTGATATCATCATCATCATCATCATCATCATCATCATCATCATCATCATCATTATTATTATTATTATTATTATTATTATTATCATTATTATTATTATTATTATTATTATTTCAGACCTTCCTCAAGATTCGTCACAATTATTTATCATGCACGTCGCAGGGCCAGTACTTTCAGAACTTGTCTAGTTTGTCTCGCCATCTTATATTCCGCTGGCCTCTGTTTCGCATATGATCTCTGGGGATCTACGATGTCCAGCGGTTGTCTGCTTAGCAATATGACCATCCCGTTGTCACGTGATTTTTTTTTTTTAATGGTTTCTATGATATTTCAGACCACTGTTTTTCCCCCAATGTATTGTGCTGTTTTGTGCTCTCTCCATGTGATGTTGAGCATGATTCTTTCATTAGAGCACACTAGTAATTTGTTTCCGTCCTATATTGAGCATTTTTGATTACTGCTCTGAAATCCTTTTTCGAGAATTATTTCGATGATTGCTGCCGTGCGTTTTTCTTTTGTCTTCTCTCCGTTTCTTTAGGTTGGTTTTGGTCAGTCCAGTGGCTTTAATCTTTTCTCTTCTTGTTGTAGATGGCTTGAGCATTTTTTCTATGAGATTCCAGGTTTCTTCTGAGATTTTACTGAATGTTTAAACCAAAGAGCATATAAAACCTAATGACGACTTCAATTTGAGAGGCTGTTTGTTGTTGAATTTGTTGATGTTAGCATTGCTCTCTTCTGGTTCTCTAGAATCTAGATGCTCTTTAGAATCTAGTTATTGTTGTTGTTGTTGTTATTATCATTATTGAAATAAGACCACCAAAAAGCCAAAAAATGATTTTTTCCAAAAATAAAAATAAAAAACATTTTTAGGGGAGAGTACTGATGCCAATTTCTAAGTCTGTAGACAAAACGGTATGATCAGAAGCGCTGGTTCACAAAAACACACGCACATATAAAATTGGATAGAACCTTTCGCCACCTCTGTTGGCTACGATTCTTCAATAACACCATTAAAATCGTGTATGTAATAAAGTGTATTGCTCTGAAAAGCGAATCAATCTGAATATTGGGTTACTTTCATTACAAATTCACTACTTTTCGTCCTTAGGCTAGCAATTTTCAGCAATTCAAATCCGTCAACCCTGAGATCAAATCAAACTGGTCTTCCATTGACGCGGAATGACAGCTTCTCAATTTCTAGCTGTCATTTGAAAGGCTGCCATTTTGACCGAAACGCGATGGTGCAGTCCGTTTGGTGACGTCACGGAATCGAGTCAGTCCAATAATCAGTCAAAGATGTGACGCTTGTAGTGACAGCAAAAAGATTAATTCAGTCAGTGCATAGTTGTCTCCGTGGGTCAACGGGCCTGTTCCAGATACCAAGCGTTACTAATAATACAAAAAATACCTTTCGGAGAATGCCAAGAAAAATATGTATTTTCAATCCGGAATGTATTGGATGAAATGACCAAGAAAGAAACCCCCGTTTACTTCTTTGTTTTTGTTTTTTCTATTATATGAAACAACGAACTCTGATTGTCACTGACCCCACGCAACTGAAACATTGGCCAAATCTAGTACAAATTTGGTATGCACACTTAATAGTAAACGGGGATTCGTTGCTACGTTTGATGAAGTGCTGGCATTTATCCCAGGTATGTCATACTATTAACGTTTGCAGAGGAGGTAAAAGCAATTCTGTAATTTAAATCCTTAGCGTAACTGCAGTTAAGTAGCTATTTATCACCTTCAATGAACTCATATTAAGTTCAAGAAATGCATGTGCAACTGGTAAGGGGATCACGTGACTTGGCGTCACCCATTTACCATATTTAGAAGTTCTCTTTTTTTCTGAGGAAATGTTGAAATTGTTTGTGTTCGTGAAGTATAAATTCTACAAATAGGAATTAGTGTGTGGGGCTCTGTTTTCGAATTAGATAAACTTGTGAGATGGTTTTTGCATGTCACTTGACTTGTCTCATGCACCATTCAATATGTATGGCATACGTGTTTCTACAAAACAGAAACCATCCAACCGAGTATGCATTTCTGAAAGAACTAAAACACCTGTTGGAAATTCATAATAATATAAGTTACACCAGGTCATCGTTATCCCTGCATTCTTCATCTCTTCCAGTCAAATCCTGTACATTCTTATCGTCTAACATATGTTCTTCTGTGACTTCTGGGAACACTTAATCTCATACTTGGCATCCCAACCATGCAGTTCAGTTGCGCATCATCAGCAGACTGCCGCATCTTTCCAACGAGCAGTCTCTCTTTTCCAATAAAATTGCACTTGATAATCGTTTCCAGAAAATGCATGGAAATCAATCAGACTGGTCTCCAATTCAGGTTTCATGTCAATATTATTCAATAACAAACTTAAAAGATCCTTGCCGATTCCATTATCAATGTTGCATTCTTCATTTCCAATGAATCTGCCTACAATTATGACATTGATATCAATATCTCTAGGAGATCTAAGTACAACAATCCTATCTGTGAATCTCGTTAAAGCCTCTTCACAAGCAAAACAACTTTTGTGCCAGCTTCTTCATGGTTGCCGGTGAGATCTTCATGAAAATTACAACCTTTCTGACAAATTCTGACACATTCATTGTCAGCAACTCATTGTCAAGCTCAAATTCACTGACATTTTACTCTATCAGCCATCAATACTTTCCTTATCAACAAAATCATTCCGGTTTGGTTCTTTCCATCTTCCAAGAACCTACGGAGATCTCTTGGTATCTTTGATTGAGGTGAACGAATGAGTATCTCCCTGGAACTGCCTCTTCAGCAACGTTCTTCTGATTTTATAGTATGTTGTTTGTACGTATTAACCAATACATGAACTTATTCGTATCCACTTAGTATCGTTCTTGAAAAGTTCTTCATATGTTTAAGGCATTTCTGTAAGCTGTCTTAAACTTGCAATAAGGTCGATCATAAACTCCATTTTTGCCGGTTGACTTTCTCTTGTGTAAACCAAAATATCTTCACACTTGCTTGCTATTACTTCAATCAACTTACTTTTTGCTGTTTTTTTGCAAAGTTTCACCTGGATTTGTCAAACTAAGGAAACCTATACAAAGTGGAAGCTTCAGGGCATGTTCGAAGTTTATAACTCGTTGTCTTCACTAATATCGCAAGAGAAGCCTTAAAATGTTTCACTTCACTCCCACTGGTTTTTATCTGTCATTTCTTGTTATAAACAGCTTTTCTTAAATCAATTTTGGGACAACAGCTTCAGCCTTTGAATAGGTCCATGATTTGCTACATATTTTTAGTAGGCTCTTTTTGAAAAACTTTTAGGCAGTGATTCTGTATAAGCTTTTATGTTCATAATGCCCCTATAAAGTTCTTCATCAAATGGCGTACTGGAGCTTAAATTGTACGATTCGTTCTTTTCCAAATCAACATGAAAGGGATTGGTGTACTCTTGTTACAGCAAAGTGGCAGTTCTGGAAGTGAATGATTCAGATTTCAGGATTTGAGAAGGCCTCAGTGATTTATAGATGTCAGTAGTAGTTTTTATATCAGTTATAGTAACCAATCCATTGATGTTTCCAGCTTGTTTAGATCTATTAAGAGTCTTTTTTTTTAAATCGATTTACTACCATTTACAAATTTTTTTATTGTGCCAGTGCTTTTGGCATGGCGATTGAACGTTTGCTCCCGTCCTTGATCGATTGCTGTCCTCAGTGGATATCGATCCTGTGCCTGAATAGACAATATTCGATTCTTTAGAAGCTCTTTGAGCTCTGGTAAAAGCTGGTCAATATCATCGAGCATTTCAACAGAGTACGGACCATAAGTTGCGTAATTTTGCTTGTTAGATGCTAAATGAATGAGAAGGGATAGCTCCAATAAAGCATACCGGGAATTTAATGTCATTTCCTTGTACTGCCAAATGAGTATTTGTTTGATACTCCATCAAATCCATGTGAAACTGGACCCAGAAATATGCAGTTTTTTCAACACTCCTTTCCGGACTTTATCCTTAAAAATTATAGATCTTGTGCTCACATCTTCCTTTTTCCAAAGCATTTTCGTAATCATTGTTAAAATCATTAGCGATCCGTCAAAAAAGATCTTATGCAGCAAGACTGCTTTCAAACAGGAATCTATCAAAGAGCTGCCTCTCAAGTACTTCAGTGAAAGCAAAACGTACGATCCAAGCTCTGTTATGATAACACTCAGCTAAAGCTCATGCGGAACAGGCGCCTGCTTGGGAAATAGCATCTTCAAACGAGTTACAAATTACACCAAAGTTTTTGTCAAAGTGTATAATCAAATTCCCATAACTCTTTCAGATAGTTCCGTACAGCATTGAAGGCAGTAATAGCTGCACCATCGTCAAACGTAATATTAACAAAAGGCTTCTTTGACTCATATACTAGGTTGCATGTATATCGAATTTATTGGTGGTGCATGGCCAAAGGAAGTCATAAAAAGAAAACTTCGGGATCAAATTCGTCATACTAAAATGACCAGGCCAGATGCCTGTCAAGAAGAAAGAAGCCATAATGGCCCTCTCGATTGGAAACCCTTCATTAGTCAAAAACTTTGCAAAAATTGCAAAGGGAAGTTTTAGACAGCCTATGAGTGGGTATTAGGTAATAAAAAAGTCGTAGTGAATATTTTCGGCTCAAGGGTAGTGGGGATGTGTTTCTCACTAATCAACTCTCAAATCGAAGAATTATGACAAAAAAAAGAACAAAGATCGTATTGATGTCTATATAAGTTACAATAGCAGATAATTTCTAATTTTGGTAACAGATTGGAATTTCAGATTACGTGTTCCTAATTATTTTCACTTGCTTTCTTCGAGTAACAAATACACAACAGCAGTTATAAAATTATGAAATTAAACTAATTATTTGCAAAATAAAATAATTATTTGAAATTATTCTTTGGTGCAACCTTCTCAAATGAAGAAAGAGAAAACTGGTAATCTTTTTGACAAAAATGGGGAATGGCCAGAGTTATGGAAAATTTGAAGTATGCTTGTCAAAACTTCAGGAGTTGCTAAGAAATATTCGTTCAAGATAATACCATATCCACTGACTGTTATTTAGGAAAAAACAGTAGGTGTGCGTGTGCACATGTGTGTGCACATGCGCACTTGGTTGCCTACATACGCAATATCACGTTGCGTTTGTGAAAGAGCAGCACGTAGAAAAAAACTGTCCGTACACACGCACACACTATGCACATCTACGGATGCCTATATGAGAATTTGCAATAATTTACCGCTTTTTCTCCTTTTTATGCCATTGTCTCCTTTTCCTACTTTCATTGTTCCCGCTTTTTCTTCGAGTTTTTTTTACTGCAAAAAAAAACTTTTGAGTGCATTATGGTTTTTTTTTCAAAGGAAAAAATACAAGGAACCGCTTAGGCCCACATTTTATTGATCTTCGAAGAATAATTTTCGATGGTCCATGATTGCTCAGCGACCACTTAGATCATTGAAAAGGAACGCAATAAAATCATTATACACACACACACACACACATACACACATATATATATGTATATACATATATACATATATATATATATATATATATATATATATATATATATATATATATGCAATAAGAACTCATAAATGACGCCAATGCAATTTGCTCAATTCCAAAAGAAATGCAATCATTCATCTTTCGTATCAATCTATTTTATTTTATTTCATTTTGCTACCTTTGTCCCATACTGATTATTACATTTAGTGTATAAAATGTATATACAAATGTAGCATCTAATATGGGATATTGGCCGTTGTATATTCCATTTTATTTCACTACCTCTGTCCCATAATTGTTGTTACATTTTGTTCATGAAGTGCATATACAAATGTAGCAATTGTCATTGGACACATATATATATATATATATATATATATATATATATATATATATATATATATATATATATATATATATATATATATATTTTAAGTGCATAGTTCCCTGAAAATGCATATTGATAAATTCATACATCTATTCTATTGTTACGCCTGTGAAAAAATCACAAGTTTTCCCCGCTATCCAAATACAGTGCGTTTCTATAAAAGCTTTCATAAGCCACGGTGATGTAAAGCGAAGAAGCTATTACCATTAATCTACACGGGAAATTTTTTGAGTGTTCCCTGATCCCCCAAATGGTAAGGTTAGTACATCAGGCTGAGTCATCGGAGTTTGTGGTAATGGTAGAAACAGGAGACTGAGGTGGAGGTTAGAGAAAATGTGGGTTCTTGCTACCCAAATAATGGCTCACTGCAAACCGCTGAAAGTTATTTTCGTATCTTGCCTTTTTTCATAAAAGCGAATAAATGGCGTAAAACGAAATTTTCGAAAGGCGGGGACAACCAGTATATTGAGTCTATTAGATGATTTTCTATTTTAGAGAAGAAAATAAAAATATATATTCGCAGTGGAAGAGTCCATTGTTCCAAAGGGTTTTTTTTATTAGCCAACTTATTACCTTTAAGTGAAAGAGTCCATGGTTATGGGCGTAGAACCAAGAAAATCATCCGATTCATTATTTAAGCAGACGATTGCAAGGACAAATAGAGAGATGGAGACCGAGATTTTGGTAGAAAAGGGCTAAGTATGCTTATTGAAACAAATTGGGTGGCTTGTAAGAAGGGAGAATTGTTACAAAAATACGGACGCTGGAGAACAAAAAGAGTGATTCTGATTCTCCAATCACCATCATCTTCCCAACTGTCCTTCCTCCTCCTTCTTCTTCTCCCTCCTTCTTCATATTCTTTTTCTGCTGCTTCTCCTCTTCCTCATCCTCCTCCTCCTTTTTCTCACCTTTCTCCTTCTTCTTCTCCTGCTCTTCCACCTCCCTTTTTTCTTTTCCTTTTGCTTTTTCCTCTCTTTCTTCTCCCTTTTACTCTTCTTTTTTGTTTTTCTTGCCCTTATTCCTCTCCCTCCCTTCCTTTTTTTCTTGTGCACATTCCAACTCTCTCTCTTTCTCTCTCTTCTTCTTTCACCCTGCCTTTTCTTTCTTTCCCCCGCCTGTCTTCCTTGTAAACTTCTTCACCTTTTTCTTTCTCTTGATTTTCATTTATTCTTTCCGTTGCCTTTTCCCCTGAATAAATGTCTTGATAAGTTACCACCAAATTGTCAGACACATTGCTTCTCGCATGATCAGTGCAAGTTAAGCAACGTCGAGCCTGGTCAGTACCTACCTGAGTGACCGTCTGGAAATATCAAGTGCCGTGAGCA
This sequence comes from Thysanoteuthis rhombus, assembly GCA_963457665.1. Classification (NCBI taxonomy): domain Eukaryota; kingdom Metazoa; phylum Mollusca; class Cephalopoda; order Oegopsida; family Thysanoteuthidae; genus Thysanoteuthis; species Thysanoteuthis major. The sequence goes on from OY735204.1 coordinate 16,246,047, forward strand.
GTTGGGGGCCATCTAGAGAGCCTCTGGTGGCGATCCCGTTAATCCTCCTACATTACACTCCATTACGCAAAGTTCCCCTTCCGCTACCCCCTGAACTCTCTGACTAGCCTGGCTGCAATCGCCAAGAGATAAAATGAGTGTTATTGTGAGTCCGATCCTCACTGGCTGCCTCACACTTGGGGTTATGCTTAGTAAATATCGCAATAAAGAAGTTATTCAGGGTTTGACAGATAGAAATATAGGGTCTAAATATCTATAGCTATCACAGTTCACCGTATTTTCAAAACAGGTCTGATTAGTCACTCGATAGAAACTGTCAAGTTGCCAGCGTCTTTTGGTAAGATGTATTGGGGATGATCAATTAAAAATTTGGAAAAAGGGATGATCAGTGAAAAAATTACTTATCTCGCATTTTGGTGAGCAGTGATCACTGAATGAAACCTGAACGCTTGACAGGCGCAAATTAAGGGATCACTTCAGTACAAATTTACATTGTAAATTGGACCAATCCACTGAAAACCGAGGAGGTTGTGGACCAGCCAGTCAAACAGATTCACACAGTTGGAAACCGAATAAACCTGCGTTGACAGCTTTGGTAACGGTGTTGGTTTACGGTTTCTAAAAATGGTACTAGTTTACTGACACAAACTAACATTCGCTTGACTGACTGACTGACTGACCTTAATCTCAATCCTAGATGTAGGTTATTATAAGTCAATAGCAGCTGGTTGGCCGAAATCTACCCCATTCACACCATTATATCTGCATTTTCTGGAAATGAATAGAGCTATAATTGGAATATCAACAACCATTGTGCCAATGATTCTTGTCCTTTTTTTTTTTTTTTGCTCCATGCCTTAAGTCAACAACTGTCGATGCCACCCTTAGTATAATAAAGTAGATTTGGTATCGTCGAGATATGATGATATTTTGTCAAGTTAAGTCCTAACCCAAATATGCCTGTAAGTCTATGTATAGTCCACCCTTTAAAAGTACCCAGGAAAATATACTTATGAAAGAAATAATATATGAACATTCTCAAGATGATGAGAAACACGCATTCAGTTTTTTTACTAATAACTTTAATTATCATGCTGATATACTTTCCTTTATCCTATATTTCTAATCATACCAAAATCGGTTGGAAAATCTGACTCAATGCCTAAATGGGTCAACCCGACTCAATTTTGAGCCACGGGACGCATTTCGCTCTTTATACCAAAATCTGAAATTGTTCCGTGCTATACGCAAATTGACCTCACATTCAGAATCACTGAATAAGAAGATCGAAAGAAATAGTGTTTGACCAATGAAGAGCATCACATGACCGGAAATATAGAACATAGCTTAAAATGTTGATGTTCTGTTTCACCCCCTTTCAAATGCGTAAGTCTCTCTAGCAGTGATTGCCCTCACTGACTGAATAACGAAATGGAAGTTAAGCCCATAGACTGCATTGTTAATTTTTATGGGTTTCCATCTAAATCTAAATGTGTCTAAGTGTTTTAAGATGTTTTTCCATCCAATATTTTTATGTAAGCTTGAAAATAGCGTTGGCAAAACTGCCTACATTTTTCCACAAAAAAAAACTAGCGCAGTAATGGCCTGACTCTCAGGCTTCTTCTGGTACTTTCTTCATTTGTCTGCAGATGAATCTGTCTTCTATTGAGTTGTGTTAGTCTTTGGGGCTCAAAATCCGGTTTGTGGATCATGTCCCATTGTCAAGACACTTTTTGCTGATTCATCCACTTTTCAGGAGTGTTACGTAATCGCAGTGGCCACCCATCTGCCGATTTTTTGCGGTACTTTTCTTTATTCTTTCCTTCTTTCCTTTATTTATTTTTGCGATTTTACGCCCATCGCTGAATACGGGATGTTTCATAAAGAACTTGACCCTACAGATAAGAGGGTAGAATTTACGCGCGCGTAAATTTTATGCTATGATATTTGTCACGTGGCAACACTGTGCTTAGAGACAACAGTATTCAGCAGTTGAAATGATTGAATGAAACATTAGCTTCATTCGAGAACCATCTATACCTTTGTGTTGTTTTCCATTGTAATTAACCGTTTGTATAATGAATAAAATAGTATATCATGTGTGTTAGTGTGTGTGTGTGTGTGTGTGTGTGTGTGTGTGTCTGAGTACTGTAAGTATGTGTGTGTGTGTGTGTGTGTGTGTGTGTGTGTGTGTGTGTGTGTCTGTGGTCTCTTTCAACCACATATATGTAATTATTATCAAGTTTTCTAGCCTTGTGTGAACAGCATTACATTTTTAAGGATTTTGAATGGAACGGGTGAGTCCAAATGGAAAGGGGAGGAGTCCGAATGGAAAATATGTTTTCGTGAGTAAATGCATGAAAAAGAAAACAAATATTCAACATTTATGTTTTTTTAGGTTAATTCATGTTTACAGGGGATTATTTGGGAAAGGGAGTATACATAAAATTTCTTTGTTAGATATCTAGAATAGATTTTTTTCTCTTTATTTTGCTTTGCCTTGACAGGGTAGAGGCTCCCAGCCCTCTTGAACCCTCGCCTGATCATAGCAGTACTTTGTATTTTGGAATTATCTAACATTGATCTAAAGCTTTATAACAACCTGTAACGTAACAATCACTATAAACAAATATCCTTTGAAAAGTTTTACTCACCTGATACCTGATCGTCGGAGAGTTTCACTACTTGTTCAGAACTCTGTAAAATAAGAAGAGATAAAACATTCTTAATAAAAATGCATCATCGTTTCCGTAGAAAATAAAACACTTTTACAACAAAATCAATTCAACGCAAGAACATTATCAAGTCGTTGAACGCAGCACTGCCAACAAAAAGATTTGTTCTTATTGTGACCGTCAGTAACCAGGATTTGCTCGGGGATTGTAGCATGCGCTGATGTCGAATTTAAAGCGAGAGAAGCGGACAAACACTAACCCTAACACTAATACTTACCATAAAAATACTAGCCCTACACATACACGTTATAAATCAACTAGCACATCCTCGTTAAAAATGAGAGTGTAATTGCTATATGGATCGGTACTAAGAAGCCTAAAGTTATTTCATCAGGTAATTCATTTTTAATAATTCAAGTATCGTACGTCCCAACTCAACTCGAGCTGTCTTAATGTGTGGTGATCAGAAATGAAGTCTCAAGAGCTTCTACGATGTAATTTTTATTGTTATGTCACAATAAGAAGTCAAATTAACAAATCAGTGCATCCCATTTTAGTCCAATCAGAAAAGAAATGTTAATATATGCTCATTGAATGAATGGATTTTATAAAGCGTTGTTGCTAACGTTTAAGTTTTCTGATTGGTGCTGCTTTTGATTTTACACTACAGGAGAAAGAGTCCAGAAAAAGAGATTCTCTTCTCATACGGATGTTACGTATTACTTCAGAAGAAAACCAAATAATGGACTGGTTGAAATGCTGCATGAACAATATGAATGAAAGGAATGAGTTCAATTGTCCGGTTGTCTTGGTTCATTCATTCTTAGGCCCCTAAGACGCAAAGATTTATTATTGCAAAATAGTGATCGATAATATATTTAAAACAAAGATAGACCGTGAGATATTTAATAATCATCTATTCAATTTCTAATCGAATGCAAAGATAAGGCTACATCAAGAATTTGCCTTATTTATATGGTCTCCAATCTTTTGGTTAGGTTTCATGTTTCAGCTCCATTGGTGACTATCGGGAGGAAGCATTGATTTTGACCCCTCCAATTCAAAACTAATGGGATTATGTTGCTTGGTACATGGAACAACCAAAAGATTGACTCTCGAACTAAGAATCATACTTCATATCACGTAAAGCGATCACAAAACCGCACAGTGTATTTGAAAACAAACAGGAATCAGAGATATTGTAGAATCCAGCAGAAAACCCAAGGGGCAATTGGCTGACCATATTGAAAGAATATCAAAAGAGCTCTGGACATCACACGATTCATAACGTGGATTTCGGAGATCAAATGCGAAATTGAGGATTGCAAAAAACAGGATGGTGTGATGAACTAGACAAATTCTGGAAGTCCTGGCCCCGTGACGCTCACGAATCTCGGGGAAGATCTGTTTCCAAATGCAGACGTTAAAAGGATGATGATGATGATGATGATGATGATGATGGTGGTGGTGGTGGTGGTGGTGGTGGTGGTGGTGGTGATGATGATGATGATGATGACGATCACAAGAGTTCAAATATATTACAGACGCAACTGAAAGTGTTCAGCAGAGAGTGACAAAGATGATTAAACATGTCATCTAGCATACACTGAAATATTGCAGCACCCAAGCCTAAAATTCTTTGAATACGGGCAGATACGAACGTGTAGGAAACACATAGAATCATAAGCAAACACATAGAATCATAAGCAAACACATACTTGCTCAACGTTGTTTCTGCTACTAATGTCTAGAAAAACAGATGTTCTACCCTTTCCTCAGTTCATATAATTCTATTCCTGTTATGATTGAAAAGTCTAACAAATGAATTATTGATGGCAAAGGTAATTGTAAGATTATTAGATAGATTAATATTTCAAATCTTTATTATTCCATTGTGTCTAAACTTTTCTCTACTTATTCTTCACCTATTGATTTATTTATTATGAACGTGTGATCCAGTCAGCAGGAGTTGGTAAGTCAGTAATGGGTCGGAAACCGTGCTTTGAAGAACCCTACCTTGACATTTCGATCAACAGCATCCTGTTAGAACAGACAAAGGCATTGAAATACCCAGGCAGCATTTCCACTGAAGATGGAAATTTAGACAGGTAGATAGAGAATCGAGTACAGTAAGCCAACAATGTCAGCTTCCAGCTGTCTAATATCCTGGAACACCCCAATATCCCCATGGAAATCAAGGCCGAACTAATCAACACCATATTTCTGCCAACTCTGACCCATCAGTGTTAGGTGTGGATACTGACCAAGGCCCAGAGGATGAAAATCACTACCCGTGAGATAAGGTGCTCCAGACGAGTGGTAAATCAGACGAGGAGGGACTTGATTTGTAATGAGAAAATCAGAGAGTAATCCTTTGGAATAGGTGCAAATAAACGTTATGTTGATATTTTACGAGTGTGAATACTGGGTAGAAGCTATATATGATTAGCTACTCTTGTGTAGCTATTTAAACAGCTAAAAGTGTCTAGATGTTTTATGGCTTTTGGGCGGATTCGATTTCCAGGTAACGAAATAACATCGATGATGACTGGGAAATTAAAAACACTAACCCAAAACCTATTTACTAACCCTAACTCAAGACCTACCAACTAACCCTAACCCCAAATCTACTTTCTAACTCTTACACTAACCCTACCCACTTATCCTAATACTAACCCTGCTCATGAACCCTAACCCTGACTCTATATACTAATCTTAGACCTAACTACATGTGGTATTGACTAAGTAAACGATATTTTAGATCAAAACTAAAGTTACTTGATCAACGGTGAAAATTTAGCCACTTCCAGCCATTCAAAATGGCCACACATTTTCAGCTAATCAGGTTTAGTGTCTATCCAGGTTATCTCCTTTGCAAAATATTGATACAACGTTTATTTGCACCTATTCAAAAGAATTTCCTAGAGAAATTCTGAAATGAAATGGCAGTCCACCAATATATCCAATCGCGATTGTTACCTTTTCTGTGTTAAATTCAAAACATGGACAACTGAACTATTTTTCGTTGGTGAAACTACCATTCCAATAATGGCGAGTTTTCTCTTGTTCCGTAATTGACTCATATAAACGTGGCCCTAAACATTAACCAAAAATCCTGACACTGAGCATAAAACAAACCTTAAGCCTAACTCTAAACATTAAGCCTAACTTACATATTTCATAGCTAAATTTGATAAAATATAGTCTTAAATGGGTGATTTTTTTGCTGTCATTTAAAAATAAATTGCTTTTTTTAAAGAAATTCACGAATACGAGTTTAAAAAATAGAAAAACTGTGACCAGAGAAAATTTCAAAATTTTTTAAGAAAAAATGCCGTTCTGAGGTCCCCAGACAATCATGGTGCATTGAAATCTTACGCTGGGAAGTTTTGAATTTAACGTGGAAAAGATAACGATAGTCTATCCAGCACCAGAGAATTAAATGGTTTTGACACTTAAGAATGGCAACAGACCAACAAGCGTCCAGAGCCAACAATATCACAGGTTCAGGTGTCTGGGTGAAAGGACGACTTTGCAGTCGTTGGATCGAAGGCCTGGCAGAAACACACAAGTCTCATGACCTGGCCGTCACAGAAACGACTTATCAAGCCATCGACCGCTGTCTTCATATCCGAACGATATCCTGCAGTACACGTGGAAGATACAGCAAAAAGAACAACACAAAGCCACAAATGTTCAGCCCCCAGTAAGGATTAAACTCATTTCAGTATTAATAGTCATCGGGGTTTTTTTTATAAATTTTCAAGAAAAGTTCATGTAGAAAGTTGCAAACCATGAAAATTTATTTGATGATTTGACATCGTTCTTTTTATGCATTCATAATTTTGCAGTGAATTTGATTACTGTATTGTTCGGGTCGGAAAAGCCATGTGTTTTTTCTAGCTCTGAAGATTTCTATCATTCTCTTCAAACTTAGTTTTTACGGCCAGGACTGTGATAGTCATATGGTTTAAGGAATTTTTGTAATTATTTTTTATTCCTTTATGTGATAAAAAATATCCAAATTCGCCTGTTGCCCAATTGGAAATAAGTAGATTTGAAATTATTTCTTCCCTGGTCACAAAAGCAAAGATCGAAGGGAATTATTGACATTTTCTATACTTTTTAGACATAATCAATTGAAAAATCACACTCATTACCCAGGGATAAAAAAAGTAGAAATGTGTTGCACAGTGTAATCTAAGAAAACATTTCCTTTGGATAATGAGAAATAGACATTCTCTCGAAGTATGAGATTGAAAAAATCCATGAATTATTGGAACTAATATTTCCATCTCTTTGGTCCTTACATTTCAGCTGACGCATTCTACATCTCTTCATCAAACCTTGGGCCACGATTTTAGTCACTAGGTTAATTCTTGAGTATAATGGCGTTCACGAACCTAAAGCAAACGTTTGCCTACACTGTACACTAACTCCGATTAAAACACCTGTAACGGCCAAATCGAGTTGGTTACAGCGGCAGTTTTCGTACAATCACTGAAGTTAAGCAACGTCGAGCCTGGTCAGTACCTAATTGAGTGATCGTCTGGGAATACCAGGCGTCGTAAGCAGATAGTGGTCATGTAGAGAGCCTCCTCGTGATGACCCTATTTATCCTCCGAAGGAGGAAGCCGATCTCCACACTACACTCAATAACGTAAGCCAAAGGCCCACCTTCTGACTGGACTGGCTACAAGAATTGAATGAATGAATTATAACAACGGACAGGTCTGAGCAACGAAGATTTGCACTACGTTTTAAATTCATCATGCAGTAAAAACAAAACTGGACCCGTGGAAATACCATGTGTGGTGACAACTAAGATTATCCATTATCTCTTACCTCTGTTCTTCAGTTTTGATCGGCGATTTCTTACAGGGATCTGATTCATATACAAAGAAATTGTCCTACCTTCAGTAGGTAAACTACTTGACCTTTTTTTTAACTTTTTGTTCTTTCTTACCCTTTCAGACTAAGTTGTTCTCTTTTCTGTCCTCTCCCTTCCTACCTTTGTATCAGATTACCTAACTTTGAACGCAGATACAAACAAGCTGAATAATATTATATATACTTCATCTGTTAACTTCCAATATCTTCGTATCTTTCTTGACCTCTTTCTTAAAAATTTCTTGTAAATACGGCTCATTGCCTGGAAATCCTTTGCAATACGGAGACAACGCCTGGAATTTGAATTGATATATCCCTGAGGTGTGAACATACAAGCATTTAAACTGGTATATTCACCTATGATAAAATGCAATGTGTATATATTAACTCATTTGGATTCTGTCAGACCTTTTACGTCACTGCATAATGACGTAATAAAATAGAAGTAAAATAGAAAAAAAAAGGTAAATTCAAAGACGATCATTAGTTGATTCCCGGTAACACACATGTTGTATTTAATGCTCGAAAAATCTTGGCTTCCATTGAAAAGGATTGCGTGCCTACTACACAAAAGAGCTGACTAGTTTACGAATCAACGTACTGGTACGATTCCAGGTCCGCAGGCTGAACTTCCCAAAGAGGGGAGAATCGAATGAAACAGCACGTTCTATCCTACATTCGCCAAAAGGAAACAGACGTTTTACATGAGTAAACCTAAAATGGACTCGGCCATAGGCCAACATCTATTAGATAACCCAGGGTGCGCAAAGGCATGTAAAGAGAACCGCTTCAAAGTAGTCTGTATTTTAAGAACTTCCTTTCACCTTAGGGTTTGGAGTCAATTTACATCAAAACCAAAAGAAAAACATTACTATAATTGCAAAAAGAATTTGTTTTTGCGCTAAAACTTTTCACGTTTCAGTGTATTTAAGCACGTTTAGATTTTTAGCCATTACGCCAGTAATTCTTTGCACATCTTCAACGCGTTTGTTTGTCGTTTTGAGCGCCATTTTTTGAGTTGGTTTAAATTATTTCAACACAGTATATCTCAACTTTTTCTGACGGGTCATTCTCTGATGAGTGTCAGTCAAAATGATCTTATAAAGATTTTCGAATAGTTTAAAACTTTTTAATTTCATGTTTAAGTTTTACTATGTCTCCACCAATTACAGCAATAGTGGATTCTTGTCTGAATTTTGTGAGACAAGATGTATTAATCCTTGGGTATGATATGACCTGACTATTTCCTATATGTTAATTTCTCCACAAAGTTTCGGTCGTTTACCTTCCGGCCTTCGTCAGATGTTCTCAGTCTTAGAATTTGGAATAATATCACATCGGTAAATATATGTTAGTAAGCTCTGTTTCAAGAAATAAATGGTGTGTAGTAATAACTAATATAAACGTACAATAACATTGTACCCTATATAAAATGGCAAACTACATGCATGGCCTAAGCAATATAATAAAAAGGAGATGTTGTTTGATCAACACTGATGAGATGCCACGTCAATATAGCTGCTATGTTTTTAAAATCCCCCAAACAGTTGTTTGGTAAACAACTGATGATTCAAACTTGAGAAAATGTATACATTGTACCATAATAAGGAAGTATATTTGAAACGGGAAAAAACACTGGAAAAAATTATAAAAATTGCATTGAAAGATATTGGGAAATAAGTGACTAAAGTGACACAAAAAACTTTTGAAAAAGTTTTTTTTAATATTCTGAGTTTAAAGGTGTAAAGCTTTCTAGACTATATATTTATTTACATACAGTAACGATATCAAAATTTCTTGCTGGTTCAATTTTCTTGTAAGTCTCACCTGTTTTCGGATGGGGCTATACATAGCCGATTGGAAAGTGTGTATAAATTTTCCGAAATTCGTGTATATTGTAGTTCTATTAAATTTGATCACCATCATCACCATCACTCCTTTATCGTCCGTTGTTGGGCATAGACCTTCCCATGGATTTGCAAGACTTCTCTATTGTTGGTGCTGCGAAGCCAATACTTTCTGAACTTGTCTCGTACGTCTCTCCGTCCTGTATTCTGCTGGCTTCGGTTTCACATGTAATTTCTGGAGATCTATGTTGTGAATCATGATGTCAATCGGCTGTCTACCATTTTTGATACATCACCAGCCTAGTGCCATTTGACTTTTCTAATGGATTCCCAGGTTAAAAATCAGATATGGAATAATGACAAATGAAAATAAAACCAAAAACTTTTTTCCCATGAGGTATAGCTATGATTTTTGTACTCGCTTATGGCTGAAGGGGGTTTCTTCCAACGTTGATCGTCCTGAAAAAATTGAAAACTATTTTGTTTTTTTATCAAAAAGCATAGGCTAATCCATTCAACTTTTTTTTTTGGTGGCTGAAGGATTCCCTTCCTCACGCCCGATTTTATCTTCGGCAAAGCTTGGCTGTACTTCATGCCAGCCTCTGATGGGGAGAGGGAGAGAGATGAGACAGCAATGCTTTTTTGGATAAGTTTTAAAGCTACTTTTTACAATTGGATTAGAGACTAATTAGAATAAAAGGCCCTTTTAATCTTAGAAGGGAGTTGAAGGGAGTTTCTTATGGCATTGATGGATTTGAAAGAACATAAATCACGACCAAGTCTTGTCAAAGGACATGTCTAGCAGTCCCTTGAATTAAAGTCTTGTTTAATCATCTCTGAAATTCGGTTACTTTTCAGGTAATCTTTTGTGGGTTTTTTTTCACCTGTTGTACCATGATTTCTCTTTATCAAACTCCAGAGTTGAAGTTGACGTTTTTACCGTGATAAGAACAACAAGGAAAATCCTCACCTCATTTCGGGGAAGCAACCCTTCACCGATCGCATTTCCAATATCAAAATATTGGGAATGCAATCAGTCGAGACTGGCCCTCCCCTAATTTTTGTGTTTTGTAAGCCATGCTCGTATTTGAGAAAAAATTCTCAAATTTGGACTTTTTGAAAACTAGATAAATTGCTTGGAAAATATAGAAACACACAGAGAGCGCATACCTCTATCAACGCTACACACTGTTTCAAAACTAGTTAAAAATCAGTTCATTTATATCTATGACACAGGGGAGGTAACTGTAATTTTCGATTTTTCTTTCAACTATTGTCTTGATAAATGAAAATCGAGGAGATTCCTGTATCCGACCCAAAATTAAATCAATTATTCTTTACCCACTTGGCCAACCCTTTCAGATAATACCGTTGAAATTCATTGAGAAATTTTGGAAATATTGTTTGAACAAACAAATAGGCAAACAGACAGACACTAATGAATACATATACCTCCTCCAAATTTGATGGCAGAGGTGAATGATTCACCGTGTGAAGTGCTGAAAGATGAAGCATTCATCATATAAGAGACAACTCCCAACGGTGTATATACGGCCGGTGATGAAGTCCTGGTCTTCATCGGATGCATCAGCTCAGTGATCCTTGCAAGTTCCAAGCTCAGAGGGTACTCAACTAGCTGCTGAGTGCACAGGGAAAATTGCTCTAATCAAGAGTTTTTCACACTTTCCACTAATACTATAATCGAACCAGGGACCGTTCAGCATCTGAGTCAGGCGCGTTAACCATCACACTATCCGGACAGACCCAAGGTTATCCAAGCAGAAGTTAATCATAAGAAAATTCTCCAGTAACTGACAATGTCAACAATCCGTAAGAAGTAATTTCCCGATATTTGCCTGGATTTTTCCCTCCACAGTGAAGACTTAATGCAATATTTTCCGGTGTTTATTGGACTGCTAGAGCTTCTCCTGCTCTCAAAAGCAAACAAGAATTGATATTTTGACATGCCAATGGCAATGGACGACTAATGATTTTTCAAAATGCATTCAATACGAAGAGTGTTTTTTCCGAAGAATAATCCAAACACCAAGTATTTACAAACATGGAAAACATATAATAGTTTTGCGGAAACAAAGGTTTTATACGCTGACTTCTCAAAAGCCTAGAACAAGTATAAAGAGTGTTAACAATACTCGAAGTGTTTTATGAATCATTATCATTAATTTTCATGACTACTTTTTCCTTTAATCTCAATTTCTATCTTCAGATAGAAAACGACGAAAAAATGAAAATGAAAGTAAAAAGTAGTCATAAAAATCAATCTATTAAAAGCTATGTTAGCAAATTAGCATGATTAATTGTATAATTGTACGGTCATACGTGTTTCATCCAGCTCTTGTAATAACCCAAAAGTTATAATGGATTGGTCCGTATGGAATGGATTATAGAGCTAAAGAAAACGATAATAGGGTTGTAATAAAGATGAGATAGGCTTTTATGACATAATAATGAATGATAAGTCGCAGAAATGCTTGAGACTGTATGTCTGGTCACACAATAAAATAGCTTTAGTTGAGTTGAGACTCAAAATGATTAAAAATGATAAACTTAATATTAGAAATAAAATACCTAATGTACGTGTTTCAGGGACAAACGGACAATGTCGGCAGAAGTTAATGAATCTCCGTGCAAACCCTGTCAGAGAATATCATTGAAATTCTGTTCTTTGTACTCATTTTTGTCGATCCATAGATAAATAAACCCTTCGGTTTTTACCGGTATATGCTAGATAATAATTATGAAGTATAAAGAGTGTTTACAAATACGGAATCAAGAGCCTGTAATGATTTTACATGAACGGATCTGACTTGACTCGACCATAAAACAAGGAGTATGTATGTCATTCATTGATATCCGAGAAGTTCACTGATTTTTATGAATCACAGTTTATCCTATATGTTTATATTTCATGTTCATCAAGATTTTATAGATAACTAGTTCACACCTACGGTCAAAAAATCATGGTATTATTCAAGTAATTTTGCAATTGCATTGCACTTAAAAATATCGAAAACATGATGTTGCTATGCATTTTCTTGTATATCTTCAAAACTTCCTGAATATTAAACTAAAGGCAAAATTCAGTGAGTTCAACGATATGTCCACCATCCTTACGTCCATATCTGTGATTTCCGATTACGAAGGTATTCTAAATAAAGTAGTAGTAGCATTACTTGTTGTGGTCGTGGTAGCAGCAGGAGAAGGGAAAGGAAGAATAGGATGGCTCAACCGAAAATCTGACAATTAAAAAAAAATACGGCAGTTTACATCAAAATAGCAATTACTTTAATTAAATTAGATCGCACAATTTTTTTATCAGTAGTTAGTTTCGTAGTCTTGTAGTTATTTAATTTGATAAGTGGGCTATAAATGAGTAAGTATAACATTTTTAGCTCTGAAGTTAGTTGGAAATTGAAAAGTTTAGCTAATTTCAGCCATTTCATGACAGTTTTAGCTATCAATAACAAACAATACTTAAAAACACTGTAAAAAAAACAAACGCTCGATAAGTCATCTATTGGTCGGATTAGATGTTCTTTTAATGACGTCACATATTCTTCCCCTTCCTTTTTCTATTGCTCAACGTGACTGGGACCGACTGAAGAGCATCTGATAAAGATGTGTAGACACGTCTAAAAATAGATATGGGCGAATTGTCTATAGTAACATTTTTGTACAAATATTGAAAAGTATACACAGACACACACATACACGCATATACATACATATACATATACATATATATATATATATAGAGAGAGAGAGAGACAGACAGACAGACAGACAGACAGACAGACAGAGTGAGAGGTATATATATAAATATATATATATATATGTGTGTGTGTGTGTGTGTGTGTGTGTGTGTGTTTTTAATATGGATATAGATGTGTCCTTTTCACAAATAGAATATGTTTCCCCTGCCCCAAGAAAAAAATTGACGAATAAAAGTTCTATCCATTATTGAATAAATGCGGAATTTTTTCATTTATCAAGTTTGACATAGCACAAAATCCTTTCCAGTACGTCACGAGGACATACAATTCTATTTTATACGTCATCGAGGGATTACGTATAGGAAAGTATACGAAAGTTGCAACTCCCTCTTTAAGCGATAGAGGAAAATTAAATAAATTCACACGGCGTAGTTAGATCATAGTCATTTGACTTCCCAGAAATTAGCGTTCTTTTGAAATTCTTCAACTTATAGTATACACGCAAGGTAATTTTCTGTTGCATGCGATAAATGGAATGGCCGTTTTGAAAGCACACAACACCTTTAATGGCTTCTTTTTAATACAGGAGTCACGCCATATTTTTTATAGTTGTGTACAATAGCTATTTAAGCGTATGCAAAAAAGACTTTCTCCCTTAAAAGTTGGATTTGGCGTAATGGTTAACAAGAAAATCTAACACAGTTAATAGAATTCACCTTATTTTTGTACTCTTTGGAGTTACATTAATCCAATATGCCTTCTGGTTTGTCCTATCGTAGGTGATCTTGAGGATGGAGTTGTCCGATTTGATTTAAAGCAGTCATTCTTAACGGAGACTGGGGGCAATAACGCCCTCAAGAGGACGAAAGATGAGCTGGAGAGAGTGACAGATTATCACATACAATTTCTTAACTGTGAGAGAACCTGTCAGCGGAAATATCCACAAAAGCTTATTGATCTAGAATGCAATGATAACTGCAAATACAAAGAGCTAGAATGACTGCATCGTGGCTGTCAAATACAACTAAACACGTGATCTGAAATGGTTGAAGTACTGCAGCGTTTTCCAACTTGATATTTCGTTGAATGTGTCTTTTGTGCAGTCAATAGAATAATGACAAAGGAAAGAAATAGAACAGATATATTCATGCGTGGAGGTATGGAATTAAAACTCAGAAATATAAATCCAAATATTGAGGATAAGCATTATACATTAGGGTAACATTATTTTTTTTCAATATCACTTTAGTTTCATCAAGAATTTTTTTTTGATTATTGCTTTTAAAAAAAGGCCAAAAAGGAGATGGGCAAAAAAAGGTTGAGAAACCAAGACTTAACAAGTGGAATAGATATGGCTATAAATACTCTCCAATAATTACTTGTTAAGGAATTAACCGCAGATTATTTCACGTGACCATAGTTAGTTGTGATACCTTAAGTTATATTCTAATAATAGCAGCTTGTGATTTTCTTCTGAGAGATTATATTTCTTTGGTCTGGTTTGAAGTGAATTATTGCACAATCTTAAATTTCGGAAAATGAGTCACTATCAAATACCTTTGGATCACTATTGTTTAATGTTAGCATAAATACAATTCAAGTTCATATATTGTTGTTAATCTGAAAAAATGTGTTTGTTTTTTTTAATGTTTATTTGAAATTTGCAAATTCCACCGTTGTGCAATTGAAAATAGGTAAATTCCAAAGTATCAATGTCCTGGACATAAAAGCGAAGTTTAGAGCAAATGATAGTCATTTTCTATTCTTTTTACGCATGAGCGATTAGGAAATAACGCTCACTGCACAGGAGCAATAATCGCATTGCACGGTGTAATTGATATAAAATGCCTATTTTGATTGCATTTAGTTAATACGGTTTTTAAAAAGAGGTCGCACATTCGCTTGTAATAGTTTTCAGTGACGTGAGATTCATATGCTACGATCTTAGACGAATGGATCACTCACAGAGACACTTTCAGAGATATAAATGCATTCAAAGTTTTTCCAGAAGCGTGCATCATTCACACATATAATAATTAGAAATGTACATTTGACTTCTCTTATGCTATCAGTAAAGTCTAGTGACGTAACTCAGTAGACATAGAATTACATCAAACTTGTAATCCAAGAGATCAAAGCAATTCATTTATGTTTTTAGGTACACAATGTTTTATTAGTGGCCTATGAAGAATAAAGTACGCAGAATCCAAATATGTGAGTCTTGCAACTGTCAGTGTGTGCATTTTGTGTTGAAATTACATCTTTATCGTATGTATATGGAAAACATTAGCCGGACGATATATTGGTTACGGAAAATATGAATGATCATATCTTGTTCGATACTTATTCAAGAACAATAAGTTATGCCACGAAATTATGCTAATTATTTTGGCTAGTAAAATTCACCAACTAATTACACCTTTTCTGCATTTTCCTTGGTCAGTAAAGGTCAAAAGGCTACGAAAACTTTATTAACTGAAAAAGTGTTAATTTCATAGTCTATTGGGAAGTGGAAGTCATCTTGTCTGGGGATAGAATCTTGGCAACCAGGTTAAGTCATCTAAAAACCCTCCAGGTTAAGAAAAAATGTTGCCAGATTTCATATAAGGGCGGCCATTTTGAAATTAATAATGATGTTGATGCCCCCAAACTAAGGAAGCCGTGAAATATTAAGTTTGAGGATGTGTCCATAGTAATCGGCGCACTTGGAACTGTGTCAAAATTCGAGATTCGATATTGGATGAATTTGAGATTCAACGAAGGACTGAGATAGTCCAGACCACTGAATTGCTGTCATTTACGAAGATACTGATAAAGGTGCTGGGGAGATTTGGGAGACTTGCTGTCACTCAATTTCCAACGTGTACATGCAAATGAATAGAATACGATAATAATGTCAGGGAAATTAATCTCCTGGGCGTAAAGACGAAGCATAAAGCGTAGGGATGTGCAGCGTGATTCTGGGATTTGATTGAGATTATCGTTTGAAGAAATCTGTAAGAAAATGAAGTTCGCGTTGTAAGGGATCGTTACCGTCAATCTTGCACGTTTGAAAGAACATGGACGACAAAACTCGACACAGTGACAGTTGATAGGACCCAAAATTAGATTAATTGAATCAAACACATTTTTACATTACACCGTCATTACGTCACTGTGTCGGTAGCTTATTAGCTTTTGCATTTCATTTTTAAACACGATATTCTTTTTTGTATAAATCCCCTTAATAGAAATTTCCCGAAAAAGAAAAGTTCTGTTTCAAAAAGATGGCGAAATTGATAATTCCGTATTCCAAAATGAAAATTTTGAAAAAAAGAAGAAAAATTCCGTACCAGAAAAAGGATGTAGAAGCAAATAGGCTGCTGACACCGTGACGTGTGACGGTGTAATTTTAAAAACTGTACCATCCAATCGATTAAATTATGAGTCCAATCAACTATCACTGTGCCTAAAATTCAATATGGATTCTAGAGTGAGACGAGCGACCAGATCCGACCACTTACCCAGAATTTATCTACGTAAACTGTTACGTCCCGATCGTGTTGGATACCCCGGTTCTCGTACGATTACCGAAATTGAGCAACGTCGACCATGGTCACTTTCTCGATGGGTGACTAACTGGGAAATCAAGGTACCGTAAACGATTTCTGACATCTTCAGATACACGTTCATGATAGACATCAAAACACCAACAACAATGATAATGATGATGATGATGATGATGGAGTAAAAACAGTTATGTAATTAGAGTGGAGCGATTGAGAAAACAGGGAATAGCAGGTTCAAGAGATGATTGTAACCGCCTAAAATACAGTCTTGTTAATCATTATCAGTTTCTTAACATCCGTCGTAGGACACAGACCTTCCCCGGGATTCTTCACACTTTTTTATCGTGGGCGTTGCAGAGCTAGCACTTTCTGAATTTGGCTACTTCGTCTCTCCATCAATTATTCTGCAGGCCTCGGTTGTGCAGGTGATGTCTGGGGATCCACATAGCGAGTCGTAATGTCCATCGGTTGTCTGCCATTCTTGCAATATGGCCAGCCCATTGCCATTTGAGTTTTTTTTCATTCTTTTAGGCGCACGTTGCATGCTCCTCAGTTTTGGGGTCTACCTCTTGGTTAGGTTCCATGTTTCAGCTCCATAAGTGACTATTGGGAGGATGCATAGGTTGTATACCTTTCTTTACATGATCAATGGGATCTTGTTTTTTAAGGTTTAGCTTGCCATCCAAGAATGATTTTTTTGCTTGATTTTTCTTCTTTTGAGGGTTTCATGGAGATACGTTGTCCTAGGTAAATATAGAGGTCTACCTTCACCAGATCTGCGTTTTCGGTTTTGATCTTTGTGTTTAATTTCCGACGTGATTGTTGCACATGATCTTAGTCTTGCTTAAGCTCATGTGTAGGCCGACTTTCTTGCTTTTTCCATTTACTTCATCTAGCATAAGTTGGAAGTCGTGTAGTTTCTCTTCAAAAAGGGCGATGTCGTCTGCAAATCTGAGGTTGCCGTCTATTTTGATTTCTTTATTTTCCGAATGTATGTTTCTGAAGATCACCGCGAGGCAGGCTGCAGAGTGTTTGGGTGAGCTGGTATCAGCTTATCTTAACACTTTTTGGTACTGAAAAGGCTTCAAGTTTTTATATAGCCTGATAAAGGAACTGCTGCGACTGTATATATGTTGCAGTATTCTGCACCAATCGAATAACAAAAACACTAGATGAAAAACAACCACGGGAGTGACCTGGCTTCAGAAGAAGCTACTCGACCACAGACCACCTGCATTCGATAAATAAGCTGAAAGAAAAAGCGACAGAATACAAGATGCCACTAGCTGTAACATTTATCAACTTCAAAAAAGCTTTACACTGTGTGAAAATTCCTATGGTCATGAAGGCCATTACTCTACAAGGTGTACACCTTGTATGCATCTGAATATTGCAACATATATACAGTAATGGTCTTGCTAGGATTGGTGAAAATATATGGATACTGAGAGAGGTGGGGAAACTTTCTGTTACTCAATCTTCAATAATCCCCAGACATCTGCTGTGAACACATAAATGTAGCAACAGGAGTAACAATATTAAAATGAATAACGATAATGATACTAGTAGTATCATTTTCTGTACATTGAGAAATAGTTTATTGTCAACAGGAACAACAAAAGCAAATGTCTGTCTGACAGTTTCTCTCTCTCTCTCTCTCTCTCTCTCTCTCTCTCTCTCTCTCTGTTCCTTGTCCTCTCTTTAATCTCTCATTCATTCTCTCTGCTTTTCTGTCTATACACTGCTCTGTACGTGTATACTTGTATGTGTATTTCTGTGTGTGTGTGTGTGTGTGTGTACATATACATGTGTGAGTTGACTTAATGTAGCGACCAAATGAAGGTGTCAAATACACAGCTGCCTCGTTACAAGAAGAGAACATTAACATACTTTTTCCAAACTTATAAAAACAGTAATTCATGTTTTGAATTCCTGTCCTGACAACTTTTTTTATGTTTTGTTAGGAGAAATTGCGCTGGATATACCAGTTTTGTACAATCACTGAAGTTGAACAACGTCGAGCCTGGTCAGTACCAAGTTGGGTGACAATTTGGGAATATCAAGTGCCGTAAGCAACAACTACATTTTCCTGTACCACCGAATTACAGAATGTCTTACCAATGGACTCTTCTTTGCACCATACAGCACTGCCATCTCTGTTGCAACCTAATATTTAAATCATAGACATAGCAAATACCTCGCTGTCTACATTCACATTTGTTTTTCGAAAATTCAGATTCACTAATTTGCACTACCCCACGAGGAAAAAGAAAATTAACTTATTCGTTGACAGCCCTTTTTTACCATTTTTTTTACTTGAGCATCCCCAGTGCAACATGCTGTCAAAAGATACTGGTCACATCATGGTTTCTATTGAGTGATTAATCAGATCTGATTTTCTATTTTTTATATTTCCTATATTCCATATTTCCCCTGAACTTGCTGTAGTAAAAAAAAAATTAAAATTGGTGTTCTTCGTCCAAAAAATTGAATTTCTGACAAACATTGCTGTTAACCAATACTTGATTATTCGAAAAAAATGTACATTTGGGTTAAAAGACAATAACATCAATAAAACATGAAAACACAGATATTCAAGGTTATCATTTATTTCCCATGTAGGTCTATTACATTCTACAAATCACAGTCACCCTTAGCTCCTAATTTGGAACCGAAAAATGGCTGACATATGGACTAAATGTCTACATCTTAGAAAATTTCGATTTAGGTAGGTAATTGAAACTGTCAACAAAACCGTGAAAAACTGTTTTATCAGTCTTCACTCAATTCTGCCTATGTATATATGTATCTGGAAGGTCTACAGGTGGCACCAATTAGCCGATAAAGTTGAAATATTTGGATCAGTACTTCAGTAGGCCTTTTCAGAAAACATTGATCTGGAAGTTTTTGAAAAAGTGCTTTTTGTCAAGAAAAACTCTATACACCCATTTTCTAGGGTTTTAATGGGGTTGAAGCTGATGGAATGCATTTTGCCTCCAAGTTTGTATAAGTAATCTACTACACATCATCTGAAAACGTTTATTTTTCAGCCCCTCGCGCCTCAAATAGATTCCAGCGGGGATCCTATCTCCAACTCAAGTCTATGCTAAATCGGTCACCAGTTTATATCGGCTTGTTTGTTTTTTGTTTTGTTTTTTGTTTTTGTTTAATTAAGACATTTTTAGTGATTGCTGCCCAACGAAATGTATCTTATTCATTGATCACCTCTTTTACCACTTTTTTAATTGATCACCCTCCCCAACACGGCATGCTGCCAAAAGAGGATTGTCACATGACAGTTTCTATTGATTGTTTTTTCTTCGATTTAGGTGAGAGAAGACGACCAAACAAGCAATAATGAGTTGATAATTAATCAGGATCTGATGGAGCAGTCACCTTTATACAGCTCCTGGGGCCTATTGATTTGGTTACCTCTTGTACCCCACCCAAAACATTTCTCCCTTCATACAAGCCTCTTAGAAGAATTGGAAACCGATGGAAAACTGAAACCATCCAATCAGCAACATAAGTAGAATAAGCCTGGGGAAGGTGCTGGAGACATTCTGTCATTCAATCTCAAGTGAGAACCCCCATGCACTTTTGTCAAATGCCTACTGTTGAGTTTTGATTTATTTTCGTATGGAACAGCAATACGGATGACAATGACCAGACCAAAAACCAGTGACATCAAGCACGAATAAAAATGGCAAAATGACGTACGCAAAAGCTGATGACGAAATCTAAATCCTCTAAATCTCAACGCAAGTCGACTTGTTCTACAAGAGTTAGCGAACCCCATTTACAGGAACTACTAATGAAGGAGGTGAAATGAGACACGCAGTTTAGGAATAGTATTGTATGGAGAAATGAAATCTGTTTTGTTTCCTTTCTAGATTTTAACGAAGCAAGTGAGGTTGACTGTAGCATGGCCAGGTTTGTCTTTCTTTCATTCGTTCTATCTTCCATGTGTATTGTGGGGTGTCGTTGTGAGGTGGGGACAGTGAGCGATGGCTTGATGTATCGTATCCATAACGGATAAGCCATTGGATTCGTGTGTTTCTGCCACGCCCTCGATCCAATGCCTTCAAAGTCGAGGTCGTCCTCTTGTATGGATGCCCCAAACTTATAAAATTATAGGTTCTGATTCTGATTGGTCGGTTGCCAATCTTGCAAAGAGTCCAAACCACTTAATTCTATGGCACTAGATCTATTTCTGGACTAGCATTGCTTCGTCCTGAGTGCAAAAATTAATAAGAGCACAATGACATGTCTGTTATTAAGTCTATACCTGTACAAACACTGGAAGCATCTGGCTTGTTCACTCAAACGAAAATATAAAGGTTGGAAACGTTTTTTACTCAGAATAGTTTGGTTGAAAGTGATGAAAAATTACACAGGTATGCATTGAAAGAGTGTACAGTTTTGATTTATCTGCAGAAAAAATATCACTCCGTCTTGAATATAACACCAATTCCTGTTGTAAATATCACTGTGATGAATATCCACTCAACAGAAAGTAATTTAATGAGATAATTGTCAACTGAGTCAAACTGAAATATGGTTGCATCTCTCAAGCAGATAGTATTGTCTCCAACAAATAGTATGGTTGAGGGAAGTTCTACTGATTCGGACATGTCCAACTACTAAATATGCTACTTCCCACTGATATGACTCATCACTGTGTTGTATTTCAGTGTTATCGATTCCGAGTGAAGCAAGGAATTGAAATTAAGGGATCGTCCATAATCTAGCATATGCCAGCAAAAATGGTTTGTATTTCGTGTGCTATCTACTCGTAAATGCCAGGATAGATTTTAATGAAAGTTTGTAGAAATGCGTAGCAGGCTAATGAAAGTATCATGAGGGGTATGGCATTGCACAAAATATTGCACATTGATTAATCAATCATTCACACATAATCAGAGAGAGGGAACTGGAAATTATGAGAGTGAGTGATAGTAATGATAGTGAGGGGTTGGGGGGAGAAGTGACGTCTGACGGCCTGAATTTTGAATTTGAAACGTTCATAAGTAAACATCTATGTTGTGGCGTTTTTCTCTAATTGTGTTTAACCACCCTTGCCCCACAAAAATGAAAGAGTTGTAAGGTTTAGATAATTCGTTCTAGATCGTTTTAGACTATTATTTCAAAAGGGTTCCATTTTATTTCAATTTAAGGGTTGTATTTCAAGATCTTAACAGAAAAAAAATAATGCACAATCATGATTCAACTTTCTCCCTTGATGAACAAATTCAATCTATTAAAAAGACTTATGACCGGAATCCATCGTAGGGCGGTGAAAGCTGGATGTTCACTGGAATTAATCACGATATCACGAAGAATCGGTGTACAGCTTTGTAAATAGTGGTAGTCAGCGAGGGATTAGGTGTGTACTCTGTTTCTATCCGGTGCTCGAGGGAAATAGGTATACAGCTTTCTTAGTAGAGGTAGTGGGGTATGAATTGAGTGTGCAGCTTTCTTTAGATAGTGAATGGACAAAGCGGAACGTTTACTTCATTAATGAAATATTTAGTGTTTTAAATGTCAATTTTAACATTAGAAAATTTTAAAATTCAAACATCTTCATCTGAAAGAATTATCCATGTGTACAGTACGGATTTATACGAAAGCCCTGAGAAGTAAAAAATGTAATTTGTGATAAGTGTGTCACATGGTGGAGGAAGATGATTCCTATTTTACCAATTCAGCATCCAAAAATGAACAAAAGTCACCCAAAATAACCAAAGCAACTTTCTCAATACATCCATACGTGCAGAATTATGCGAAAACCTATGATTCACAAAAAAGTGTTTCCTGAGAAAATGGTAGTTGATAGAGGAGATGCTTTTCATTTTTTTCAGTTTAGCGACCAAAATGCATAAATATCAACTGAATCAACCAAAATACTTTTTGATGGCATCAATTTTGCAGACCTGTGTAACAAATAAATATAACTTTCTCGGTGTTTCAACTTCCTTCAAAATTAATCTTCTCCATTTGTTCCCGTGTAAGTTATTCACAAAGTTCTGCTTAGACTATCACAAGGTTACATTTGTTGGGCGCTAGGATCGAACTCAAAACAACAGAAGCAGTATGCAAGACCTCCCTGCTAATCATTGTTCTATGGTGATAGATTAATTGTACATTTCCTGGCAACTATCTATAGTTTTTTAGATGTGTCCATCATTTCTATAATTCGCTTTGTCTGTCCCCAGTTAATTGGCGTCATTTTATTCTTTTTTTAATCGTTCACAATATAGGATTATAGATTTTTTAGATATAAGTTATGTAATTCATAATTTTCCTATGAGCAGTTCCCCGAATCCGCAATTTGTATTTCAATGCCCCTTATCCGTGGTTTATCTCTCCGTGCCCTCCTATCCGCGGTTTGCTTTTTAGTGGTCCGTAGGTACAACATAAGAATTCCGTTATTGCTTTACTAAGCTTAGCTTAGTTTGGTACAAGCTCAAAGTTGTGGGGTAACCGGTGTAGTTCGAACTGATTACTGTAGTTGTTATTTGCGAGATTAGTTTACTGATTACTGCTCCTTCGCAAGATGCCTTACTTCAGCAGCTTTCATTGTTGACATGCCAGACTTTTCTTGATCTTATGACTATTTTGCCCTAGCTTTTTAGCAACTATTTGAAAAAGATAATCATATCAATAAAATGAAAGCCACTCCAAAAATATGTTCGTAATCAATAATATGTCGCGTAAGTCACGAGCTCTTTGTCCCATTGTCCCTCCCCAGTGGGCCATGACATGCTAAACCTTGGTTTTAGTGGTGGGGTCAGGTCAGGCCGACACTGCACTTGACCTTAAACTTTCATTAGCACTGGCTTGAGGGCTGATCAAAAAAACTTTGTAAGTCACGAGCTCTTAGAACAACGCTTCGATCAATGATCTTCCTATGAACTAAGTGAATTTCACCTGTTTTCTACTTTTTGTCACCAAGTCTTAAAATCAAGTTCATCTCTTCTTTTAACAGGACCGTATTTGAAAAGTGGTCCCACTCTATGCAGATACAGCACCAAAATAAAGTTTTCGCAGGAAGAAAATATGACCAAAAACTACCCGTACAACGTTTAATGAAATTGTAGCACGGTGTACTAAATTGAGACCAGCTTCATTTAAAAATAAGACATGAGGAATATACGAAAACTGTGTAGAAACTTTAAAATCAGGTATAGCTGATCCTGAATGGTGGTACAGTGGACTCACCAACCCCTATGGAAGGAAGTCAATATAGTGGGGAAGAGAATTGGAGGCTAAGAGAGTTGAAGGAAGCAGTACACATTCTGTGTTCAAATCACTTGATCGAGGAATTAAACATAGACATTGAATGCATATAGGGACCATCCATAAAAAAGAATTCGAGGTTCCAAAAACTAACCTGATTCTTTGAGTGCTAGTAAAATTCACCTAGTTCAGCGAAATGCCATAAGTTCGATGCATAGGTCAACGGAAAACAGTTCCAAGAGCACGCAGGCAATAACACCGGACGTGACGTGCATGACAGCAGAAGCAAAAACCTCCTTTGAACAAATTTTGACATTAAAAAAAACTACCAAAACCTGAGATAGGCCGGAGATAGGCTGGAAACATCAGAATGAAACAAAATACGTTGGTTTTAATATCTCATCTAATAATTTCAGACAAGAAATGAAGTGTGTTGAATTTCGTTTATACGATCGTTTTTAGCCACAGCTTCGGTGCATTACATTGTTCTTCTTAGAATAAGTCTCGATAATTAGGCAGAACAATCTGTAGTCAATTTGTCTCTCCGATTCTACACGCAACCTTTGTTTAACTACCGAGTGAAAGTAGAATGATATTTTTTATATGAAGCATTTTTACTTTATTATTTCATTGAATAAATCCATCTTATCATTGTTTCTTTTTTCATTAGTGGTCGAAGTATGTATTTACCATGATGTTGCGATGAAAAGCAACAATGACAATATGGAATAAATCTCGGAAAAAATAATGATCATCTTTATCATAATTGAGTTGTTTATGAATATGTCTCAGAAACTACTCGGTCGGTCTGAACCAAACTTTGTATGGATACTAAATATCATTCGGTTATACTATACATCAATATATAAGTGAATGAATGGAGGTATTACTGATGGTCAGAGATACTAATTATCTAGCGCAATGGATGCTCGGGCAAGTTAACTACCTAGCGGAAATGCTGACGGTCAGAGATACTAAATATCTACAAAAGAAAAAGCTGCCCAGTTAGCGGTTTTCAGCTAATAGTGATAATGCTTCAGTTATTCATTGGTTTTTTCTTACTAATAGAGCAGTATGTCTGAAGATTGAAACATTTTGAGTCTCATTTTGGACAGATTTTTAGGGGAAAACGTGAGATCTAATGGTGAAACTGGAGACCTAATATTTAAAAATGGAAGTTTTAAGAATGAAGAGAGTATTTTTATAAATATTTTGATATTCTAATACATAAATAATTTGTACCAGCATCTTCATCTTTATTGTGAATCAATTTTTCAGCCATCATTCTCTCTGGTCTTTCTCAGATGTACAAGGTGCAACCCAAAACTTCGGGGAATTTGAAGACATTGATCAAAATGTTCATGTCAAGTTATGCAACGCTTCCTATGTCTCACTGGCTATTTCATACGACTCTGGTAATCACTCCACCACAATAAAAAAAAAAAAAAAAGGATCTCATTCTCAATTATCTTATTTTATTTTATTTTTTTAGAAAACTATTTCACGCTCCAATTTCCTCGAATTTTAGAATAACACCTTATATGGCACGATTTCCGAAGAGGTTTAGGAGGCATTCTGTTTGCTTTTTACCAGCAATGGATGACAAGGGGTATATGAGAGACAAATTCACTTTCTTTCATACCCAACTTTACTTTAGCAAAACTCTATAATTTTGTTACAATTGGAATGAAATTTAGTGTTTTTGATGAAATATCGAAATCTTAATGAAACTTTTTAATTCTGTCAATAATGTCAGAAACAAATGTCAAAAATTGTACAAACAACGTCGCAGGTTTTGATTAGAGTCTGTTCTTGTCTTCATTGACTTTTGTCTTCCTACTTGGGAGAGTTGATTAATAGATCGAAGTGAAATAGTTCCCTGCTGCGCTTGCAATTTTTCTAGAGAGACAAAAATAGAAAGAAGCTATTTCCTGTCATTGATTTTTATGATATTCTATTAATTGTATGCATGGGAAACTTTGATAAACATACTTTTTTTCAATTATTTGTCTTACCATCAGGCTGAGATAGTTTGTATTCTCCTCGCGCTAATTCCTTTGGAAAAAGCAAGAATCCATTTGTCCTAGCAGGATAAAGTGAGTGATGCCACTTAGGGTGCTAATCATCTCCTTGTCTATTACACAGAGCAATCGGGCTGAATATGTAATGTTGAGACCTTGAAGCCATGGCCAGCGAAAGGGCACTTCTTATATGGAACATATTTCTTTATTCGGACTACACGATTGTTTGATGTCATCACATTTCCGCCGAACATACATTTCGATGAGATTCTGTATTTTCCTAATTCTGTTACAGGATTGCAACAAACTGATTCTCACTCTATATCAGATCAGCCATGCCCGATTTCAAAGTTTCACCTTTAATAAACAAACTCTTTTAAAATTATGTGTTTTTGTATCTGACTGAAACAGTTTGTATTTTCTTCGCAACATTTCCCCTGAGAAAAGCAAGATTCCATCTGTCCTCACAGTTACCGCTTAAGTGAGTGATGCCACTTCAGGTGCTAGTAAAAAAAACAATTTTTTTAACTTCAAGTCTCCCTGTCAGAAGGCAGCTGGTTTCCCCGAATACTGGAAGTAGTAGTCGACATTGTCAAACAAAATGTGGTGGCAAAATCTGTACAACATTTGGTTCATACGCGCTGTTCAAAATTCGAATTTTGACTTTTCTGGAGAACTGAAAGAATTATGGAACTAGAAGGTAACAGTCGTGCCAATCGTCGTTGGGACCATGTGAACATTTCTGAATTCCAAGCCAAAACGGTAGAAGATCTGGAAATCCGGGAAAAAATAAAGACCAACCAGACGACAGCAAAACTAAAATCAACTAGAACACCGAGAAGAGTCTTAGATTATTGAGTGGATATGCTCCCACTTGATCTCCAGGGGAAAGTCAT
Organism: Thysanoteuthis rhombus; assembly: GCA_963457665.1. Taxonomy (NCBI): domain Eukaryota; kingdom Metazoa; phylum Mollusca; class Cephalopoda; order Oegopsida; family Thysanoteuthidae; genus Thysanoteuthis; species Thysanoteuthis major. The sequence goes on from OY735204.1 coordinate 16,272,897, forward strand.
CAGTCACTACTGGCGAGAAAACGATTCATATCTGTAACATCAATCTCCAAATATAATAGAATGAGTGTGTATTTGTTTATTAATTGTCGATTGCCATACATTTCAGGTCATCAGATGTGGTAAAAATAGATCTTAATGTTCTGATGACGTAATGAAAACAGAACATTATGTAATGTTAAACTTTGTAAATAAAATGCCATCACCATCCAACGGCAGAATAAACATTATTTGTATATTTTCGGGGAGCAAAACATTTTTTGGATCTGAGAAACCAACATATGTGTATCTGTAAATATATATATATATATATATATATATATATATATATATATATATATATATGTGTGTGTGTGTGTGTGTGTGTGTGTGTGTGTGTGTGTGTGTGTGTGATTATAACTGCGTTAAATTACTTCAAAACTCTATTCGAAATGACTTCCTGTTTATACACGGATACAATATTCCTGTAGCTGCCCATTTCCATTGTTTATTTTTTTACTCTGTTTAGGCCAAGTGTGTGTGTGGGAGGGGGCTGATACTTTCCAATATTGATACAAGCACAAAATGAAAAAAAAGGTGACGATGGGCAATTAGCCCATTTTTTTTTCTCCTATTGGATTCCTCCAATTCTTCATTTCTTTGATTAATTCTGCCTTTAATTTAGTTCAATATTCAGGTCATATAGAACATAAATGAAAAATTCAATGCAAAATAATGTTTTTGATACTAATACGACGCAAAATTATTATTGTCATTCTCTGACGACATGGGTAAAATAATTATTATGATAATCGTGGTAATAAAACTATGGTAACAATAATTACGATCATTTTCCGGCAGAGATACCGGACATTTTGAACGATTTAAATTATGGCTGATTTTTTGGTAAGGGGGGGTCGTAAGCCTATATTAATATTTCATTCGATTTTTACTGAACTTTTCGTTGCTGTTTTTAGATTTTTTAATAGTTTGCGTAAAAATAACTAATACATTTAAAGAAATCAAGAACTAAGCAAATTTTTTCAATATCCTTTTAAACATATCAATCAAATTGATTTGAAATATGCATTCTTGTTTTTTTAACAAAGATAAATATAAATATATACATATCTTAAAACAACAACCAAAGTCTAAATAAAAATCAAGTGAAATTTGAATTAATTTTTTTCAAATCACTCGAACATTCATTTTTTGTAAAAATCCATAAAATAGGTCAATACGTTGTTTGAATTGGGTCAATTGATTATTTTTAAAAGTAAATACGTCAGCAGAAAGAATCCTGTTTCCACAGCAGATGTTTACGCTTATGGTTGTTCGTAGCGGAAAATTGCCAATTGTTTGGATTAGACAGAATGTCCGGTCCCTCTATCGGAGAATGACCAAACTTACTAATGTAATAATAAAAACTGCTATTACTACTATTGCTGTAGCTAATGGTGGTGGTGGTGGCGATTTATCCGGTCCCACAGCTATTGTAACTACTACAACCAGTCAAACTAACAGCAGGGTATAGTAGAGAGTAGATTCCGACCCGTCAGACCGTATTGCTTGGTGTAACTAGGCCAACACCAGGCGAACTGAATCTCTACGAATAAAATGACTGAATTCCGTTCATTTGGAATGGTAACAAGAGTTGAAGCATAAGAGCATAATGGGACACCAAAATAACACACACACACACACACACACACACACAAACACTCATATGTATGTGTGTGTATGTGTGTGTGTGAATGTTCACTGCCAGTCGAGACAATTATGTTGGCTCAAAAGAAAAGTACACTGTCAGGGTTCATAGTCTTTTAAACTTTCGGGGTTCTCATTCTTGCCATATATATATATATATATATATATATATATATATATATATATATATATATATATATGATGGCTTGGCTCTGCAAATGGAGAACCGGATGAGTTCTCCATGTCATTTCAGGACCTAAGACGGCGGGTCCTGTATATGAATAGACGAAAGGTCTGTGCAATGAAGTTTAAAGATGACGTTCACACAGCTAACCCCATCCTTTCAACCAATGGTTTGCATGTTATGGTCCACCTAGCTGGCGTGAATAGCCGCAAGGCCTTCAAGTTGTAGCTTTGACAGGAGCTTCTTTTTTTCCTGTCAATGAGGGTCTGCCAACCATTTTGCAGGAGTAATTCCGACAGTTACTCCAACAAAACACACACACACACATACATATATATATATATATATATTGACGGATGCCAACCATCTTTTTCAGAGAAACTTGCTGCAGTGCAGAGAAAGTTGTATGCTGTTTAAATGTTTGAGGTTGATGGAAGAAATAGGGATATTTCTGCGCTGCAGCTCGTTTAATAGGGAAACGGAAGGGGGCGTGTTTGTATCTGTGTAAGTGAGCGTCAGGTTTGATCTGCTACGTAGACTCTGCACTGCTGCTAGTTTCTCTTGAAAAAATGGCTGGTACCTGTCGAAATGCATCAAAACACGTCCATGTGATGATAAAAAAAAATTCAAGACGGAACATCAGGCTTTTCTTGTTTCTCTTCTCCTTTTAATTTTCACTTTCATCGATATATATATATATATATATATATACATATATATATATATATATATATATCAATAAAGCTATCTTTTGGGTGAAAAATGTTGTACATGATTGAGGATATACACACATACACGTAAGTTAGTGTGGTAGACTATTATCTGGATGAACAAGTTCGATCCCTACGAGTGCCCCTACTGAGGTCTTGTGTCAAACTGAACGGAACGTGCACAATTCGTATTGCATACTAGCCAAGCCATAGTCAGTAAGATTTGTTGCAAACAATGTAATAATAATTAAATGCCACTATTGTTTGCTTCTTAATCGTGAGAGGGGTGTTAAGTGTTGGAACACAGTGTCCTGTTGCGATGTCAACGAGTCATTCATATCCGCCAGCGAATGACATCCGATGTAAGTGTAACGAACGAACTGCTTCATTTTGTCAATCTCCAGTCCAAGTCTGGGGTTGACTTTGTTTTTCAACCATGTCAGGCACAATAACAAGAACAGAAGGAATAAATATTTACTCTTTAATATGCCGTGAAAACATTTTTGCTTTTTGAAAACCCTCCAATGAGTTTTTTGCATGGATTCAATTTACAATGTAAGTTTATATAAAATTGTCACCTTAGTTTGTATCCACCAGCGTTCACACTTGTTTGGAGAAAATTTGGATTTTTTAGTGATCTAACAAAAGGGTAGAGAAGTTACTCGTTTATTGATTAGCCCGTTTCCTAATCTTTATCCTGCCATGAATGACCCGCCCGACCAAACAGTCAAATGAGCTACGTATTCTTCTGCCTTTGGAAGTGTGCACATATGTGTCCAGGCGCTCCTGGCCACATTTTGCATGAGAACGCCACTAGGCACTACTTAGAAACCCTTCTTTTTTTTTTTTTAGAAAAATATTTTGGGGATTGTCAGTGGTCATTTTGGGACCAACAATTCCAAAGTTTCGTTCTGGTATTTTTTATATGATTTCAAATAAAAGATATATTTTTTAAAAAATAACATCAGATAAAAGATCCATTATTTAAGATGATTTTTCTTACATAATTACTTTTGGTAAACACACAAGCAACGGTGAATCATTTATGTGAGGTACGGATATATTTTCATTAAGTTTTCAGTTAGCGTACGGCGTTGAAGGAGGCGTGCACTCTCTGAGCACTTTCCGGTTTCGCTCTTTGACTCATTCCAACTTTGGTATCAAAAGAAAGATCTCATCGATTAAGAATGGAATAAGACAACGTCATTCCAAATGCAGGTAATCCTGATTAATTCCTCGCACTGCCAAGAATCATGCCCCCAACCCCTCATCAGCCCTTCTCAAGATTCGCCGTCAGTCAGTCTGCATTCATCCATTCACTCGTCAGAAAATAGCGGGATAATATGGAACGTTGTGACTGCAATTTTCCCTCCGAGAGAAGGCAACTCCTATTTTCATAATTGGTGAGATTAACTTTCAGTCTAACGAGTGTTGGGTCGACAGTAATCACCTGATTGTGTGTCTGTCAATGTATATTTGTGTATGTGTAAGGACGAAAGAGTGTATCACAGTACATACGTGTGAGTGTGTGGGGATGAGTATATCAATATACAAATGTGTGTATATGAGGGGAGAATGAGTATGTCAATGCACATAAGTGTTTATATGAGAGAAAGTGAGTGTGCTCATGTGCATGTGTGTATGTGTGAAAGGAGGATGAGTATGTCTATGTGCATATGTGTGTGTTTAAAGCAAAAATAAGTACTTCCACATATATATATATATACTTAAGGCTGGTATTTGTATGTTTGTTTGTTTATTCCGGCCACTTCTCCCCCAAAACTACAAGGCCAATTCTGCATGTAAACAGAGAAGAGGTCAGCTTAAAACGTAGGTTACGTGAGGCTGACCTCAGAGGTTATTTGGAGTCACCAACGGATAATTCCATCTATTTTTTCTTCTCGCATCGAAGATTGTAATTTATGTGGCGTTGACTTTTAAGATCATTCAAGCTCACCTGAGGTCATTTCTGGTCATCTTGAAACAAGTTCCCCGGCTTTTGGTCGCAATTTAGCGCCTACGAAAATGAAATTGGTCATAAAGTTACGTCTTTCCAAGGACATATGTGATACGGTGTTGACCTCTGAGGTCACCAGATGTCATTGCTAGTCATTTCTAGCTAATGATCGCTGGCCTTTACCTAAGTTCTCCATGCTTTTCCCATGGACTGCTCCATATTGGTTGTTCTAGCGTTCGGTCCTGACACCCAATGGGAGAAAATTATGCAGTGGATCCAGAAGCCCTGTTGGAGTAAGAAACGGCATCATTTGTTCTTTTTTGTACATCAGAATCCTTTTTTCCGTTACAGCTTCTTTTTCGTGCGTACTTAGTGGAAACAATCATTTCTCATTGGTTGTATTGTGTAAGAAGAAATATATTAAAAAGCATATTTTTCCTGTATAGTTGGATGCCAAGTCATTTTCACCCGGGTATCTATCTATATCTATATCTATCTATCTATCTATCTATCTATATATATATATGTGTGTGTGTGTGTGTGTGTGTGTATAGGTGTGTGTGTGCAAAATCGGTGCTAAAGGATCACATCAAATAAGCTAAATAAGCATGACGAGTTTTTATCAATTAATATACCAATTTGTTTTCTCAGTATATAAAACAGATTTATAATGATCTAATTGATGAAATAATACCTGAATGACCAGAAAGGAAATTCGTATATTAGAAAACTTCGAAACTGGTGTAATTAACGATCAGCTTAAATAATTATAATGCATAAAATCAAGGCAGCCTCTCTCCTTTCCCCCTCTGTCTCTCTTTCTTTCTGTCTGTCTGTCTGTCTCTCTCTCTATATATATATATATATACATATATATATGTGTGTGTGTGTGTGTGTGTGATAAACAACTGATGGTCCCAACAATTATACATTGTGCTATAATAACTGAATATGTGAAACGGGGAGAAAATTGCATAAATTGCATTGACATATGTCGGGAAATAGGTGACTGAAGTGACTCAAAAAGGTTTTTTAATGTTTAGTATTCAAAGCAGTAGTACTTTCTAAACTCTCTCTCTCTCTCTCTCTCTCTCTCTCTCTCTCTATATATATATATATATATATATATATATATATATATATATATATATATATATATTTGTAAATTGTGTTATATTATATAGAAACCCTTTTTTGAAATGATTTCCAATCATTATACGGTTAATGTATCTCTTATCTTAGACAACGTAGATAGAATGAACAATTAAAGAAAATGGGGCTGCTACATGAAACAAATAAGCGACCGATAGGGCATTCGCTTCAACGCAACAATGCTCTCACCATTGAGCTAAACAGCCACCAGTAATTTAAAGGCTCAAATAACTGTGCATGCTTGTGTTTGGTCTCTTTCTACTGCGTTTACAGTTCCACGGTCACCAATCGTTCATCTTTTTGCTCCAACTGTTTTCCTTTTTTTCTCACTATGTGTCATGCCCATCGAAAACGAAACTGCCAATATGCTTACAACGTAACTTATATAAACAGTGCATAATACCAACTATGACATACGGGTGCAAAATCTGGAGACGAACAAAACCACTCGGAAACAAACCCTGAATAGCATTGAGGACTAGGGGGAAAAAGGGGGAAGAACTCTTAACGATGGAAAATGGAGAAATGGGAAAAGGTTGGGGATAACTCTTACAGATAAAAAATGGGAAACCGGGCAAAAGGAATACCAACTATGAAATACGGGGGCAAAATCTGGAGACTTACAAAATCACTCAAAAACAAACCCAGAGGACAATGGAAAAACGGAGGGGAGAACTCTTTGTGATAAAAATGTGAATACGGGGAAAAAGGAGTGATTGACTGTTAGCGATAGAAAATTGAAAAATTGAGGGAATAACTCCAAGTGATAGAATATGTTAAAGTGGAGGAAAAGATGGAATAATTCTTGAAGATAGAAAATAGGAAGATGGAGAAAAGGGGATATAACTCTTAGTGAGAGGGAAAAATATCAGCGCGGAACTGAGAGAATACCAGGGTGGAAAATATCGAAAAATAATGAGTAATATATATATATATATATATATATATATATACATATATACATATATATATATATATATATATATATATATATATATATATATATATATATATATATATATATATATATATATATATATATACGAGATTATGAGTTACATTAGATTTATTTCACAAAATGTTCTGCATTAGTCAGGTAAAATTCAATTCTATTGTGACTGTCCACAGTCTGAGAAGATATTCATTTTTTTCCCTTTCTTTTTTTCCTTGCTTCAAAATTTTCAGTCTAGACAATGAAGTTGCTCAAGGTCATCTGGGTATAAAGTCATTCGCAACGTCTTTCCGGATGTTATTTATTTTCATGCTGTCATGGTTTGTGTCTGCAAGTATGGCTATGTGTCTGTTAAGATGTTTGTGTATAATTCATTTTCTCTTTTTCTCTTTCCTAATTATAATAATTTTGTTAGATTGTTCGCTAGAGTTGGGTCGATAAGTTTCTATAATATAAATATTTCGTCAAGTGATTCGATGTTAAAGTTGTATTTTTGTTTTTAATGATATGCACTCATCGGTCTCAGGATTTTTATTATGGTTATTTGTTCTGTTCTTCATTGATTTTTTTATCTTTATTTGTCACTTCTTCATAGAAGAAATGAATAGAGAATAAAATATATAAATGAAAATCCTAAAACCGAAAAAACTTGTATCAAATGAGGTAGGAGATGTAGACAGTTTCTCACTTTCTTTTCCAATACAGTTGATTTTATATTCCTATGGGTAACACGTAGATAATCTGGCCATTTCAAGTTTATCTGTCCGTGACTTTGAGAGAAGTAAAAACCGAAAAAATGGAGAAACAAAAGCATCATATCATGATATTCCGTATTCATCCATTAAGACCTATCTACAACCGCCGTATTAAAGAGGGGTGTATAATCAATGCATCCTCCTAATAGTCACTTATGGAGCTGAAACATGAAACCTAACCAAGAGACAGATACGCAAATTGAGAACCATGCAACGTACACATGTAAGAATTATGCTAGGCCTCACATGGAGAGACCACAAGACAGCACAGTACATCCGGAAAAAAGACAAGAATCAGGGACATCACAGAATCCATTTGAAGTTATCAAACAGCGGTGTGCTGGCCATGTTGCAAGAATGGCGGACAACCGATGGACATCGTGACTCACGACATGGATCCCCCAAGATCACATGCGCAATCGAGGCTGGCAAAATATTAGATGGAAAGACGAGCTAGACAAATTCAGAAAGTATTGGCTCTGCAACGCCCATAATAGAGAAGTATGGCGAATCCTGGGGAAGGTCTATGTCTAACAACAGACCTTAAAAGACTGATGATGATGACAACTGCCGCAGTGATTAAAAAAATATTGAAAAACTGACCCCTATCACTGACTACTCCCTCCTTCACACCCATATAAACTCCTCCCCTTCTTTACTCTCTTTCTGAACAATCAATAAATCCAACTATACACACTTCCCTCATTTCACTCCTTCGATCGAATCATTTAAACGGCAACACATTTATTTCAAACACTTTTCTGTATCGCTTTGTGCTTGTGAAGAAGCATATTTCCAAGTGGAAAGGGGGTTCAATTTGTAATGTAAGTTTATGCTAAATTAATTCCTTAGTTTATGTCTGGCTGTATTCATACCTGTTTTTTGTTGTTGTTGTTGTTGTTGTTGTTGTTGTTGTTACTGTTGTTTTTTTAAGATTCAATTTTTTTAATGATCACTGTCCAACAAAAGGCAGGAGAGGTAACTTCATCGATTGCTCATTTTCTCCAATAATTTTTATTGATCACCCTCAACACGGTGCGCTGACAAAAGATATTTGTCACTGGACGGTTTCTATGAGTGACCAACCAAACCTGTGTTCTTTTAGCCATTTTTGCTCGCCAAACCAATTATCGATGCAATTTTCATTCTTTTATTGCTGTCATGTCAAACGATCCACCATCAAATTGATGCAATTTATTTTTCATTCCCGAAGCGACCCTTAGGCTGAAATTGCAGTGCTTTGTGCGCTCGAGAAACAAGGAAAAAAAAATCAACAAGAAAAACAGGTCGTGATAAACGTCTTATGGCAGCTTGCCTTCTTGAAGATTGGGATCAGTTATAGAAATGGGAAAAAGAAGTTGATCAATGAATAAGTCACTTCTCTCGCCTTCCGTTGAGACACTAAACAGTCCGAATCTTTAACAAACAAGTGCGAACGCTGCCGGACACGATGACTAATTAGCATACCCCACCAAAAAAAAAAAAAAACAACTTATTTATTCAAAAAGTATACAAAATTTTTTTTCCAGACATTAATAAGGAGGAAATGCTTGAATTTTCAGTCCATTGATGCAGCCCACACGCGTGACCATTACGTAGTCAGCCATGTACCGAATCACTAAGAAACTAAAGAAACCTATTTGACGATGTTGACAGTTTTGGTTAACAATTTCCAAGAAAGCATCAAAAGTGATACAAGGCAAATGCTCTTCAATGCGAAAAAATGCAGTATTCAAGATTGATGTCTTATGTCATTATGTCAGCAGTGACAGTCCACGATTGGAGAAGAAATTTTCTTCATTGTTCTGAAGGAGGACAGTAAAGATTCAAAGTATCATTTTAATATTTTTAGTTGATTATTTATTACCTTGAACAACCGTAGCGTGGTGAAGGATTCTAATCCCTTTTTTATTTGTGCATATGTCAGTGCGTTTCATTGAGTATTCCAGCGCTCCTGGCCGAACCGTTTTATCCAGAATATTCTACTAGACCCCTCTTAAAAAAATCTTTTTTTTTTCTTCAAATTCGACCTTTTTGGAGCCTTTCTTCCAGATGTTATTCACCCTGTCTTAGGTGTTTTCCAGTGGATAATGCCGCTGATACCATAATATAATTTATTCTGACCATATTTATTCTTCTAAAGACTCTTTTTACGTTACTTCAAATTTTGACGCTACAGTTGTTTAGCTATTGACTGAAATGGTGATCCATGTATATTTTTAAATATCATAAGATATTTTGATGTATTAAATATTTTTATGTTTACCTCCATCAATATGAATTTGGGGTTATCTTATTGTTATTTCAGCATGTGGTAAGACTTGTTGGTGCATACCTTTATATATTTCAAAGTTGTGTATGAAAGCCGGAGTGTGCAACTGTGAACGTGGGGGGGGGGGCGCGGAACATTTAGATAGAAGAGGACAAAATAGCGACGAGGAATTGAAATAAGTTAGATGCGAAAATATATGTTTTGACACAAGTCGTCGTTTCAGGTTTCTGATCATTTTTTTACCAGATAAAGTAACATAGCTCGTGAGGTTTTTACTTCCTGAGGCGTGGTGTGGTCAAGTCAAAGTGGCTTAAGTTCCGCCCTGAGACCTCAAGATCAGCGCTTTTGTGTCAGTTTTGACTATAGATGAAAGATCTAAAGAAAATCTTTGGGGTGCCCTTCACCCACACGTTAGCGTGTGTGGTATCCCCACATTTAACCGAACTTGTGTCACATCCTGTTGTCGTGAGCGTTCGGGTAAATAGGAATATACGTATGAATAGATGGTGACAGACAGATAAATGTGTGTGAGAGAGAGGGGGGGAGAGTGGAATAAAGAGTGAGAAAGACAGACAGAGAACAAACGATAAAGTTCGTGTAAGAATACCAAGGAACTATTTTAACCGAGTACTTTTGAAAGCAATGATTTCCTTTCCGCTCCAAAGGAGTAAATGCTCCGCGCCATCAAATAAAATCCTTGTTGTAAACTTTTCTGTGTTTATTCTGTTTGCGATACAACGATGACCTTTAAATAACATTTCATCGTCATTATGGCAAGATCAAAATTCTCACAAACAACGCTGAGCAACATATCTTTAATTTTTTGTTCCTGGATAATAAGTGTTATTTTCTAATTGATTATATCTGAAAAAAAGTATACAAAATGACACTTATTCCCGCTAAACTTTGCTTTGACTTAAACAGACAGATATAGAGATAGATAGATAGATAATGAACAGTAATTGATAGATACATACATACATAGATAGATACATAAATAGATATGAACAGGCTGAGATTGATAGATACATATATACATACATATGAACAGACGGGGATATATTGATGGATAGATATGAACAGGTTGAGAGAGAGAGAGAGAGTGAGATATCGATAGATAAATAGATGATTCAAACGATGGAAACATGCATGAGAAATTGCAATATTACCTACCATTTCGACTAAGCTTATCTCAGTTATTTTCATAACGTGACAAGAGTGGATGAAAGAACAATTAAGACGGGAACGGATATTCATAGGAGAAAAAATTACGTTTATTTCGAAGTCTTTTCCTCATCCCTCCCCCAACCCACCGCTTTTCGTTGCCTCTTTTCCTCAATCTTTCTCTCCATCTCTCTATTCAAATACACATCATCTGATATACTGAGACATTTATACATAGGTACACACACACACACACACATTTACACACACACACATTTTTATTTATGTTTTCACAGGTGCAAGCGCATATAAATATGTATACACTTTTATATTGGGCGTTTTGAAAAATTTAGACAAAACGTTTATAAACGAATCCACATGTGCATACACACACACACACACATATATGTATATATATGTGTGTGTGTGTGTGTGTGTGTGTACATATGTACACATGTGGATTCGTTTCTGAATATATTGTCTAAATATTTACAAACGCACAAAACATCTGTATATATATTTATATGCGCTTGCATATGTGCACACTCATATATATGTGCATGTCTGTGTGTAATTTGTGAACAAATTTTGAAAATTATATACATCCTAAAGTAACATACATATAGGGAGGTTGTGTCCGATGAACGCAGCTAAGGGATTTCGTGATAAAACGTCTGTACTGTTTTATAATATCCCCGAAACAAGTCCATGGCGAAAAAGCAGATGATCCCGTAGAAAAATTTAACGTACCACATTGGGACCCAGACATGAATGATAGTGATAAAATCATATTACGTATAAAAAAAAACACTGAATACCCTGAACACAGTACATTAACCACAATCGGAAAATAACTGACTTGCATAACATAATATCGTCGGATGATTTGGCACTGTATGAAATTTATGAAATTCCCTGATATAAAAATTCTTTTTCAGCGAGAAAATGCAAAAAAGTATGTCTGTGTGTACGTGTGCACGTATGCTTGTGTTACAGGCAATAATCGATTCTTACATATGTATATTTAAGTGATTTCTATTGAGTTTGTTTTCTCTCTTTATTCCACTTGTGTTTTGTCGTCTGTGCATTGTTTTCATGTCTCCTTGCTTCATTAACTGCCTTTGTCTCCTAACATATTGAAGTGGCGCCAATCTCGGCCTTTTTTTACCAGAACCATCCCTAAGAACGGTTATGTGTGTGTGTGTGTGAGTGTGTGTGTGTATGTGTGTGCGTGTGTGTGTGTGTGTGTGTGTGTGTATGGGAGGTATACAGATAGACCGACAGTCAAAGACCAAGTGGGAGAGATCATGAGAAAGGGGACGAGAGTGAGAAGCGATTTGGTTACTCAAATTCCATTGCATTATACGAAGTCCCTGATTTTGCACTAAATGAAAAACAAACAACACCTTTCACCTTCCTCGTTCCCTGAACTCCCATTCAGTCTTACTCTCCTTTATTTTTCCTTCCTCCCTTTGTATTCCCCTGTTTCTCTTGGTCTCCTTTTTTTTCTCCTCATCTCTCCTTCTCTCAGTCTCTGTTCGTCAGTCTGTGCTTGTTTGTATATATATTCAAACACACGCCCTCAAACACACACACACACACACACACACACACACACACACACACACACACATATATATATGTTGGATGGATAAGTTATATCCGACATAATGATGGAGATTTTTTATAGACAATGAGGAAAACACGGATAGGGTGAATGAGTATTCAGACACGGGTTTTCGTATATAAATAAAGTGGAAATCTCTCAGTATGTTGTTATTTGCAACTAACTCCGTCTAGACACACAACGAAACACACATACACGCACACACACACAGGACATAAATTCCTTCACACAGGAAAACAGAATGAACCAAGTCTAACCATCCCCATACATGTGTGCCTATCCCTCCTCCCTCGACTCCAAACTCAAACACAGTCACACCCATCTCATAACAACATACATAACTCCAGCACCGACAGGCTTTCACTTCATTTTTCTCATTGTGGTTTGAACTGTGGGGTCGTTTCTTACGAAACGCCTGAGAATAAATACCTATTCACCCAACACCTATTTGTGCGCATGAAAATATATTTCTCGGCCTGTCTACTTGTTTGTTTATAATCTCAAGTATATATATATATATATATATATATATATATATATATATATGAACACACACACACACACACATATATATATGTGTGTATGTTATTACGTATGAATTGATATTGAGATTCAAAAACATACATTGAAATGTATGCACACATACATACATATATACACTCAGCATGAGTGTGCGTTGTATGTGTGTATTGTGTGTGTTGTGTGTGTATGTGTACGTTACAGGCCATGATCGATTTTTTCATGTCTAACTAAGTGCTTTAGACCACAGGCCGTTGCTTTTTCTACAACGATGACAGACGGACGGACGAACAAGTCATCAATAAAGAAATGATCAAGAAAATGTGTTTATACAACTTTCCTCCAAAACAAAAACCAGTCAATTTGTTCAAAGAGTTGCAACCAAAAAAGAAGAAAAAAAAAGGCTTTAGCAGAAGCTTTCAAAATGTCACCCAGTCTACAAAACTATTTCTCGCCAAAATTAACGCCATGGGCGTAAAGAAGACATTATAATTGCTCGGAATTCGGAAGAAATCGTGGAAAAAAAACCTGGGCTGGTAAGTCACCAAATAGAAACTGTCCCGTGACCAATGTCTTTTGGCAGAATGCCGTGTTGGGGGTAATCAGTTTACTAAAAATTGAAAAAAATGATTATCAATGAATAAATTTCTGGGAGTCACTAAAAAAGCAAAAAAACCCAACAACATTGGAACGCTGCCAGGCACAAACTATGGGGCTAATTTATCATAGAATTACTTTGTAAATCGACCCACCTTGATTATTTTTTATATACAAAAAAACCGATATTTTTTCTGGACATGAGGAATGATGGTTGAAATTTCAAGCCCTCTAGCTCCATTGGTGCGACCTGTGCGCGCGATTTATACGCACAAGGCCAGTCAACCAGCCAGAATCACTCAAAAAACTGAGGAGACCTGTGTTAACCATGCTGGCAGTTTTGATTGACGGTTGCAACTTAGTTCTACTAAGAAGAGGCACTGCTTCATCGATAATCAGAACTCTTGTCATGTCATACGTTTATAAAAAAAAATATGAAGCTCTCAGCCAATAGAGTAATTTTTTAAACAAATACTTGAGATTTGAAATTTTTATCGCGTTAGAAATAACAGAATACCAAATGCCACTTGTAGCATTTTTTGACTCCCAGAAGGCCTTCGACTCTGTCGAAATACTCAAAACCATTGGAAAAATAAGATTGTGTGGCGAACCAGACAAGTTCAGGATGTACTGGCTCTGCAACACCCACCATCGAGAGGTCTGTCGAATCTTTGGGAAGGTCCGTGTCCAACGACGGACGATGACGATCATCATCATCAATTAACAAATTACAGAATATCATTTCTCGATGATATCAATATCAATACTATACCAGACTATCACTGGACATCACGAACTGCAGAGATCATGTGCGAAGTTTTGACCGGCAGAAAAATAAGCTGACGTAACGATTTAGACGGTTTATGGAGACATTAGCGACGCGACACTCGCGAAAGGGATATCTGGCGTATTGGGAAAGGTCTAAAAGTATGATGTTGGTGGTAATGGTTAATGAAAGAAACCAATTAGTTTGCAGGTAAAAAAAAAAAAAAAAAGAAGGTTTTTTGTGTTTTGGTGTTTATGTGTATTTTCTTTCAATTTAGTACCCCTTTTGTAACAGATGCTTCGTGCCCCACATAGCCCCACCCAACAAGCCACGAACTTGATGCTTTCTATTTCTGAATACGTTTGGGAAAAGTGTTACTGGTTCGGTATTGTAAGCATTAATGCTAATAAGCTGTTGGCTGACAACCCTAAATTATAATCAATAAGCAATATTCGACATCACATGTCTACAACAGAAAACGTAACAACAACAACAGCAATGATAATAATAATAATAATAATAATAATAATAATAATAATAATAATAATAATAATAATAATGATGATGATGGTGATGTTGATGATAATGATGATGATGGTGATGTTGATGATGATGATGATGATGACGACGGTGGAGTTTGCTTCTTTATTTAAATCTAATGAAGCTGTGCGTAAATATTTAATGACCCGGATGTGAAAAGGTTCAGCTAACTCAATGACGAAAATAGCGAGTGTCAGACAATGTCACGTGACTTTGCTCGACATCAGGCAATATGATTCGTCTGGGGTGCTTGGGGGTAAGAATGGGTTGGTGTGTGAGAGGGAATGTTTCGGGGACATACTCTGAAATCACTTGGGGGATGGGTGGGAAATGGAGAGGCACCATTTGCGATGATGATGTCTTCGTGTTTGTAAACAGACGAGAAATATGAATATTTTATGGCATCTTCGCCGTCGGCCTCTAAGAAAATAGAACCGGGTTCTTTCAATCGTTGTATTCAGTCCTATCAGCATGGTCAATGCTTAGCTCAACGTTGAATATTACTACCTCTGTCTGTGGGCTTCCCCTATGGGGTTCAAACAGGGTATTCGCTCCTCCCCTCTTGGATCTGGCCTTCTCAACAAGGGCAAAGGTATTCGAAAGTTGGAACCTTATAGCTGAAATAAGATAATGGTGTAACACAACTGTTTTATGTTACCATATAAGAAAAAATGTATTGTAATTTAGATGGCAGAGGGTTCAGTTCATGGGTCTGTCACCATGAGAATTCTGGATCATGCGATTCGAATAGGAAAATTCGTCCCCTCCCAATCCTCGCCGAGGGTAAAGGAATCTGAAAGTTTGAACTTTATAGTCAATAAGGAATAATGGTGTTTCACAATTGTTTTATGTAACCCCAACTTGATGCTTTCATGTTTTTGCTTTTTTTTTGTTTGTTTGTTGTTTTTCTTGTTGTTTTTATGTTTTTGTTTTCAAGACTATGCTATCATTCATTGGTGCTTGCACAATCGGGTTGCCCAGGGGGCAGTTCATGCTAATCCATCAACGATCAAGTGCACCGCCAGACATTCAGATCATGCAGTGGATCGTACTTGTGAATGCAGTACTCTCTCTCTCTCTGCAGGTGGAATGCGTATCATATAACAATGTTGCTCCAAAGATAAATTCAGAATATATCGTTTTGCCCCCAGCCCGGAAAAAACATTCTATAGCCCCCCCTCTCCAATATATTCTTCCGTCTCCCCCCACTAGGAAAGTGACAATGGAGGCCCCTGCCTTTATCCTATCATGAGTTACGTTTCTGTATAAAGAATCGAATTGTTCTAAACACAGGGTGGCGAAAAAGTCACGAAGGGATTTAAAAAGGTTTTTAAACAATTATAACTTTTTCTATGTTGATATTTTCTTGTTCTTCCCTTTCTCTGTTATAAAAAGGGATCCTGAGGGAGATGTCATTGAAAAGTACACAGCTGAGCAACAAACTAGATTGATAGAAATTTCTCTTGATGTTAAGCAAAAGAGCGTATTTTCGTTCATTGATCGTGCGGGCTGTCGTCACTTGAGTCCATAATTCGTCGTTTGTTAACATGTTTTCGAGAATTAGGCACCATAAGTGATAACACACAAACAGGGAGACCACGTTCAGACCGAAATTTTGATAGTCGTATATGTGTGCAAAGGATCAGATTTCCACCGAAATGTTATGCAGAATGTTATTGAAAAAGCAAGAATTTGTGAGGTTAAAAATGACAGCATTCGAAAGAATCATTTTTCCGTACATAGGTTAACTAAATTTCCCTAGTTTATATATTTCAGTTGTTAAAAACAATTTGAAAAAAAAAACACCATAACTAAAAAGGTATGGATGTTATAAACCCGTTGAGGGCTTTTCCCCTCCCTGTATAATGGGTCAGAGTTTGTATTATCCATTGAACTCGTTTCTACCTGCTTACATCATTCAAAGTAAACTCATTAAATGTCCCTCCATTTCCACAAATCTGTCTCTCACGATATCGATTCATTGATCAGTCGTTCAATAAATGGATAAATCTATATCATTATTATCCAGTATCCACTGATTTATTCAAACTACTGCAGTACTCCTTGAACTGGTGAATTGTTCGCCTAAGGATGGTCCAAATTATTTTGGGGCTGAATGAGACCAGAGTGTAGAATGAAGGATGAATCAAATAGGAAGCATGAATGATTTAATTTACTCACATATCTTTATTTCATATCTTGCTACAATTTAAGAAACCTGTGTGCTTACGTGCGTTTATGCTCTGTGATTACTTGATAACAAGTCATAATACGTTGAATCTGCTGTTTTGGTCCTCAGCGGTTATTGAGAAATCTAACAGAAACAAATTTTAAAAAAAATAAAGATCACAGACTTTCGTCAGGGTTTCTTTAAATCATCCCCTTTGATTTCTGCTCTTTACAATTATTTAAATTTAAATATGAATATCTAAATTGACAAGACAGAAGAGAAATAACCGAAATACTTCGAAGCTTTAGTTAATTACAACAGTCTGAATATTATTTCATATGAAAATTATGACAGGCTGTTCAGTACTCTATAAAATCCGACCCTTCCAAACATATGCCTTTGGGACGGGCTCTACCCATGTGCATAAAAGGTAATTTTTGTTTCAAGCTTATACAATGAGAAAAAAATGAGATCGAACTAGTGCGTCTCTGGTCGAACCTTCATCCTTGTTTTTTTGGGTTTTTTTAGGGTTGGGGGTTGATTTTCTTAATCTGCTGATGACATTTCTATGTAATTCGGTTTAACTTACGCATTTCTAGTGACAGATCTTTTAAGCCCATACGCACGTTCTATAATCATATTCATGATGGTAATCAGATATTAAAGTGAAAGATTTGAGCTTTCCGTCTCACTTTATGTTCTACAGACTTCTAAACGATTGCACCCTACAAGCTGAAAAATAGTGCATAAGGGTGACTTCACCCCAGAATGAACATAGAGTAAATGGTGATGGTCTCTAAGATCAATTTAGGGTCAGGTCAATTTTAGCATTTGTGTACATTTGTGTACATTGGTAACTTGGCCCAAGAATGAACATAGGATAGGTGGTGCTAACCTCTGGTAACCTCTTACGGTCAATTTAAGGTCAGGTCAAATTTGTCACTTTTTTAAAGGACAAATATGGCCTTTTCAATTCTAAGGGAGACAGCTGCCCTCTATGGGCCCCAAATTTGTGAACAAAATTACCTTGACCATGGTATGAACATGGGATGGTTGATGCTGACCTCTGATGATCTCTAGCGGTCGATTTAGGGTTAGGTAAGTTTTGGCATTTCCAAATTTTGTACTTGGGTCACTTGATTCTAGGATCAACAAAGGATCAGTGGAACTGACCTCTGGTGACATTTAAAGGCCAATTTGAGATTTGGTCAATTTTGGCATTTTCGACCCTCCTGAAAGGTTGCAATCTCTACTTTGAGAAGTTCGGTGTTAGAATTCGCTACATGACCTTTCAGTATTATTCACTTTTTTCCCAGGTGCCCAAACTTGTAAGTATATATATATATATATATATATATATATATATATATATATATATATATATTCAGAAACTAATGAAAATAGAAACATGAGGTTTTCACCAATAAATAGTCCATTATTTTAAGATTCATTTCGTATACGGTAAAATTTTTTTGGTAGCTGGGGAATTACGGTGTTTTTTTTTTTTCTGAAGCAAGTTATTTTTGTTAATCCTCGCTTATACAGATGTGAAATTCGGTAGTTAAGCACATCATACACACAAGAGTTATTTTACGTTCGTGATTATCTCATTTCGTACGGATATAAAATATAGTAGCTAAGCATACAATCAATGAGATTTTATATCCGTGCAAGCAATGATCACCTCATTTTCAGTGTATCTCAGGAACAGATAATGATCAAATAGATATGTTTTCGCTAAACCATTGTATATAGTTTTGACTCATTGTCCGATTCTTGGCAGAGACAGAATTTCCGATAAATGCTTATTTGTAAAGTAAGAAGACAGAAACTCGTAATTTTGAAGACTAATGCGATACAGTCTTCCAAAACCTTCTCCAATCATGTGGCTTTGAGTCGTACTAAGCTGAGCTTGGTGGGTGAATATCTTCAAATACGCACCATCTTCTGTTCCTTCCTCTCAACCGGTCGTCAGTTTCTCCATCACCTTCAATATTGTCAATTAGGAGACTTTTTTCAACTCGAAGAATAGCAATACTCATCAAATGGGGGAGGCTCTTCACAGTTCATAAATTGGGTCGTCCAATTTCGCATCTATTAGAACTTGCTCACTCCCAATGTCATATAAAGTTTTTGCTTCTCTCTCCCCCTTAATCGAATATTGTAAATCCTTCGGTGGTATTGACAAAGTAGTTTATGAACACATAATCTTTGGAATATGTACAATACAAAAGTTTCACAAATCATTTTCAGTCGGAAGAGGAGTAGGAGTGGAGTTTGACCATGCAGCAACCAGATTTGTTTGAGCTCAGTAATTGGAAAATTGACCTGTAGATTATGTGGGATCTGGCCTAACGGTTAGTGGCACAGAGAATGTATTCGGCGGAGCGAGTTCAAATTTCATCTGAAGCAAATTGCATTTACTTCGCATAAATTTCCTTGGGAAAGGCATGAATCCACTTTTCCCTCTCCCAGCTATGGGTAAATAACAGAGCAATTGGAGCCCTGTAAGACAGTTTGTCATGAACATCGGACAAACATGCCGGCTTCGTAAAAGATTCTATTGCCGCAGAAATCCTTTGAGAAATGGAAACATAATCACTGCTTAATGCATCGTGAGACTCGAGAGTAACTGTGTCTGAGTCTGTGTCTGAGTCTGTGTCTGAGTCTGAGTCTGCGTCTGAGTCTGTGCCTTCATCCGTGTCTGAGTATGAATTAGAGATTTTTTTAATTTTTTGTGATAATAAGAGTTGGTATCCTGGATTCAAATAATGGCAGCTTTGAGGTCTGTTCTTTTGCCAGCAGTTTATCCCCCCCCTGATGTACAGGATGTGTGAGTATTATCACCCCATCCCTACTGTTAGAAACCGTCAATCAGAATTGTTAACATTGGCAACGTGGGTTTTCCCCGTTTCACGTGATTCTGGCTGGCTGGTTGGCTATTTATCTATTCCTTTGCTGCGCCAGCAGGTGGCACCAATGGAGCCAGAGGGTTGAAATTTCAAACATTTGCTCTTTATTGTTTAGAATATAATATACGCTTCTTTGGGTTTTTTTCTTAAATTCCACCTGGAAAAGTATTTTGGGAGTCAATCTAAAATCCAAGTTTGCACCAAATCGGTCCCTTAGTTTGTGTCCATCCCTGTTCTTGCCTGTTTCGTTTTATTTTTTTTAGCGATCAAAAAAGAGGCAAAAGGAATAACTTATTCATTGATCAACCGTTTTTCCAATGCTTCAATTGATCACCCCCAACAAGTCATGATGTAAAAATCGTTGGTCATGTTTCTATCGAGTGACTCGCCAGACCTGTCAGTGTTTTAGCCTATTATCCCTTGGCATAATATCTTTCGAATCTTTTTGTAATGAAAGGAAAAAAAATTCTTCTTCTTCTGTTCGCTAAAGAAAATCTGAAGATATAATCGACACGTTTTTTGGATCATTTCAATTATTTTTCCATTGGGAGAAAGGAAAAAAAAGCTTGTATGCTATTAATATTTTTTGTTCGTTTGTTTTAAAATGTGTTAGGGGAATTTTTCTGGTAAAATTTTATCTTCTCATTATAGAGGGTTACAACATCATTTAATACACCAGGGAATTTCGTGTTTATGAATTGATCGGACGGCATATAATAATCTTGTTCAATACGCGAGGGCTTCGTCTGTTTTTTTTACAGATTAATGACGTCAATGATAGAATTTTATTTCGTGACATTGTTTTATGTGACATAACATCATCATGGTCATCATCATTTTATGACATTATTTCATGAGACATTATCATCATTGTCATCATAATTTTATGACTTTGAATTATCTGACATAAAATTAGGATCATCATTGTTATAATTATTTCATGACGTTATATCATGTGACATAAAATTGTCATCATTATCATTTTATGACATTAGATTATTCGACGTAAAATTATGACCATCATCGTCTTTATCGTTTGAGGAGATATTATGTAACATAAAATCATCTAGATATCACGATTAACAATATTAAGGCCAAAGGAAAAAAATGTAAATAATGAGAAATATACGCCCCAACACTAACAGGACTACCGGAATATTGACACAATTTCGGTTCATTGGCTAAGTTCAATGGATACCCTACAATAGCCGAGTCAATCTTTAGAAACTTAGTGAATATCAAACTCACTACATTAGCGAATGGATTCAGCAAAACGGCTTTTATGGCAAAGAATCTTATATATATATATATATATATATATATATATATATATATATATATATATATATATATATGTGTGTGTGTGTGTGTGTGTGTGTGTGTGTGTGTTTATACAAAGGAAATTCAGTTCTTCACAATGACTCTGAGACTTATGCCAGTAGAATGCTGCGAAGAACTGAATTTTATATGTACAGTCATCTACATATGCTCTATCCCCGATATCGAACATTCTTCATTCATAGATAACTCTGCTTTTAAAAAAATAGCAATAAACGGCCCATCTCATCCGCCTCCATGACGAGCATGATGGCGCTAATCTTTGCTAACAAAACTTTTTCTATCTCATCTCTCCGTCTTATGTCTTGTCTTTTTCTGCTCTGTTTACTGTCCCACAGACACCAATCGGTTAACCTTTTGCTCCATAAGTTGTCTCATCTTCTAAGTATGTGCCCTGCCGATTTTCTTTTTTGTTGTTTAATTACTTGTTCGAGGGTGAAAGATATTTATAGAGAGAGAAAAAAAGAAAGAAAGAAAGAAAGAAAGAAAGAGAATAAAAGAGATTTGTTAGGTTTATGTCTGTGTGTATACATATTTCTCTATGCTCAAGAGTTATGATAAATCAATTAAAAAATCTATGGCATTTATTGATTGTCAGTAATTGTTTCATACCATTTTGCGGAGAAAATCTATATCGACAGAGTCAATAGATGAACTGACTTAACCGTTAATCTTGGGTTGAATGTCTGCCAAATGTGACAACTGATCGAAGTTATTAATGATCATTTGAATACACATCTCTTACAGTCACCATCAAAACTGCTGTGTGTGTGAGCATATACATATATATATATATATATATATATATATATATATATATATATATATATATATATATATATATATACTGCACGTATATGTGCTTGCACTTTAACGTAATTGAAGTCACTAACTCCATGTCTGGAAATTACTAGATGAATAAATATTCCATATACATTGAATACTCCTAATTTCTCATATATATATATACATATATATAAACATATATATATATATATATATATATATATATATATATATATATATATATATATATATATATATATATATATATGAAATATCAGTAAATAGACAATTTATATCCGACAGAATGTGATAATTATAAGGAAATTTTTGTTGGAGCTTTTTTTTTTTTAGTCCAGCACCGATTCTACTTGGTGGCAACAAAAAGAAAGGCCCTTGGACTGGATAATATCACTATTGACCTATTCAAAAAAGATAGCAAGGTCATCTCTAGGGAACTAGCCATCCCATTCAACTTATGAATCAAACAAAGACAAGTCCCAGAAGATCGGAACACAGCGATTATAAATCTGTTTTATCAGAAGAGGAACCTGAAAGATTTCAATATCTACTGGTTAATGAGTTTAATTTTCAAGCTTATCAACTTTTGAATCGTAATAAATAGATTATATAAGACAGTTGACTCGAAAACCTTTCCGGTTCCTCCAAATGTCCTGACTAACCTTCTCATAAAATTGGTTATGAAGTTTCCTCATTATTTTTCTCAATGTATTCTTAAATGATTTCTTATTGCTAACTCTATCGTTAGTATGTAAATTGTTGCTGCAATGAATTCGTGTCGGATTGAATTCTAACATTTTTTACAGTTGTCTTGTATTGACGAGAAGAAATCCGTCGGCGTCAGGACTAAAAATCGTTTATCAGTTCCAGGGCAACCTTCTCAAGTTGGAGATTTGAACAAAAGAACTTGAGGCTTCCAGATTAATTAGCTGTCTATCCCAGGTCCCATTTAAGAATACAGACTGTCATGATGGTATGCCGCTGGTGCTTTTCTAGAAAAGACAGCGTAAACGGAATCAACGAAAAATAATTCCATTTTATAAGCATGTTAATATAAGTTCTTATCAATAAATATAGTATTAGTTCGTTTTTGTTTTGCTTTTTTATATAGAATAAATAGGTCAATAGAAGCTGCCACGTGGTCAACGTCGTTTGGCAGTATGCTGTGTTGGGGTGAACAATTAAAAATAGGTAAAAGAGGTAATCATTGTATAAGTAATTTCTCTCATGTTAGTCACTAAAAATTCTGAATTTCCCAAAAATAAAAAATAAAAAAAACAAGTGCGAACGCTGCCGGACATAAACTAGGGACCAGTTCAGCACAGATTTACATTGTAAATTGAACGCCCATAAAAACCATCTTTTGAGGGAATTTTAAATAAACGATAGAAAAGACATAATAAGAAGTAAATTTTGAGATTTTTAGCCGTTAAGCTATATTGGTGCGTGTCAGTACGCGTGTCACATACATAGCTAGCCCGCCAGACAACTTGAAAAACTAAAAAAACCTATTTTGACTGTTTTGGTTGAAAGTTTCTAATAAATAATGACCCAATTAAAATAATGCTTCCTGATTTACTAAAAAGGAGATAGAACTGGGGCAAATTTCAAACCGTCTTCATCGTTGATTGACGTGGACCAAAACGGTATAAAATCAGAGCAGACTGTGCACTGGCCCGTTATAAGTTTGACAACATTACTTATTAGATTTACAACGTAGTAATGAGTACCGTTAACATCATCATTACAGAGGAAAACATCATGGATAATGTTATCAAAACTGTTATTGTTATCATAATCAATACCTCAAAATGCTGTTTGAAGTGACCACAATAAGCGGTTTACTTTGTAAATCATTCGACTAATATTACCGGATGTTTATTGTAATCTCAAAAAGACCCTGCCCCAAAGTGACCACAATACGCAGCTACACTTAAAGACGACCCTGACAAGGGACTGCATAAATAAATGCTTCAGGGTTGTTTTCCTTTGGTGCTTTGTAATTAGATAAAATGCACATCAACCACAAACCGATGGTCACCTTAGATGTCAAATCTCAAATACACCAATATACAAATCAGAAATGTCTATCCTTGCTCAGAAATAATGTTAAGAAGACTAAAACCACACTACCCTTACCCACAGATATACCTGTTAGATCTGTACAAACAGATTTTACAACAGAAATTCAGGTTACCTATGGGCTCACCCTTTTGCAGAGTGTTTGCACGCCTCTTTTTCTAGAATTCTGAGAAACCGGCCCTGTTTAAACACATAATACCTAGAATGCACACTATTTGCCCTAAATAGATGACAGCCTCCAAATATACCCCAAGATACAAACCTAACTACCCGTACACAAAAAACTAAACTCAGTTGAATCCACCATAGACGCGGGAGATGGCCGGGGTGAAAGATATCGTACGAGTAATCAAGCCACAAAATGAAGATGAGCGAGGCACGTAGACGAAGGGACAAAAGATGGGGCGGAAAGCAAACTGATCGACGCCTGTGAGACAGTGAAAGCAGTAAGAGAAGATCAGACGTGATATGGAGAGACGGGATAGAAAACTTTGGCAGCCATTAGCGCAATCATTCTTGTCATGGAAGGAGATGGGAAAGGCCTTTGTCCAGCAGTGAACTTATAACTGCCGCTGCTGCTGCTGCTGATGATGATGATGATGAATGAATGAATCACTTCTATGAAATTTTTATGGGTATATACCAGGTCATTGAGTTACTGTCGATAAATGGGCGTCGGTTACTGCAAGGGCGGGAATTAATTACATGCTAAAGGAATCAATTGCAACAGCTAAAAAATCTCATTCGTAATCTGCGTCTGCAACTATTTCAATAAAGTAATAAACCAAAAAGGTTTTCTGGTTGGAAGCCAAAAAATATAGAGAACAGGTCCGGTTAGTAATTCAATAGAAACCGTCGCGTAACTGCAGTCTTTTGGTTGCATGCCATGTTGGGAATGATCAATAAAAAAAGAAATAGAAAAAAAGTAGTAATCAATTAATAAATTACTTCTCTGGCCTTTCGTTGCGCACTGATCATTAAAAAGGCTGATTTTTCAAAAAGCAAGCGTGGGCACTGCAGAGTAATTTCGCTTAAACTTACCCTATAAATTAGATAACCATCCCCGCTAATAACTTGCTTGTGAAGATATACAAAAAATGGACGAAAAACATTTTTTTACACAGCAAGGAGAGGATGCTCAAATTTTATTAGAGCATATATTAATAGATATATAATAAGCTGGTCAGCCAGATTCACTTGAAAACTGTAGAAACCTATGCTGAGTTTTGGTTGACAGTTTCCAGTCCATACTTTTTAAACATCTGCGTCGTATTAAAACGGGACTAACCATAAATCGACATGTCAGAAGATACTGTCTATAGTTTTGAGAAGGGGTATTAACATTTAAAGAGTTTTCCAGTCAATTGGACTCCTTGTTGTTTGTGTTGTTAACACGTTTCGGCAGACCCAATCTACTGCCTTCTTCAAGTATACCATCCGAAGGTGATAGTGATAAAAAGATTTTTCTTCAATGGCAGGAACGCCAACAACATTGTATTCAGGTGATGTGTTTTCTTTCCTTGTTAGGCTTGGATTCCCATACCTCATCCGAGCAGAGCAGCGGAAGCCTCATTGGGCCGAAATCCCCATTTTTCTGACTGATACACTGAGTCGATACGTTGATGTGTGCTGCCACTTGGATTTCCTTCAGTTTCCAACAGTGCTCCCTGTCTATGATCCAGATTTTTCCCAGAGAGGATAATATTCGCTTTTCCCTCTTATATATGATTAACTATCCCAGATCTTTCTAGTTCCCGTTTGATTCTGACTTTTCTTTCTCTATTATATAGCAACGAAGAAGTGTGAGTGGTATGATGGTAAACGGTGCAGACAATAGATTTAAAAAGCTGAATCGAGAACGTTTCGGAAAAGGCAGAATCCATATCCCTTCAGTCTACGGGCAAAATAACAAGGAACACTGCGTTCTAGCGAGCCCCACAATATTTTTAGCGAGGATTTTTGGACGTTAAAACTTACATATTTTAGACAACAAAGTTTCAATGCTGGTCAAAATAGTACCTTATAGTATTCGTTTGGATTGTGTAATGTTCGTCTAGAAATGATAAAATCCTGCTATATTTGGTTTAGGAGAAAATTAACTAGAAAAAATGGGTAGTAAGGTGTATTCATATATGTACAGTGATCTACATATGTTTTTAGTATTTGTCGTGTCACTATATATTTACGAGTAATCATGAGAGTGAATAACATTTTTTACATATCCGTTTAATAAATCCCATCTGTGATATCGAGAGTTTACATGGTCAACTAATATATATATATATATATATATATATATATATATATATATATATATATATATATATATATACCAGCATTTAGCCGTCAAAATGGCAGCGATATTTTAGTGTGGATCGGCACAAAGGAGCATAGAGATAATTCATTTGATAATTTATTTTTGATGATTTTAGAACTCTAATTTGCTTCTTTTTTTTTTTTCAAGTCTCAACTCATCTCAAGCTGTATCAAAGTCTGATCGGACGTACAGTCTAAAGACAAAACGTTATGTGAGAAAAATAGTCGTGGCATAAAAAAAGTCACTAACAAAACTTATTTTATTAAAGATTGAACTTATCTTATCATTTTATTAAAAATATAACTTTACATAACCAAATAAAATTGAATATCATTTTATTAAAAGATAAGAAAAAAGTAAGATCCAATTGGCATTTTCAAAAGGCATGAAAAGCGTGAAATTTATGGTGTAGCCATACTTGAAAATTGAGCAATTTTGATTTTGTTTCAGTTGTATTTTTGACAAATTCTGTGTGCTATGAATATTGTGATGTTTTATACACAATCATTATTATTTTTGTTTTTGATCTTTTTGGCCAATTTTGCGAGTTTTTACCAGAATTGTATCCAAATATCCAGCAACTCTGCTCCCCCTTCCTTGTCGTCTGCGACCTTATCACAAAGTTGGCTACATCTAAAAGAAGACGAAAGAAAGGAAATGAGAAAGAGAGACTCACTAAATCACTCTTTTCTTCCTTTAACACACACACTCACTCAATAGATCACTCTTTCTTAAACTCAGTCTCAGTCACTCATTCACCAATTCAATAACTCTTTCTTTGAGTCACTCACTCTCTTCCTTTCTTTTCATTTATTTCTATTTCAAAAAGTCAGCGTTTCTTTGACACTATTAAACCGGTAACGTATTCTTCATTTTCTATGGCAACAGACTATTAATCACGCCTTACATCCCTTTTATTGTTTTATTAGCTCTGTTAATGTATTTTATTTAGACCAATTCATTATAGATTTTAGCTTGTAACTGGACTCTGACAAGACGGACTACGAATCAACCAAACATACTAATTTACATGGCTTTTATATGATATTATATATATATATATATATATATATATACATATATATATATATATATATATATATATATATATATATATATATATATATATATATCAGCCCCATTTTCTTTGGTTCTTTATTCCATTTACGCTGTCTAGGCCAAATGATACATCCACTGTTTAATAACGGGATATCATTTCAATATAATGTAACGCAATTCATAATCATTTTTGTCGGATTATATATCCATTTCTTATCAATATATATATATATATATATATATGTATGTATGTATGTATGTATGTATATGTATGTGTGCGTGTGTGTGCGTGTTTGGCTTGTTGTCTGTGCGATATTTCAAACAGCTTGTACCAAGGTTGGCATGTGTACCTGATGTATAGTTTGTTCATCAATACATTTCAGCTTTCCCATGAATTGTTGTAAATCTGAGTAAGCATCTACGTCACAGTCAGTAACTGAACAACCGTAGCATCCAAATTTGAAGACGCGTAAAAATTCCATCGGAGAATAAATATGGCCAGAATTAATTTTTCATGTTATCACTGGTGTTTTGAACGGAGTAAGTAGAAGTAAAACATCTAGAAACATCTAGATTTTAGAGAATCAAGATGTTATTAATGAACTTGTCCAAATAAAGCCCCCAACCTCAAGTCAAAGAGATTTTTCCCGAAAATTAAAAAAGAAGAGTGGAGTACTGATGCCGATCTCCAAGTCTGGAGATAAGATGATAAGGCCAAGAGCACTGGAACAAACAAATAAACCAACACACAGACACACACACAAGCACACACACGCAGTAAGAAGATAAAACTCTTCACCATCGTTGATGGCTACGGTCGTTCAGTTCTGAATGTGAACACAACGAATACCAGACAATCAGAAAAAAGAACTGGGTAAACATGAAGATTTATGGCATAATTTTTTTATTTAGATCTTTCACCAATACTGAATTACCTTCCCTATCAATTACTTCTATCTTTTGCATGAACTGTTGTAAAACCCTTTTTTTCTTTGATCCTAATTACGTAAAGCCGTATCCACCAAAGGGTGACAAAATAATTCGATTCTGAACGTGAACATAGCGGACACCAGACAATCCTTAATTGCAAACGTACGTAATTTTCCACGAAAGAAGAGAAGCTGGCAAACATGGAGAAATAGGGCGTAATTTCGTTGGTTAAATCTTTCATCAATACTGAATTACCTCCGAACGTGGAGAATTGGGGCGTAATTTCGGTGGTTGAATCTTTCATCAATACCGAATTACCAACGCTATCAATACATTTTATCTTTTCCATGGATTGTCACAAAACCCAGTTTCTCTATGACCCCAATTAAGGTCCTATACACTCGTGGATGACAAAATGATATGATTCTGAAGGTGAACATGGCGGAGACCAGACAATTCCAAATAGCGAATGATTTTCAGTGAAATAAACAACCCATCATAACATTCATAGAAGGTCAATATTTTTGACGCGAAACTACACAAACAAACGTGACAATAGATGAACAACAGAATTTTTTCTTTATTTGAAAATGAAATGGGTAATTCAACCTATACATACATAATTAAATACATACATGGGTGTATATTGTTTGAACAGATGCGCCAGGTAGATATGATTGGACTGTGATAGATAAATACCAACATATGTACGTAAGTCTTTCTTTCCTTTCTCAACTTTCATCTTTAAAAAAAGAATGTAAGTAAAACATTATTTCTATCTTTTTCTCTCTTGAAGAGACAAATCTGTTCCCAATGTCACTATAGAGAATGTGTTGCCACGGACAATTACCATCGACATATGCTTGAAGAGCCAGGTGGTCTCGTGCGGTTCACCATCATGGTGGGAGGCTTTGGAACCTCTTCGACGAAAAACCATATATCCAGATAGATTAAATAAATGGGTTGGTTCTAAATTGCCTGAGTGTTACTGAATATGACAGAACCATGAAGAGGGCCCGAGAGGACAACAACCAAAACGTTGAGACTATAAGGGCCAAGAGGAAGACAGCAGTTCAAATAAATCAGTGGAAAATGAAGACATGAACAGACTGATGTAGATTGATAGATAGATGCATGTGTACATATATGCGTACGAAATATGGTGAGATATAATATAAGATTGGTTATATATATATATATATATATATATATATATATATATATATGTATATATATATATATATATATATAGAGAGAGAGAGAGAGAGAGAGAGAGACGGAGAGAGAGACAGAGAGAGAGGGGGGTATGAATAGATATGTAAAGCTTAATAGATAGCCGTATCTTGCATAAATGATCCAACGTAACACGCGCGCATACCAGATTACCAATTACCAATTTTCTATAAAACAAAAACATCATAAATTATCAGAAAAAAAATCTAAAATTGTCTTTAAAAAAAATACCAGCAAAGATCTGGGCATTGTTGGTCCCCCCACCCACACACACACACATCTAAAAAAAAAAAGCGCTTAAAAAAAAATTAAAAGCAAGGATGTTGTCCCAAAGATGTGATCAGGAGCGTCCAGAGATACACAGACGAGTAAAAAGAGAAAAATTCGTAGCCTATTCAACTGGTTGATCGGATGGGTCATTTTTGAGGCTACAGTGATTCGATATCAGTAAAGATAGTGTTAGCGAGACGGCACGTAACCCTAACCAACCGCTGGAAATTATCTGACACTAGGTTATAATTTTAGCCTCTACTGATACTGCGACAAGTTTCCAGGCGGGGCTGGAGTATAAGAAACCGTCAACATCGGTTAACATAGTTTTTTTTTCAGTTCGTAAGTTATCCTGGCTAGCTGGCTATTTATTTGCTGCACCAATGGAGCTAGAATGCTGAAAATGTGAATATTTACACCTTATTAGGTCTAGAATTCTTTTTTTAAATTCCCCGTATGTTTTCAATAGGGGTTCATTTTACAATATAAGTTCATGCTAAATCAGTCCTTTATTTTGTGTCCGGCAACATTCATGGTCGTTTTTGAAAATTCCTACTTTTTTATGATCCATCGAAAGACGATAGAAGCAATCTATTCATTAATCACCAATTTTCAATTTTTTTTTTACTGATCCCCCACCCCAATGCAGAATGCTGCTGAAAGACGTCGGATACCTGTCGGTTTCCTATTGAGCTATTAACTAGACCTGTCTTTTTTTTTTTTTTTTTTTTTTTTTTTTTACTACAAGTATTGTGAGGCAATCAAACTGAATGCGTACCCCTTTCTCTCCTCCCAACCCGGGTGATATTTCCTTCTCTACCCACTTACTTGATTACTTTCCCTGATACAGTTGATTTGAAACATGTTATACGAACTATGAATGAGTCTCCCATGAAAGACCCAGACAAGTGCAGCTGAGTGGAGGAATGTGAGGTAGGATATTCAATTCAAACAAAGGAGAGGTGACCAACCGGTTTGACTGCATTCACACACACACACACACACACACACACACACACACACACACACACACACTACATATACATATATATATATATATATATATATATATATATATATATATATATATATATATATATATGTATGTATGTATTGCCTTTAATGGACTGATGAATTATTCTATGGCAATGCTTTCATACTAATCTCGATTTGCCGCGCGCGCGAAAATAATACTGTCTGTTTGTCGCAAAATCCATTCACCTTCAATATAAGCGTCGTTGACTGAAAGCAGAATTTTACTGCAGTGTTTGAGAAGAAATTAATCATGTCTAGCTTTATGGTACATCGATTTTTTAATGGCCTCAATGGTCGATTCGAATATCAATGATTGTTTAAACCAGTGCTTCTCAAACTATTCCAGTGTCATTCACACTAAAAGTGTTCATTACGAAATTTTATTTACCCATGATCAATTTTCCTTATGTTTTGACCATTTTCATTGTTTCTCTCTATTTTGTATAATTTCTTACATGGTGAATTTCCATCAGCAACAGAAAACAAAAATAACTGATCTTTAAATACTCATTCAATTTTTTGGAGATCGTAGAATATGTTGAGAAAATTAGGAGTGACAAAATACAAATGTAGAAAAGTAAGTATTACCCTAGTGTACATGAATTTATCAAGTTACAGTCTCAAGAACAAAAAAAATACTTTTTTAAGAATGTAAATACAGAAATACTTGTGTGAATTTAGTCATTTACCATTCTTTCATTACTCTAGTTTTATTTACCCCCCAAACATTTTTCCCCTTTGGAAAAATCATTAACGTGTTTAAGAAGCTCTGGTCTAAAATAGCAAAGATTCTACATTATTAACTCGCTAATATGCTAGAGAGAAGCTGACACCTCGTCCGAGAGCAACTAAGTATTGTCAAAGTCAAGGAATAAAACGCTTTGAGAAATCTCATCTAGCCTTGAACAAGGCAGTTTTTGTCACATCTCTTAAACCTGCAAATAAAACAGAGGCGTATCCTACTCAACACAAAGAAAAAATATTGAAAAATTATTAGCTATAAAAAGATCGCTAAGTTTGGCCCAAGATCATCTTTTTTGAAGATTCTAGTGTGGCTTAAACTGACAGTGAATTACTTGTGAGACTTTGTGACTACCATCTGTTCGGCAACAGGTGTTCAAATAAATAGACGCTAGAGTTATGTTAACTTTCATTTGTATGTGTGTATTTAACCCCACGACACCATCGACGAGGGTATGAGCGGATGCTGATGATACATAGGTACAAGAATAAACAGGTATCTACCTTGATGTATGCCCAGATGTCTTGACACAAGCACATCCTTTGCACTGATTTGGAACAAACGTACCACCTTCATTCTTTGATGAAAGTATTTAGCTCAATACGATGGATCTGGTTATGTACTCTGGAGACGTAATTTGTATCGAAGCAAGAAACATCACCGAGTTGATAAACCTCATCACTTACCACCTGAAATTAGGCGAAATTTTTCCGAAAGGTTTTCAAAAGACTGGTTGCAAGCAAAAAGTTAACAATGAAGCGCTTGACTTGCGAGTCAGGATATCTTTAAACACACACACACACACTATATATATATATATATATATATATATATATATATATATATATATATATACATATATATATATATATATATATGGTGGGCATGATGTGCCGAATCTATTACCTTTATGCGAAAATACTTTTATGTTGGGTTACACTATTTCAATCTTTCCCCCATCATGTTTTATCAAAATCGTCAGTTGTTGTACAAGAAACAGGTTTTATATCAGTGCCAAAAAGGGATCCAAAAGCACCTTATTACTGAGCAGACACTCAATCTTTTGTAGCAGCCTAACATCTACTGGGTCAGCGAGAGATAGAGCAGCGAGCATCATGATTGGCCAGCGGCTGGCAGCATTTTCTCGTCTCTACCCTCCGCCATTTTGCATTTACTTTACTTTATGCACTATTCATTTGAGAAGAGGAAAGGGAGCGAAAGTGAGGGAAAAGAAAAGATTGCGGAAGAGTGAGGGAACAAAAGGGAGTGAAAAGGACAGTGAAGAGAATGGAAGAAAAAGAGGAAAGAAAAGAGAGGAAAAGAGAAATAAAAGAAAGGAAATTGAAAGAGATAGAAGAGGAAAGGGCGAAAGAGAAAGAGGGAAGAAAAGAGGGCAAATGAGAGAAGAAAGAAAGGGAAAGGACAGATAAGAGGGTGAAAGAGATAAGAAAGAAGAGTGTGTGGAAAGGAGAGGAGAGAAAAGAGTGTGAAAGGGATAGGGAAAGAGAACGAAAGAAAGGGGGGAAAAGAAAGTGAAAGAAAAAGAACAAAATAAAAAGGAAAGAGAGGAAGACAGAAAGACACTGAGACCAACAATATCTGGTAACAATGCTGTTAATGATCCTGTCTACGTCAGTGGATAACGCCCTCCTCCTTAACAAAGTCTTGACCCCAAGACAATAGTACCTTTAATGATATACTCATACGAACTAACATATCTGGAGGTATGTTCGTACGAATGTATCTATTAATATAACGCTGGTGATAGTTAGGTTGAATGGTTGGATATGTCCCATGGTTGGGCGAACAAATAGATCTGAATAAGGATAGATAAATAGATGAAAGAAAACATAGATAGATATGAACTCATTTAAAGCCTATTTATCAAATAGAATAACCATGTACTAAGACTGCAGAACAAATAACTGACAAAAATTGAACATTTGCTCTTATTAAATTCAGCTGATTTTTATCAGCTCAATTTGTTTAAAGCCAGATCTAACCGGGAAATGCTTAAATCAGTGACCCTAGAAAAATTACCGACAAAAAGAGTATTGGGGAGGCATCGCCTGTAACCCCCGTTTGGCACGCTCCTGATTACTAGAATCTCAGGCTTTAACCCTACATTTTTCAAGATCAGGCCTATCTGTTACTAGTATCATTAACATGTGTATGAATTATCTCTCACCGTCAACTCTCGGCTCATCGTTTTTATTTTCCTCTTCTTTTTCGAGGTTTACTGGATTGATTACTGCTTTACTTCCTTCTCTTTCTATTGTACGTCCAATTTCTCACCCTTTTGAACAGTATACAGGAAGTAGACTTCATAGGATTGGGTAATCGGAAATGACTCAGCAAACGGGGCATTTTTCCACTACTACGCTCATCCAATAGACTCTCTTCAAAACCTGCAAACATCCCTGGTTCTTTCAGTTGCTTTTATATCATTACAAGTATCATAATCATAATTTTATATCATTACAAGTATCATAATACGCATGCGTTTATACTCTTCCACAGGAATAGAGCACTCTGGTGGATGAAAAATTTCTGTGTAAATAGATAGATCGCTTAGATTTAGCCTTCCTGAACGTCTAGTTCCGTAGTCCAAAGGTAGGATAATGGCCTACGGGTCTGAAGTGAAGGTTTCAATTCTGCTTCGCGGTACTGGATGGGATGATGGAAAGTCTATAGCCATACTGAAGAGATGTAATACATCGAAACAGATGTCTGTGGATAACAAATATATATATATATATATATATATATGGTATAATGGAAAGTCTATAGCCACACTCAAGAGATGTAATACATCGAAACAGATGTCTGTGGATGACACAATAATATATATATTATTATCATTATTTGTTGACCACAATTCGCTTTCATCTTGATATTTCAATTGTTTAAAATCTTAACTTTATTCAGGCTTTTAATGTACGTCTGTGGAGTAAAGTGGTTATAAAAAGCACTTGTAAAATCGAGATGAAGGTGAATAGTAGGCAAAAATCAGTAGTAATGATTTGTAATGCGTTAATAAATAAAAATGACTAATAATAAACGCTATTTACACGCTGCCATAGGGTAATCAGTCTGAACCCCCCAAAAAGCGATAAAAAGCAATTCATAAAATAAGATGAAGGTAAAAAAAAGTAGTCAAAACTTTTTAGATAGTCATGGTTTACAATATTTGATTCAATAAAAAATAGAAAAAACGAAAAATGTATTAAATAATGTAATGTGAACAGAATGTAAACAAACATGGCTACGATTGGAATGAAGGATTGGTTTAAGGATATTGTTTGAACTTTTTTTCCCAGTTGAAGTCTTGGTGGTTTAATTGGTAAAGCTGAACAGGTTTTCCTCTGGCTATGAGGGCGTGGCTTCGAATCCCACCTAAGGCTTATTCTTTATTTTCTTATCAACATTATTTATACACTGCCGGAGGCCCAAGCAAAACGTTACGATAAAAAGCTACTAATGGAAATAAGATGAAGGTAAAAGGTAGTTTAAACAAATTTCAAAATAATCATTGCTATTAATTTTCTACTCCTATTCGCCTCCATCTTATCAAAATGATACTTCACCTGATTATAGGAAGAATAACAGAAGAAAAAGATTATTGCTGTATTGTTTATATAAATTTTTCTTTTTTTTCACATTATTTTATCTATTTGCTAATCTATCGTCATCACTTCCTTCTTCTGTAAAAAAATTATGGCACTCTCTTTATGGATCATATCCACTTTTTATTCAAACCTTGACAGACTCCACAGTAATTAGCAGTAGGGAAAGCATTTATTCCAAATCATCAGATTTTTACACAAGTCCAGGACAATTGCCCCTACATAACACTTTTCCAATAGGGATGATTTCCAACTTGGAAATTTACCCCTGAAGGCATTAATCCCCGAGGTCAATTGTAAATGATTAAATGAATGAGAATTATTACACTGTTTCGCGCTTATTCATACAAAAATGTGTATGGATTTCCATGAAAGCCTAACCTCAATTGAACAGACAAAATCCGTGAAAATGGGGATCAGTGTGATAGTTCAAATTATGTAAAACTAAATGTAAAGCGCAATTTCATGTAGAATAAACTCCCCCGCAATCCTCACTCGGGATTATTGTTTAGAGAGCATTTTTGGTAAGAAAAGTTTTAAAGTTAGTTCGGGAAATTAGGTGATATTTCAGTCAGAATCGTCCAAAATGTTCATAAAGGTGAAAACTAACATGCTGGTAGATTTTTCGATGTTCTCTCATATAAATCCAAAATACACACGACCTGAGTAAAACTGTGTACCATCTTTAATTGGAAAAAAGTCAATATTGATTAATTGAAATTTCAACCAGAATAGTTCAAAATATGATTAAAAGTGTGAATTTTTTTAATGTTTTTTTCATATAAAACCAGGATACACACTATCTGGTCCAAATAGCAGCCACCATCTTTATTTCAAAGGGCCACCATTAAAAAAAATGAAATATACAACAGAAGAAAAAATTCAGAAGAAATTTCAACCAGAATTGTTCATGGAAGAAATTTGAAAACTTCCATATCAGTAGATTTTTTATGCTCTTTCGTACGAAGCCAAGATGCACACGATTCGTCCAAGACTGTGAGCAGCATTTTATTTTGAAATAGAAAAAGAAAAAGAGTTTGAACATGAATAAATTTAAATTTCAGCCAGAATTATTTAAAAAATTCGATAAATGTGAGAACTTGTTACTGTTAGAATTTCAATGCCATTCCACATAAAATCAGAATACACACTATTTATTCAAAACTGCGACCGCCATCTTTATTTCGATATCGCTGCCATAAAAAAAATTAAATCATTTTTGCCCTGTTTTTATTTCAAAAAAGAGTCTTAGTAGATTACTAGTATTTGAATTTTCAAACTTTTTCGCAATTCAACAATTCTGGTTGACATTGCAACTGAAGCTACAGTAAGTATAATTGAATCAGAAGAAACACTTAATCTGGAATTATTTACATTACAAAGGACATAATTCTAAGAAAGCATGCACGGAAGAGAAAAAAAGTATTATGAAACTATATATATGAGTGGACATTACAGGCTCTAAACAGCTACCATTTCGGGGCCATCCCCAGTCAGTTGGTTGGAATGAAGTATCAATCAGGGTTTTCCAGAACATTATCTATAAATTCATACACAGGCTGTTTTTCCGAGCTGAATCCTCTTACTGGAGGCAGACATTCTGATTGAACTCCTTTTGCTCACTTTTTGGTCATTCAGATACATCAGACTTTCAGAAAATTCGTTAGACTCTCATTTCTCTTCAAACATATAATATAATGAGCGAGAAATGGAGTAAAAACTGAATCTCATTGAATCCGAAAATGTTAATCAAGTATATCTGCATACATTATATCAAAGAGCCTAATTCCCGCTTTGCAAATGTCATCTTGTATAGAATTGGTGTTGTTGAATACTGAGCAGATTTCAGTGACATCCTTTCTCCCGCTACCAACCACTTTCATGATCTTGCTTTTCTCTTGGTTAAAGATTGCTGACGTAGAGTTGCAACCACCCCAAGCGCGAATGAATATGATATTCTTGACCATTTTTTCCTATCTAATTGTTCTACCACCAGTATGACGTTGAATCCCCTCAGGTTTTGTCCTTCCTTTGGCCCAGATCGCACGAACATCCCCCCGTAATTTCTGTATTCCAGAAATACAGTAACAAAACAAGTATGTCATTCTCTCCGGCAACGACTGTAACTGGTTTCTTGTTACAGATTTCAGAGCAACGTCTACAATTGCAGAATCTACATTACTTTTGCATTAACGAAGTTCATGCCCATTTTCTGCACAGTATTAGGAGAGTAAACTAACTAGTTGCTGCTTGTTTTTATTGTTTGTCATTAACAACTGCTTCGCAGACTGAATGTCACTTACCCCTGTAAAGGCAACATCCAGATAGAAAAATTGGGGAAATGCGCTGAAATGATCGCACTCTCAGCGAAGGGAGTACAGCCAGAATGACTGCCTCCAACAAGAGGATTCAGTTCGACAACACATTTTGCCTTTTTATTTGCAGATAATGTTCAGGAAAACCTCGATGAACACTTCAGCAGAACCAGCTAACTGTTAGTGTCACAGTTTGGGTTAGATCGAGGCGGTAGTTATTGAACGTGTGTTAAGTCCACTCAGATATATAGTTCAACGTTTTCTATTTATCTCTTGCTTCATCAGAATTATGCTGTTTGTAATGCAAATAATCCAAAATCAAGTATTTTCTATGATCCTATTATATTTAATGTAGTCTGCAGGACAGGATGGAATACTGAGTGTGGTACGATGCGACTGTGTAACAGAGGCGAAACATCCGCGTGGTACAACTCCTTGCTCCTACCAGAAAGATGGGCTTGCTTGTGTTCCTGTCTGTGGACAGTGTCATGTAAGATGGTGGAATATTGAATGTCCCATGGACCAGGAGGGAGAGCTAACTGAAGCCATCATTAATTACCCTTAAGGTGGAAATGTTTTGGGGAGGCTCTGCAAATAAACGATATTTGGAAGATTATGTTTAGTCCTCTCTGATTTCTTCCTGATTTACTTGGGGGGTAGATTTGGTGCTCTTCAAGTTTTGATATACTTTCGTATAAAATTAGTGTTGTCGAATACTGGGTAGATCTCAGCAGCATCCTTCCTTCCGTTCCCAACCAATTTAATTTTCATGAGTAACAGACCGAAAATTGTGAGAATGGAATCCATGTTCTGGTGAATCCAACCGGTTTTTTTAAATTAATGTTATTTCATAAAACCCCAGAAACTGCAACTTTCGTCTTTATTTCAATATGGCTGCCATAAAAAAAATTAATATTTCATGTACCTTTTTTTTGTTTCTTTCAGAGCATTAGCCGATTACTAGTATGCAAGTTTTCATACTTTTTTCACATTTTGGACAACTCTGGTTGACATTTCAACTAATCTGTATTATAATGCGAATTTTATTTTTATGGCAGCAATTGTGTTCTGCATGGCTCAGTGTGTCAGGCGTGCCAGCTGCACCAATGGAGCGAGAACTTTTTGTGGGTAAGGGGGTTCCTTTCCAAAATAAAACTTGGAAAGTGAAAACATGGGTAGACATCTCAAGACAACCTCCAGTGGAAAGCTACGACAAACGGGCATCTTAAGACGGAAGGCCCGGTATTCTTCTGTAACCCTGCACTAGTCGTCTTGGGATTTCTCATGCCATCAGACTCTCTTTGAGCCAAGATATCGCTGCTGATCAGAGTGGCTAATTTAGTGGCGATTCTTTGATACTGGAAGTCACTCTCGAATTCGGAAAATTAAACATGACAAATTTTTAGAAAAAGAAAACATCTTGGTATTGTCAACACGGGACTCACCAATTCGAAAAAAAAACATCTAAATTGGCAACCCTGTTGCAAATTGTCAATACAACCCTTCCAGCATTGAATTCTTCTCTCTGTGCAGGTTTCATATACTCTTCTTGTAAGATGAGGAATAAGCACGTAATCATCGATATCAATGATCTACCTGAAGCAAATGTTTCTATTTCTCCTTTCTTTAAATTGGGTCATTTTAAAGTCTCAAATTTGAACGTTTTGAAAATTATTTTCAATGCTTTACGAACAAAAAGTGAGGCGACCGTCTATCAAGAGAAAACTCCCATTGGAGTCTGACAGCCGGTGATGAGGTCTCGGTTTCTATTTAATGCATCAGCTAAGTGACATTTGCAAGTTTCAAGTCTGGTTGAGACTGGGACTTCATTCTTACAAGTTTTCATGACCAATCTCGAGGTCAAGCTATTAAGAATGCGTGAGTGTTCGTATCAGCATGTGTTCATCCGTCTCCAGATAGTTAGATACAACCATGGCTTAATCTGACTCACAGATAAAAAGAAATCACGAGAATGATCCACAAAATCAGCTTGGAACCATCGGTCTACGGCAGAAAACCTGGGCAATAAGTCTCTTGACGGTTCTTTCAGTCGATCGCAACCCAGTTTAATGTTATTCATTGACTTCATGACGGCCCACTGACAAATGATAGATGATTTATTTTAACTAAAGGTTAGGGTAAATACTTGATATAATGAAAAAGAAAGAACCACACTCTCTACGTTCAAATGCAAATCAATTTGGTTGTTTCTATGGCGTAAATGAGTGGGAGGACCTTTTGTGTGGATCGTCTTGCCTACCACTCCCTCTCTCTCTCTCTCTCTCTCTCTCTCTCTCTCTCTCTCTCTCTCTCTCTCTCATCAAACCCCTGCTATTGTTCTTCAACCATTCCAAGGTTGGACTTACTATTATGATTTAATAAATTCAACAAATAAATCATCAATTACAAAAGTAATAATAAGATTACAAGACACATTAATATTTCAAATCTTAGTTATTTCATAGCCACCGATATTTTTTTTCAACTCTTTATTCACTCATTCATTTATTACTAACCTGCGACCCAGTCAGCATGACCTTGTAACCTAGTAATGGGTCGGGACCTGCACTTTGTAAAACCCTGGCTTACAGTATCATGTCTGCTAAACCGAAATCAAAAGTTAAATAAAGGATACACCAACAACACATGACTCCAAATGGAATGTTTGTGCTCTTCGTGACCCTTCAAGTCCTTTTGGCAAAGCAGTGTTTCTCATGACTCATGATTTGTTCAGACCACTTTTGCTAAATAAAGGGCTTTAGTCACAGACGCATTTTGTGGAATATTTCATACGTCGCGAAACTATAAACCCATTAACGGCTATAGAAAAAATATATGAAACTTTTTCTTCGTTTTAACACCCAGAGAATCAAAGTGCGCCAAGATTTTCCCTGTTATCATATTGATGTCTCTGCTATTTTTTTCATGGCCTGTTCGGGACCAAAAATCCTGTGAGCAACTAATGAAGCGTAGTGAGCATAAAATATTTTGAGCTTTGAGAAAATCATAGATTTTCTTCTAGAGCTTATGAAACAAAGGACAGTTACTTATACCAAAACGTGTATAATAATTCAATGAATAATTCATTTGATGTAATGATTAGTTTTATTAATAATTAAAATCCAACCCTATATTTTTTTAAGTCAAGTTATACATATCAAAATGAAAAAACGCAAAGGCGAATTCTTGGTAGATTGTCGAGTGACAAAATTTATGCACCATTTTGTATGAATTATAATCTTTGCATAAACCTCTAATCAAATAATGATATTTAGGGTGAAAGACGATCGAATGTTTCTGTCAACTAGATTTATTTCTGAAAAGAATCATCTTTCTCTGAAGCTTTCAAAATACGTGTGTGGTATTAAAAATGTTACTGCATGGCATAATTCTTTTTTTCTTGCGCACTGTCGCACAGATTAGGTGAATCTCTGTTAATGACCACTCAGTTCTCAGAAATAGGTAGCTTAATCAACTGATGGCACTGCTGGCTGTGATTGCAATGAATGCAATGGCGTGGGCGGTCACCGTA
Source organism: Thysanoteuthis rhombus (assembly GCA_963457665.1). Lineage (NCBI taxonomy): Eukaryota > Metazoa > Mollusca > Cephalopoda > Oegopsida > Thysanoteuthidae > Thysanoteuthis > Thysanoteuthis major. Next base: position 16,314,140 of record OY735204.1, read on the forward strand.
AGGCACGAAACCGGTCGGGTGGAGAAAGGGAGAAGCAAATAAGAATTCTGACAAAATTTGTTTCGGTATTTCTTGTGAGATTTTTTTTGTGTCAGTGACAAATTAACTGCCAACTGCAACTTCCAAAACCTAAACCAGAAAAAAAAAGACGTTATATTCTCGAGCGAGGAAAATAAAACAACTGTGACATGTCGAGGTTGGCTGATATATCTATTCATCTACCTTGTTGCAGCAACAGAAAGTGCAGGGTACCCGAGCGATTAAGGATTCGGGGTTTGTACTCACCGAGCCGAGTTCAAACCCCAGTTGGGGCTATCTGTGTTCACTTAACATTTATTCTTTTCGAAAAGGCATGAATCCATTTTTCCTCCCTTGCAATGGGTAAAATAGCTCAGAATGAAATGAGTGTCGTCACTTCGGATGTTTGTCGCCTCTAAGCCTATTTTATATATCGAACGGGCTGAGTTGGTCATTATTGAAACCGAAGTAGGAACGGTTGACACCGTAGCCAGCTTAAGGGCACTAGTTATTTCATTACAGAAAATCTTACGTATTTATTTATCACTGGCAATCTCTGATTGAGACATCAGTTTCTCTCCTACGATCAGGTTTTGGAAGAGGTACTTTGAGGAAGGGATGGTACGCCTCCCCCCCAAGAGTGCATTATTTCCAACAAGTCAAACCATACATGCGTTGGTTATAGTCTTGTGCAGTGGCAGTGTAACCAACTTTAGAGTTGAGTTAAAAACATCTTCAAACACCCCGACGCTTTACAGACATCTAAAATCCAATATATATATTACATACCTTTGTTAATGAATTCTGTGTGACTTTTACTTCAACATTTATTTTATTGAAATGATATTCAATTTATCAAAAGATATTACTCATTTTATTGCTTGAATAAAAAATATCACTAGTTTTATTAAAAATCATCGAAATAGTAATTTCTGACGCCCAGACACAACCAAAACATGAAGATTTATATGAGAAACGTCTAAAATGGCCATACAGATCTAGGAGCGTAACTGACATTTTGGTATGTCAGTCAGTGACAGCAATCAATCATAGGGCGTATCTGAAAAAAATAAATGGTCATGCCAAGTCACTACTTGCCTATCTCTGTTGATTCGTATGAATTCAACTAGTTGACTGAGTGGGTTAATGACACTATCATTCTCTTCACATCTGAATCTCTATGCGTGGAAGTTCATCTGCGTATATATCTATCAAGGTATTTTTTAAACTGTTTGAACATATATACTTCAATCTGTTCAAAGCTACCATTGATATATATATATGTATATATATATATATATATATATATATATACACACACATATATATATATTCACATATATATATATATATATATATATATATATATATAGAGAGAGAGAGAGAGAGAGAGAGAGAGAGTCTAGAAAGCTTTATAGTTTTAAACATTAAACATTGAAAATCTTTTTCTAAACATTTTTGTGTCACTTCAGTCATCTGTTTCCCAATATCTGTCAATGCAATTTGTGTAATTTCCTTCAGTGTTTTCCCGTTTCACATATACTTCATCAATATGGAACAGTGTATGAATTGTCTCTTATTGGGATTATCAATTGTTTACCAGGTAACCGTTTCGGGGATTTTCAAAACAAAACAGTTATATTAACATGGCCTCCAGCAGTGTTGACCAAACACTACCTCCCTTCCTTATTATATAGCTTATGTCATGAGTGAGGTTTGTCATTTTATATGGGGTATTATGTGTATAGTACATTGATATTATCTTATACTTCAAATTTACTTTATTTATATATCATCTCAAATAGTGTTTCAAAGTATATATATATATATATATATATATATATATATATATATATATATATATATATATATATATATATATATGTGTATATATATATATATATATATATATATCATCTCAAATAGTGTTTCAAAGTATATATATATATATATATATATATATATATATATATACTTTGAAACACTATTTGAGATGATTACGCAGTTACATATATCATTTGGCTGCTGTTTAGCTTAATGGTAAGAGCAGCGCCACGTTAAAGCCGCCACCTATCAGTCACAGGTTCGATTTATGCAGCAGCCTTACTTTCTTCAAGTGTTTATTCTATTTGTGCTGTCTACGTCAAATGATGCATTCACCGTGTGATAACGGGAGATTATTTCAAATAGAGTTTCAAAGTAATATAACGCATTTATAACTATTCCTGTAGGATTATATGCTCATTCCTTTACGATAAAGTTTATTACCTTTCGTAAAATTTTATTTTATAATAATATACTTGGCATCTACTTGTTTGGTTATTCATTACATATATGAATTTTAATTTAATTCAAAATTGAAAATTAACACGTCATAATATCAACTTTATCTTCCATAAGTGATCAAATTTTAACCTTAAGAATTTGAATATTACAAATAAGAATGACAGAATAGAAACCTAATTAAAAACATGAAATAATTTGAGAATAATTTTGTCATTCTCGTGACGATGTTATCTCGTAATTCTTTTCATAATAGAAATTCAGGTAATGAAATATATTTCGGTCAATTCTAAATACTGCGTTCCGATGGTAATTTCAAAAGTAATTAGATTAAAACTAAAAATAATCCACAACTCTTGTTGAATGTTTCAACCAAGAAACCACTGTTGAGTGTTTTCTCTCCCAAATTTCAAATATATAGTATATATAAAAAATGAATGT
>OY735204.1:16319381-16509381 GCA_963457665.1 Thysanoteuthis rhombus
TATGCTTTCATGAAAACTCCCCAGTGGAACTCCCTATGAAGTCTTAAAGAAGCATTTTATTCAGGAATAGATTCATTTTCCTTTCTTTCTTTTTCTCTTTTTTCTTTTTATTTCATCATAACAATTTCAAATCTGGGCATTGTGGTCGAGAGTTTACAAGTTTTTGATCAAATGAAATTATTCAGGTATATTTAATAGCGTAGGGCTGTGAGAATGCATATCCATGACGTTCCTTTACCTTTCCTGCATTCCATTAATATCTATATTCTATATACTTCTAAAATCCTCTTTTTGAAAGATTTACTAACATTAACTTGAAAAATCTCATCCAGTATATGTCCCTATACTCATCCCACATGGCATCAAAACGTATTCGAAGCGTTCCTGAAATTGATTAAATTTCAACATCTTCCTCCGGTTGTGGGGGAGAGGTCATAATCTTCTCTCCTTCTCCATCCCCAAGAGCAGGCAGTCCTGTGTTCCCTCACTTCTAAAAAGCACAACACAACTGGGTATACATCAAGTTAATATACTCTATTCTGTAATTCTGAGTTTTTATTGCTAAGAATCCGTGAATGATTAAATATTCCATAAATTCCCCTTTGATCTGTAGAGACGTAAAGAAGGAAACTCGTGCTAAACTATTGATATTTTTCTTTCGAAAACCTTCAGATGTTTCGCCTCGTTTTACTTGGAAAATCACTGAATGCAGCTATTCGTTTGTATTGCTTAATTAATTCTTAAGATTAGAAACATAAACTAGGAAAGAAAACAATAATGAACATAGTTCCTCCAACGCTGTGTACGTGTGCGTATGCAAGCGTAAAAGGAGATGAATGTATGCACAACAGGTCAGTTATCTAAAATATTGTTGTAATTCATAATTGTACTTATAATTACAATCGTGATTTTATATTATATTCTCCTACTAAACATATATTACAGTGTTAACTAGTTCAAATACTACAGCTGTGGTGCATCACATATAAATGAGAAATACTCATTGATGTTTTATTCAATGGACTAAAGAATTGAAAAAAGTGATTGAATGTATTGAATAAAACCTTAAATCGATACAATATTCCGTAGAATGCGATCAAGTATTCCTCTACAAAACTGTGCATCGTGTGTGTCTTTAATGTCTTAAATAGACAAACATTTAAAAAATATAGGGTAAAACTATTTCTTTCGAAAACACCTAATATTAATTAAAAACATGTGAATGAGCTTTTAGTCGCCATGTGAGATCGGCTGTGCCAAAATTATCTTGAAATAATTTTAGTTAACACAAGCACACACTGACTACGGAAATTTAAAGAAACGGTGGTTATGACCTTTTAAAGTATTTTCATCCAGGGTAACGCCGGTTAATCTTGCTTACAATATGTAAACTTATCAACTGCGCTTGCGTAGAAAAGAGGCTGGTGTTGCAACTTGAGTTTCATCCCGAATTGTAATCGTGAATGGAGAAACTGTCCAGCTTTCTTCCTTGTTATGTCCTTTTGCGACGAAAGAAGATTGCGTGACATTTACAAGAATACAAAAGGAAGACTTCGGGGCAGGAAATGAAGTGTGATGCCTTTGGAGTTGGAACATGGGCGACCGACAGGGGTGTGGAGCGGGGTAACGGGGCCTTTAACTCTTTAACACTCCCACTTGATCAGGTTTCCTCGCCGAGGGTGAAATGGTCATTGATTCATTTCTTGTCGCTTGCTGCCAGGCCAGTCAGAAAATCCCGTGGGAGGCTGGGCATTTTACTTACGTTTATTTTCAACGTAGCGCAGAGAAGATTATTCTCATAGAATGACCGATGGGTTTACAGCACCTTGCATAACCACTTGGTCACCCATCTAGGTAGTGACCAGGCTCAGTGCTGCTTAACTTCGATGATCGCATGAGGGCTGGTGTGTCCAAGGCGATTTTGCTGTAACGGTGGGAGAGTTTGAAATCTTATGGAGGCCAGGGATTCAGGGATGAATAGTGACAGCTTGAGACGAGCCACACCTCAAGGACTTCCTACTTCCTTACCTGACAACCGACATCAGGACATATCTTTTTGCTCTCCTCTTCCGAAATATACCCCCCCCCCTCCGGAAGAATGGCAGCTGTCGCCCATTAGTGGGAGATGGGCTGTTTGTTAACACGACAGGGAAAAGGGCATTGGTTAATGGGGTTTCGATTGATATAAACAGAAGAAAGTTAGGTAGAAAGATTAGCTCCTGTAATGGGGTGATAGTCAACCAGCTAGTTTTGCAAGTCATTCCTGGTAAGTTTGATCGTCTGAACTAAATTAAGCTCAGTATATATAAATATGTGTGTGTATATATATATATATATATATATATATATATATATATATATATATATATATATATATGTCTGTGTGTCTCTGTGTCTCTGTGTGTGTGTGTGAGTGTGAGTGTGTGAGTGTGTATGTGTGTGAGGGTTGTCTTTCAACGCAGACAATAATATTATTGAGAAATGGATAAATGATCCTACGGAAATTACAATGAATTGCGTTATACTACTTTACACCTCTATTTGGAATGATCTCCTGTTATCATACATACATTATTATATCATACCGTGAATGTATCATTTGCCTTAGACAACGTACATAGAATAAACAATTAAAGAGAATACGACCGTTGCAGGGAATTGAAACTGCGACCGATGGCTTAGCTGCTTCTTACAATTGTCTGCGTTGAAAGAAACATATAGAGCAGATGCAGATTGCGAATGACCGAAATGTGGATGTGTGTGTGTGTGTGTGTGTGTGTGTGTGTGAGTGTGTGTGTGTGTGTATGTGCGTGCGGGCGTGCGTGCGTGTGCGTCTGTTATTAAGAAAGATATATGATTCAACTCATTTAAACTTATTTGAAATGGTCTCCCGTTATTACACGGTGAATGTATCATTTGGTCTACTGTATTTACGTTGTCTCGGCCAAATGATACATTTCCCTGTAATAACGGGAATAAGCACTGTTTTGTTATTAAAATCCCCGAAACGAATATATATATATACATATATAGACAAGAAAGGCAGGCTTAGGTCAATCAGTTGGTCGTAAGTTCAAATCACGGTAAGGGGCGGGCATTTTACATATCGCTTCCCAACCTTTATTTTGATGAGGATTGTTCAAGACAAAGTCAACTCCAGACTTTTACTGGATTTGGACAATAAAAGAAAGGCAAGTTTGATGCCTTAACTTGTCATTGGAATAAAATCATGCTCAGTTTGCAGTTTGGGTGGGTATCTAGACCTCAAATGTCTCTTAAGTGATCTCTACGCCAGGGTCGTTCAAAGCAGGGACCCTGGCCCATTATTTATTCACCGGATCCTGCAGACTGGGTCGCAGGTTCACAATGGATACATGAATAATTAAACAGTGAGAAAAATATTGGTGGCAATGAAATAATAAACATTTGCAATGTGAATATATCTAATTATCTTATTGTATTCGTCATCAATCATTTATTTGTTATACTATAAAAATAGTAGTTTTGGCATGGTTGAAAAACAGATTTTTAATTACGCATGTATGTAAATATGTATGCACGTCCGTATGTATCATACTGTTAAGGAAAATACATATATCATATTACATTTCTGTTTATGCAAGATGTGGTTGCTAGTACCATGCATTTATTCATGATACGTCAGCGGGTCGTGGGGTTGATGCAAGAAATTAAACTGCGTCGTGTTCAAAAAAGTGTAAAGAACCCTGCCCTGAAATGCCAACCGATTTTATAGATCGCCAATACGCATGTGCATAACATATGCGTACACTCACATACAGATGTGGGATGACGCTCAAAGCGAGAACACTTTTTTATCACGTCATGCAAACTCATGGAAGCTCACGAAGTCTCAAAATCATGAAAATCAACAGTAGGATTCGCATTTGAGTCACGACACTTCACGTGATTTTACAGGTGGTCATCACATATTCCATGTCTAGAGAGAAAATACAACCTCTCGCTAGCATGCACCCTGCAAATATGTGCTGATACAGAAAATGTGAGACGTAAAGTCATGAGCATACCAGAGAGGACTCGTGATATCACGTTACTTGCAGCCGTTACAACAGTGCGTCTCCAATCAATTCAAATAATTCTAACGCTCATGTAAACTCATATGAGTTCGTGTGACATGATACGAGTGTTTTCCCATTATTATGGGCACACGATCATTTAGAGAGTGCATACCTCTACCAATGCTATTCTCAATTAAATAGGATGAAAATCAGTTCATATGTGGCTATGATTCGGGGGAGTTAGGTGTAAAAAAATTCCTCGATCAACCTCGAAATTCAATCAATTCTTCCTTAGCCCATGACCTAACCTTTCATGAAATGTTATTGGAATTAATTCCACCTAAAAATGTAATCAATTCTCCCTAAGCCCAATGGCCGACATAGAATGTCATTGGAATTCGTTATGAACCATTTGGACACACAGACCGACAGGCAGATTGACAGACAGACAACCACAACTGAATACATGTACCTCTTCCAGCATCCCAAGATTGAACTGCGAAACGCAGCGTCCTTTTCTCTCTGACACCAGAGCGTGTTGGTAAGTGAATGCTGCTGACGTCATCATTGCCCGAGGTGATTGGTGAAATAGGATCACGTTGCCTGGCAACGAGCGACAGAGACTTTTCTAGCAGCGCTTGTAAAATCTCGTTAAAAAGTTAGCGATAATGACAGGGGTTTTGCCTCTTTCTTTTCCTATTCAGTTCTGTACATATGACAGATCACCATTATCTCTCTCTCTTTCTCTCTCTCTCTCTCTCTCCCTCTCTTTCTCGCTCCCTCTCTCTTCCTCACACTGTTTCTCTCTCTATCGTCCTCCCTCTCATTCTCCCCCTCTCTTCCCCCTCTCTCTCTCTCTTTCTGTTCCGTTCTGCACGTATGACAGACTATCAATGTCTTTCACACTCTCCTTTTCTCTCTCTCTCTCTCTCTCTTTCTTTCGTCATCTCTCCCTTGTTCTCTCTCTTTCCCTCTCGCCCTCTTTTTCTCTTTGGTCCTCTTTTTATATTATCAACCTCTTTCTCTCTCTCTCTCTCTCTCTCTCTCTCTCTCTCTCTCTCTCGTTCTTGCCCCATTTTACCTCTTGCACTCTGTCTCTCCCTCTGTATCTCTGTCTGTCTCTCTCTAAATGATTGCATTAAAAGCAATGCATCTGGGAGGAGTGCATGAGGGTGGGGAATAAAATCTAAAAATAAAGCAAATAGATGATAGGCTATTTCTCACTCCACTTTCCACAATCCTGTCGTCGTACTTAGCCATCAACTGGAGAAACAACTTCTACTCAGGTGTTTTGCCAATTACAATTTCAGGGGAAAAAAGACCTATATCCGCTTTTAATCCATCTTCGGCAATATATATATATATATATATATATATATATATATGTGTGTGTGTGTGTGTGTGTGTGTGTGTGTGTGTGTTTTAATACATCTTTCGTTAAAACCGACGGACAAGGGGTATCTTTTCTTCTTTACTTATATACGTTATTATACGTTATATATCAACATACCTCTGTACGCATAAAAATATAGATAAAAAATATGCTGGGTAATATATATATATATATATATATATATATATATATATATATATATATATATATAAATGTGTGTGTGTGTGTGTGTGTGTGTGCAGTGCGAAGTTCACGTGTGAAGTTTTATTTGCATATTTATATGTATAGATTTGAAGGTCTTCATTCAGAAAGTTATTGATTTTCAAGGACATGAATTTATAGTTACTTATATATATATATATATATATATATATATATATATGCGTGTGTGTGTATGACAAATAGAGAGAGAGAGAGCATGCATGTGTATGCATTTATGTGCATGTGTGTGTGTATGTACAAACATAACTTACAACGCAATTATCCAGAAATCTCTTTCTTCCATATCCAATAAAACCTTATGTAAAATATCTCGATATTTATATGTGTGTGTATGTACCTACGTGGGTGAGTGCTTGAATAAATTAATATATATATATATATAAATATATATATATATATATATATATATATATATATATATATATATATATATATATATATATATATGTATGATTATGAATTGCGTTGTATTACACAGAAACTTATTTGAGATGATCTCCCGTCATCGCACGGTTAATGTATCACTCACCCTGGACAACGTAAATAGAATAAACAATTGAAGAAAATGTGGTTGCTGTCGGATCATATATATCAATTTCTTAATACACACACATACACACATACTCACGTATACACGCACAAATATCAATACGTCTGCAGCTTGATGATGATAAAAGCATTTTTTTACACAAAAATGTGTATTTTTCAACCTTCTCCACCAATGCACTTCAGAAAGGTTTATTCTTCATTCACATAGATCGAACGTAATACATTAACTTACTGATCAATCCTTGCACACACACACACAATGTATTTATACATGGTAATGGGATCATCATTATTATGTATATTTTTCCATTGGTTCATTACAGATTATACATTGTATTTCACTTTAAAAAGTAATGTTTATATATATATATATATATATATATATATATATATATATATATATATATATATATATATATATATATATATATATATATATGAATATATATATATATATATATGTATATATATATATATGATATATATATATATATATATATATATATATATATATACATACTCTCACACACACTCATGTATATATATATATATATATATATATATATATATATATATATATAATACATTTGCCTGATATATGCCGTGATGTCTGTGACTTCTTACTAAGTATCTTCCATAAGAAAGAATAAGTTGAATAAAACATAAATTCTTTCTTTATCATTTATTCTTTGTGGAAGAGTTTAAATAACTTTTCGGTAAGAACACGCACATCTTTCAGCAAAAAAATGTGTATATATTTTTCTGAAACACCTCACATATTTAGAGATCATACACATTTCCTGAGCTGTTAATGTGTGTGTGTGTGTGTGTGGTTTTTTTAATCAGGTTTGGGAATCATTCATCCGACAGGATGGTGTTCAAAATGAAAATGAGTAGAGGAATACGTTTATTGCATAAACATGTTTCGTTGGGATAGCAACTTCTTCAGAATGCAAAACGAAAGTGATTCTGATCGGATCGTTTAGCTATGATGATGTTATCGATTCGAAGAATGTCGTTAATCGAAATTACCGTACCTAAAAATGTTTTATGGCTGTACATAACAGTCCGGTGAGTATCATAATCTCAATGTTTCTTGCTAGGGAGATGTGTTTTGGTATCTAATTATATGTTTTTGTGATACTTGGTAAAAAGTGTGTGTGTCTCGATGGGAATCCATATGGGAGAGTTTGAGCTGTTAAGATGAATGATATCAACTTGGATGGGTCATTTGCTCTTCGCATTCTCATTTTTAACACACACGTACATGTTTGTGTGTGGGAACTTTTAATTGTGTAATGCTAAAAGAGAAAAAAACTAGTTAGTTTTTATATATAGTCCCAAAGTATCCACGACCATGTGCCATGCAAGCCACTTTTAATCTGATCAGTGTTATTTCAACTTTTTGTCATAACTATTTATATGATTTAAGGTTGTTGGTTCATGTAGTTTAGTTCATTTGTATTTGTAACTTTATTCTTCATTATGAAGTCTGTCTGCTGTTTCACAATGGCCCTGTTTTGGGAGTGTTAAAAACAGGGCAGGTTTATTGCAATGGCATTCCCTGTCATATCCATATATCTAGATGAATATAACAACTCCATAATTTTGATTTGTTGTGCAGAAAAAAAACGTTTCTGTTATTATTCCGTTAATGGAGGTGAAGGTTGGGATAATATTATTTTGGATGCATTTATTTTATGCTTTTATAGCATTTATGTAATATTCTCTTATTTGTAAATTTTAAAATTCTGGTTCATAATTTGCATATATATATATATATATATATATATGTGTGTGTGTGTGTGTGTGTGTGTATGTGCGTGTTTGTGTGTATGTGTATGTATTTAAGCTGGATGTGTCGTATGTATATGCATATAAACGTATTTGCATATATATATATATATAAACGCACTCACAAACACACAATACATATATATATATATATATATATATATATATACCTATATATATGTATATATTTATATATATATATGTATTGCCCATCTAAATGGCATCTCTTTAACATGATTACCAGAAGAAACGAGAAGTTTTCAGTTTAAAGTGAAAGCAATGAATATTGGATTTTCTTTCTAATAAAATTCTCTCTTTGACAAATCAATAATCTGGTCGTCGTATATGTTTCTTTGTTCTGTCACAGACCAAAAAAACACCTCAACATAATGCCTGTCTATGGAGACGAGAAATGGAAATTGTAACTATACCTCCTTTTCATTGATTATTAGATTTGATAAAAACGCTCTCATTTAAATGCTTACCGAATACAGGTTTGGTTAGTCACTCGATAGAAACCGTCACGTGACCAATGTCTTTTAGTAGCATGCCGTGTTGGGGATGATCAACTTAAAAAGGTGCTGATCATCTAATAAATTACTTCTCTCAATTGTTGTTTGGCTGTGATCATCTAGAAAATTAAGCGGTCAATTTAGCACTAAATTACGTTGTAAATTGAACAATCCCCTAACAATTATTTTAGGATAGGGGAGAATTTTCAAAAAACTAGAAGCTGTTTTTTTTTTGATCAAGAGGTAAATTTCAGCTAGCTAGCTACATCGGTAAGGTTTCCACGCTCAATGCATACAGTCAATACAGCCAGGTAGACCCACTTGAAAACAGAAGAAACCTATGTTGACAGTTTTGGTGACATTTTCCTTGATATTTTCTTATAAATTCTTCTTTGTGGGTAACAAAGACAATCATAGAAATAAAATCTTAATGTGCACGTAGATAGATATATAAATCGATGTTGACCTTTTCAAGTTAGTTTGCCATAGAGCTGAAACATCGGGTAGGAAGTTTCAGACAAATCGCATCGGACAAACCGATTCTGAAGTTAAGCAACGTCGACCCTGGTCAGTAACTTGCCTGGTCAGATGGCTGACCGTATCGGAATGCCAGGTGCCGTGAGTAGAGGGGGAACTTGTAAAGAACATCCTAAGAAGACCGATCACTACACTATGCCCCAAAAGCAACCTAAAGGCCCAGTTCTCTACTTCCTCCAAAACCCTGGCTGTAAGCTACAAGAAATGAATGAAAGTGAGTCGGAAGATTGTGTTGGGCCAATCTTGTAAGCGACGAATGATTGTCTGTATGCGCGCTTGTGTTTGTAGGTGTTTATGTTGGTGTGTTTGAGTTTACGAGTGTGCGTTTGCATGTGTTTCTGTTTGTGTATGTGTCTTCATATACGCACTCATCTTTTCATATTAACTCTGTCTGCTAAACAGGTAGAAATGACATGAACAAAACACGGATATCTTTTTAAGACGTGCTTCCGAAATATGTGATGTATGTTCAAGTCTCGTTGGAAGCCACATCTCTACTTCTGATTTTTTAGCTGTTTGCTCTAACGGCTGAAAGATTTTCGGAATAGTCATCGAGCAATTGTTTCATCATTATCCTTTCGTTTATACGTTCCTCCACTGAAATTCCTCTAAAGTTTCTTCCCTGGCTAACCCCCACCTCTGAGAGCCAAGTGGCCCCTATCTGAGATCCACTGATACAAACAAATAAGACACAAGGCCGTGAGTCACCAATTTTCTAATGGGGAGTCCCTATGCTTGCATTATTGACCTTGGCGTAGAGATTGGTCCCCTCAATAGCATGATTAATAGAATCGCCCGAGAGGCTCCCAACGTGAACCCGAGCTGCAAACGGTACCTGGTATTCCAGGACAACTTACCCATCTGGGTACTGACCTGGCTCGTCGTTGCTTAACTTTGGTGATCGCACGAAAATTGGTTTATCCACCACCATTCGACCGTAATACATGCGAACATTGCTTTCATACAAACATCACCGTAATACACAGTTTTCTCCATGAGATCACCATTCAGAAATTACAAAACAATTTCCGTCTATGAGAGGAAGTAATAGCTATAATTTTACAAAATAAAAAATAAACTCTGAAAAACGAAACCTGATGAGACGAAGAAAAAGCATTGAAAATATTTAATCGGTTCGGCCTAATCAGGAAAATTGATATTACTGACAACCATAGTTAATTTGATGATAAACAAACCTAGTTTCTCAGCTTGAAGGAAATTGAGAAAGATCCAGAGACATTTTTAGAATTAAACCAAACTAGGGCATGTTTGGAGTGGTCCAGACTTGATAATGCATGGAGCAGCCTGTAAACACGACACTGCATGGCTGTGTTTGCTGGCTTATATATCTGGTGAATGCAAACTTCGTAAAATGGCCAGTTGTCGAGTAATCCCTGGAACACACACACACACACACACACTCACACATTTCTTCAATTGTTGTTACTTAGAAAATGATCCTTTTCGTTCTGAATTTCCGAGATGAGGAATTACCATTGTTATTCACAGATTTAGTGGGACTAGTTACCCCATTTCGGTTGTCATCGACCAAAATTACATTCGCTGGTTCAATAGAAGAGACAGACAATCGACAAAGCAAGGACGAATTGACTGGGAAGAATGACCGGTACGGGACCCCCACCCTGCACCTGGTATGGACAATGGAATAAGAACAATCTAACCACGTGAATTGAATAAAGAGTTCAGTTCGAAATTCCCAGGAGATTGTTGACGACGACGGACAGTCGGGGAAGTCTGGATTGTAGGGAGACCGAAACTTTATGGCGATAGAAACCATGATGTGAACACTAGCCTAAATAATTCAGTGGATAATAAAACGAGGTCTTCTTACAACTGTTGGACGGTATTCACCTTTCTTATCTCCAGCAAAATATGTAAAAAGAAAAATCGGTCTGGTTAGTCACTCAACAGAAACTAACCTCTTATGGTAGCATGTCGTATTTGGTGTAATCAATCAAAACATTGGAAGAAGGGGTGATCAATAAATCAATTGCTTCTCTCATCTTTTGTCGGACAATAATCACTAAAAAGTTCGATTTTTTTAAGTGGGTACTAATTAGGGTCCATTTTAGCAGAAACTTTCATTGCAAATTGAACCCACCACCCAAAAAACTGATGGGGGTAGTTGAAAAAAACGTTTTTCCAAGACATGTCGAAAATGTCTGTTGTCCAACTCCTTTGGTGCGTCCTATAAGTAGGATACATACATACAGAGCCAGTCTGTCAGCCAGCTAGACCAACTTGAAAACTGAAGAATCCTATTTTGACAGTTTTGGTGACAGTTTTGATTTACGGTTTCTAATAATGATGAAAATGGAAAAAAACTGATTAAAAGTGGGCGATTGGATATTCTCATTCTAAATAGGAAATGTCTGCTGGGACCGGTGAAGTTAAGTTCGAGAGCACACCTAAAATCCCCGCTTCTGTCTCTGATGGAACGGAAATTTTAACAATTTAGTCATCAAGCGAAGAATCACACTAGGATGGCCAGCCTTTGGCAGAGCTAGCTCAACCTTCAAAAATAAGATGTCATTAATCCTAAAAAGAAGGGTGTATAACCAATGCATCCTCCTAATAGTCACTTATGGAGCTGAAACGTGAAACCTAACCAAGAGACAGACCCGTAAATTGAGAACCATGCAACGTGCACGTGAAAGAATAATGCTGGGCCTCACATGGAGAGACCATAAGACAGCCCAGTACATCCGGGAAAAGACAAGAGTCAGGGACATCATAGAATCCATTGAAAATCTCAAATAGCAGTGGGCTGGCCATGTTGCCTGAATGGCGGACAACCGATGGACATTGCGACTCACGACATGGATCCCCAGAGATCACATGTGCAACTGAGACTGGCAAAATATTAGCTGGAGAGACGAGCTAGACAAATTCAGAAAGTACTGGCTCTGCGACGCCCATGATAGAGAAGTGTGGCGAATCCTGGGGGAGGTCTACGTCCAACAACAGACGTTGAAAGACTGATGATGATGATGATGATGATGATGATGATGATGATGATTGTGAAAGAATGACAGTTTTAAAATTGCACCTGTAAAAAGCCTGAAAGTCAGACCACTGATGCGCTAATTCGATCCAACGGATTGCCATGTTTTCTCGCGTGAAGATGTAGCAAGGCACATCACTCTCTAAAACGCAGTCCACATAAGTAGTATCCCTTTCATTTTCAGACGTATATAGAAGAAGACGCTGTAAACAAGACTTTCTGGGAGTGATGGTCATAGGTACCAGAGTTGTTAGCTCATTTATATAAAAAAAAACCATCAATTACGGGCTCTTCCTTCGGTTTTGGACACGAGGAAATTTGAAAAGGAAGTACATGGCAGTACTGTGCAACATGATATTTCAGCCCCTTTAATGATTTCATGCCGATCAGTGTAACGCAGCGGTAGAGTGCACGCCTTGGTTCGGTAATTAATGGTTCAATCCATCACTGAGACATACCGGGGACTTTTAAAATGGCACTCAATTTCTCTCCGCTAAGCACTGTGCACAAGGACTAGGATTGAGAAATCTTTCCCCGGGGCCAAAGATGTTACAACCAAACCACGTAGGATATTTTGGCTTTCGTAGGATCACATTAAACAACATCTGGTCAACACCTTGATGGGTGAGTTTTGAGGATTACCAGATATGCAGAATGAATCTTTGATGGTCTGGCAAGCCGGAAGTAAATCTTAATAACAATTGCTCGTGTGTACCTGATCCTTCTTTGTGGAAAACGATGAGAAATGCAAATGCTTCCATATATTCACATTCATTTTACTTTGTATTGATTCATAATCACACGGAAAATAAAATGAGTTCATAAAAGAGGTTTGGTGCTGACTTACGCGAACTTGGCAGTTTGGGGGACATTCTGTTTTGAATTTAATGAAATAATTACCTGGAGCATTTTCAGATGACTTACATCTCTTATAAAATTATTTTAACATACATTGTGTATGTGTGCGTGTGCATGTGTGTGTGTGTGTGTGTGTGAACGAGAGAGAGTGAGAGGGGGAGAAAGATTGAGAAAGACAATTTTTTTTAATATTCTATTGTCTAGAATGAACTTGTAGACAATAGAACATTAAAAACGTTGGATAGAATTTATTCATTCTTGCTTTTACGTATATCGTGAAATCTAACGAACAATGTTTTTTCTTTATCTTAATGAACAATCGGGCCCGAGGCTGATTAAGGATTTTTAACGTGACCAGAGATCATGGCTTGTGTTAGCGGGGTGCAACCGATGCATCGCACTAAGGCCCCGTGGATGCATCAAACTGGGACCCGAAAGAATTAAAAGGGGTCTGAGAGTTAGACTTCTCTAAAAGGATTAAAGCAGATAAAAACAGGATAGCTAAAGGACGATGGGGTTGTGCAGTGTGTGTATTGGAGCGGGCTGGGGGCAAAACAGTTTGCACTGCTTTATAAAATTCCTCTCGGAGGCTCTGGCAACAAGTCTAAGAAAAAATAATCCATGGTAATCTCAGGTCTTACAAATGTAAAATATGGTAGTTGAACAGCATAGAAAGGCTCCAAAAATTACCAACGGTTCGACTTCTTTTCGGTCATACATCACATTTTGCCTTGGATAGAATATGCTTTCATTCATTGAATTCAACCTTGCAAAGACAGGTCTGGTTAGTCATACAATAGAAACCGCCACACGACCGGAGTCTTTTGGTAGCATGTTGTGTTAGGAGTGATCAATCAAAAACTTGGAAAAAGTATGATCAATGAATTAAGTACTTCTCTCATCTCTTGTGGGACAGTGTTTCAGTGAATGAAAGAAAAAGAGTAAAAAACTCAATTAACTCAGGTAGTTTTTTCTCTGATTAAAAATAATTTTTGTGTTGAACATGTGAAATGAGATAATATTATTTCTAAAAATCCAATTCTATGTTCTAAGACTGTTGTTCGCTAACTTTATATAAACTAGAAAAATTCTGATATTTTTTCTTTATTAATTTTTTAGTCTCTCTTCGTTTCCCTCGCATATTTTTAGGCTGTTAAAAATATGAATAAAATTACCATCTTGTGAAATACTTTTTCAATGATATAAGATGAATTACCAATATGTATGAAATTCTATACAAGGGAAAATAAGGTGACGATTACATGGAAATTTAGTCACGGATTGATGAAATGAAATTTTGTAATAAAGACTTGAGAGTAATTGACACTGGAGCAGTTTGAGAAGCATTGATATAGAATGAATTCATATAAGCTAATCGAGAGACCAATTTTTTAAGATACACACGGATGCCTCAAGTAGTGTAGTAGTTGATAAGCTAGACTTTCATACCATTACGTCTGTACTTCTGTACTGGTTGTCTTAACTGTAGGGTCCTGTACCAGTTTAAGCAAAGCTTAGTATGTACCTATACATACAAAACACATATACACAGACACACATAAACATTCACTCATCAATAACTATTTACTAAGCATAATTCAATTTGGCGCCAAGTCACATGAATAATGGGGCACCTCAGAGGAACAAACTCAGTACACTAGTGAATCATTCTGCAAGAGAAAAGCTTCGTATATGTCAGATCGGTCTAAAGTGATATTTTTGCATCTAAAAAGTTTATTTATGAGAGCCCTGCAGCATTATTGACAAAAGACGATGCCCTCTTCCTGCTCTCGTGATGCTGTCTACCAATCTCTTGGATATTCACTCCCTGATGTATTTTCATTTCTCGCAGTTTTACTATGTCTACTTGGTATATTTCCAGGTCCTAGTCTCTACCTTTTCCCAAGTTGAAAAAATAAAGTGAGCGAATTTCTTCTTAATTTTCTCGCTCTATTTTCTTATTTTCTCGCTTTAATTTTTCTATTTACTCACTCTATTTCTCAATTTGCCCTCTCTATTTTTCAATTTACTCACTCTATTTCTCAATTTGCCCTCTCTATTTTTCAATTTACTCACTCTATTTCTCAATTTGCCCTCTCTATTTTTCAATTTACTCACTCTATTTCTCAATTTGCCCTCTCTATTTTTCAATTTACTCACTCTATTTCTCAATTTGCCCTCTCTATTTTTCAATTTACTCACTCTATTTCTCAATTTGCCCTCTCTATTTTTCAATTTACTCACTCTATTTCTCAATTTGCCCTCTCTATTTTTCAATTTACTCATTCTATCTTTCATTTTACTCACTCTATTTTCAAAGTTACTCACTCTATTTTTGATTTGCTGGCTCAAATTTTTTTATTTGCTCGGGGATAGTTAAAGTTCTGGTATAGTTGGGGGTAGTTTTTTTTGTTTTTTGTTGCTGTTTTTTTGTTTTTTCGTATTCAGTTGCTGAAAACCTCGCCCAATACTCATAGCTTGTCGGAGTAGGATGTCTCTCATTCCGTTGATCTGTCTTTCTTGTCTTCAGAGTTTTCGGACTTCCGATAACTCATTAGACAGATAATTGATGATTAGCCAATTATTTAAAAGGAGGGCGGAAATAATAACTCACCGAGAAATGTCTTTATTATAAACTTGACACACATAGACTTTCAAAACTCCATATGAAATATATTTTTCAATATTTTTAACTTAATTCACCGGCAATTACTATATCAACACACTTGTTATTACCTAACTACTAACTACTTGCACGCATGCATTGTGGGCGTTGCAATGGGGGGGGGGTTGTTAACAGGCTATACTTGCCGACCAAGACTACTGCGTAGTGAATTCGATCCTCACTGGATGTCCCATATTTGTGGCCTGGCGCCCAAACTGAGCTATATTTGGTAAATAACTACATGTCTTCAATGTAAGAAGCACTTCTTACACGTCAACACTCAAGACAATGACTCATCAGTCAGAAGTTACATTACTATATACGTATTTATTGATGTGTATACTTTCGGATGCACCAATGATTTTCAGAACATTTAACAAAAAATAAATAATTTCTACAGGAAAACTTATTCCAACAGGAATATTAAAGTATTTAAGTCTCTGTCTCTGTCTCTGTCTCTCTCTCTCTGTCTCTCTCTCTCTCTCTCTCTCTCTCTCTCTCTCTCTCTCTCTCTCTCTCTCTCTCTCCGTTTGATTACTTTAAACAAGATCTTCCGATCACCTCTTATCTCAAAGGGTTAGTAAAAAAGAGTCATTTATGCCACAGAATAAAACCCCGTAAAATATGATTAAATGATTTATTGATGTTAGAATTGTAAGAGTTTAAGACACTAAAACATGACATGTTCATAATAAAGACTGAAGAAAACAATATGAGAGTTTAAATAACTTACAAACAATAAGAGAAATTGATAGATGATAAAATGGTTATTGGTATTCGAAAATGAGTACCCCGTTACGGAAAAGACCTTTTGGCCACAAAGTTTCAATGCAGAAGATTTGGGCCATTAATGATACCTGATAATATTCGTTTTGATGGTGTAACGTTCCAACACAAATGATAAAATCCTACTATGTTTACTTTAGAAGGAATTTAATTTTCTAATATAAAAGATGGTAGGATGTACTCATTTATGGGCGGCATTGTACGTATTTGTGCATAATTATTGCGTAATATTCTTAAAGGATGTTTTGTAATCCATTCTTAAAGATTTCATTCTCTTATCTTTATCGCTCTTGCCGTCTTGAGGATATTTTAGGAACCGTAAACTAATACTGTCAGTGTTTCTTCATCTTTTAAGAGATTTTGGCTGGCTTTCTATCTATTCATCTGTGTCGCACGTTCAGGTCGCACCGATGGAGCTTGGGCTAGAGATTTGAACATTCACTCCTTTTCATGTTGAGAAAAACATTTTCTTTCTTTCTAATCCCCACCCACAATGGTACGTTTTCAGCGAAAGTTCGTCCTCAGTTTATGTCCAGCAGTGTTCACCCTTGCTTTTTTGAAAATTTGGATTTTTCATTCAGTACCGACAAAAGGCGAAAGAAGTACCATTCATTTTTTTTTTAAATCTAATCACCCAAACACGGCATGCTGTCAAAAGACATGGGTCACGTGATGGTTTCTACTGAGTGATTAATCAGACCTGTCTCTTTGTTATATTCTTTTAAGGACGCTTTGTAACATTTTCTTTAAGATTTCACCTTCGTATCTCCATCTCGCTCGCTGCCTTCGGGCCATGTTTTTTTTTCTTTTTGTACAACTCCAAATTCCATAAAACATCCATAATTGATAATCATCTTTTCTGAGAACGAAGAGCCAAGAAAACGTTCAAGTTAACGTCAAGCCACAAGGCAAAGCTGAAATCGTATAAAGAAAAATGAAATGAAACAGAAAAAAAAATCCTAAATGATCCAAACTAAAACGTAAAGAGATTTCTTTTTGTCAATTATTAAGACGGAGTATGTTTCTATAAAAAGAGTAACAGCTTTCCTGAAAGTTTGTCCCTCTGAGAGTGCTTCGTGGCACGGCGACAAAGTAACGACTGGAAGCGTCCAGATACAAGTGTTACTTATCATAATAGGTATCACCCGTGAAACAAGCCTGAAAGCCAGACCAATAGATACGCGAGTTTTCCCCTTGCACTTATAAGCGGATGGGAATTCTTTCTATACGGTGGGTCAAAAAGATTTATTTGCTCGAAATTTTCCATAGTTTTGCCCGAATTAACTGGTTTTCCAAAAGTTCACGTTTCGCTTGAATTTGGGGGACACTAGCCCGTTGCCCCCCGGGCACGTATCCCTACGCTTGTGCCAAAAAAGTTATATCTAACTCCAAAAGAGATAAATCAGCAAAGTTTGTTTCGGTATGTCAGCCTGTCAGTCATTGACGGTTATCTGTACCAGGGATGCAGACGCATCTGTAAACATTTCAACCGTTTGCGTTGTCACAATTGTAGTAACACTAGAACTCAGGGCAAATCGTATATCATTGCCATTACTAGCAGTCTTAGGACTGACTTGTGTTAGATACACCGATCCTCGCAAAATAACCGAAGTTAAGCAACGTCGGGCCAAGTCAGTACTTAGATGAGTGACTGTCAGAAAATACCAGGTGTTGTGAGCGAGAGTAGTGAAGCGAGTGACGCCACTCCAGGTGTTTGCTTGCGCTGTTTCACATATCGCAAACCAAGATGGGAGAAAATTGTGATATGGGAATCCCTGTCAGGAACGACTGACACCGTAGTCGGCGTAAGGGCACAAGCTAGCTTTCTAGCAGCGACCTGTGGATCAAATGTAGAATCCAGACCCCAACATTGATTCAAGACAAAAGTACAATTTTTCAGACTACACCAAAATCAAAACGTGATTCAATTTAATCAAAATAAGCCACAGAGCAAAGAAAAAAGTACACTATTATATCTACCCGGGACATAGAATCTCCATGAAATCACTAAAGGAAGAATGACCCTAGGTTGGCAAACTTTCGACGGAGGAAGTTCAACATTAATGAACAAAAATGTCCCATCAGTTTTCGAAAAGAAGGGTATACAACCAATGTGTCCTCCCAATAGTCGCCTATGAAGCTGAAAAATAAGACCTAACCAAAAGACTGGCTCTCAAAAACAACGCAACACGTGCAATGAAGGGCCATGCTTAACAACACATGGAGAGACTGCACAGTTCATCAGAGAAATAACAGGAGTTGGAAATCTATCGGAAAACTCAAATGGCAATGAGCAGGCCATGTTGTAAGAAAGTCAGAGAACCACTGGACATCACGACTAACAGCGTTGATCCACAAAGATCATACGCAAAATTGTGGCCTGTAGAAAATAAGAAGGTATAATGATTTAGACAACTTTGGGAGATACTAGTGCGGCGACGCAAACAATGGACAGGTCAGGCGAATCTTAGAAAAGATGTCCAACGACGGACGGTAAAAGTCTGCTGCTGCTGCTGCTGATGATGATGATGATGATGATGATTTCTTCCCAATATTCATTTATGTAGTTAAAGGGGTCTGAATACTACGTTCCATCCTTGTTTTGATTAAATTAAATTAAAATTCTAATTACAGTGTATCTGAAAATTTGTGCTTTTGACTTCAATCAGTTTTGAGACAAGGGTTTTACATTTGATCCTGATATTATCTATTCATGAGAGACGAAAGAGGAAAACGTTTTTCCGTCGAATGAAAAAAAATCTTCAAGAATGACCCTTGATATTTGCGCAAATTGATTCAAAACTTCCTTACACGTTGGTTAAAATCCTCAGATTGTCCCAGGATAATGATATGAGGTGAGAGAAAGAGAGAAAGAGAGGGGAGATGGAGAATGAGAGAGAGGGAGTAGAAGATTAGTTTTTAAATAGTAATGACCTGAATGCAATTTAATATCATGTTTTCATTCTGGAGAATCTAGATGTTATTTATAAACCTGTCAAAATAAGCCCCCCAAAAGATAAAAAAAGCTTCTTTTTTTTCCTAGAAATCAAATAAAAAACATTCAAGAAGAGATATAGTAAAGTACTGATGCCAATTTTCAAGCCTGTGGACAAAACAGCATGGCCAGGAATGCTGGAACACACAAACAAACACAACATATATTAAAGAAAGGGATTGAACTCTCAACCAACTTGATGGCTACGGTTGTTCAACAGGTCTCGTTAGTTGCTCAATAGAAACTGTCACGAGACCAACATCTTTGGGGGCATGCCATGTTGAGGGTGATCAATGAAATGTTGGAAATGTGGTTATCAATGAAAAAATTACTTCTCTTGTTTGTGTTGGATCACTAAAAAGTTTGGATTAAAAAAAACAGGTGTAAACGTAGTCGAGCACAAAGTAAGGATCAATTTAGCAGAAGCTCACATTGTAAATGGAACATCCCACTACGAACCTATTGGGGGATATCTAAAAGTTTGTTTTTCTGGACCTGTATGCGTGATACATACATACATAGCCAACCAACTAGCAAGACCAACTCGAAAACTGTTAAATTTTGTTACAGCCATTCTGATTCCTAGTTTGTTTTTTTGGATGGAATTTTGAGATTATTAATAGTTTGAGTTATCTTTTTCACTTGTGTTGAATTACCCTTAAACCCTCTCAGTTCTTACATAAGATGCATTTAGATTGGTCGGTCCGTCTGTCCAAAATACGTTAACCAACAGAAAGAGGAAGGAAGGAAAAGATACAATGGTGTGACGCCATTTAAAGAAACTCAATCCAATCAATTTTTTTACTAGATGCTCTGGTGTCATCACACAATATACGAGATCAGTATTTTGGTCCAAAATGGCTATTTACGATTGTTATTAAAAAGAATACGCGCTGAATATTTCCATATCACAATATTTCACAAGTATAAGTATTGATTGACTCAAAGAAAAACTACTCGTTCTTCTTCCCCCTCTTCCTCCTATTATTACTACGACAGACGGTGGACGCATCGTTTAACTACACGGTTCTTGTTTATATGTATTTGAAGGCCAAATAAAGACAGCTATCATTGAATGATAAAGAAACATTTTTGTTGAAAAAAAAATGGACTTTCAAGTACCACCGAGACATAACATTCGGTATTTACAAAGACAGAAAGAAAAAATAACAACGAACAATGCAGGCCTGGGGTTACACGACCGAATGGTCATGAAAGAAATAATAGTATAGACGAGATAAATAGTCCCATTATAACAAAGTCGGTGATATTAGACGAGTTGTTGATAATATACAATGACTTTTGGACTGTTATCTCATATATATATATATATATATATATATATATATATATATATATATATATATATATAGAATGTGTTCTCAGAAGGACGTTTTACGGTCATTCCCAGTTACGTTTAAACACAGAAAGAGGAAGGGGTCGTGTTTTATTTACAAGCTGCTATTATGTCATGAGAGGTGTGATGACATCAATAAATGACGTATCAAGTGTTTGTTTTTTTAACAATGTTGCTAATGTATCGTTTGCACTTAATTGCTAACACTGTCTGCAAAATGGCTGAAATCGGTTAAACTTTTCAATGTTAGAGATATCCATCTACAGCCCACTTATCAAATAATATAGTCATACACTAAAACTCCTGAACAAATTATTGTTAAAAATTGTACACCTCCTTTAATTTGAACTTACAAATTGTTTTTCTTTCCAAAATCCATTTTTGAGGTGAAACCATCCTCACTCTCTTCTTTCTCCTCCCACTGCTACAATCACAACTACTAATGCTACTACTACTTCATTTAGAATCCTTTGGAAATTGGAAATCACTGATATGGATGCATAGATGGTGGACGCGTCGTTGAACTTATGGTTCTTGTTTTATAATGTTTCAACTGGTTTATTCTCCGGCTTTCCCCAGGTGACTGTGTTATCCACCGTAGAGTCTTTGTCTGGTGCTGTGGCTTGCACAGGGTTGCCAAATAGTTGCCAAAAACACGTAAAATGGCCAAATGCTAAAATAGTCCATGAAAGCAAGTGCTATAGATAACTAGTACTTTTTTCTAATACAAATACAAGTACCTTCACTTCAACTTTTCAGTTGCTTTTTTTATCGTAACTTTACAGTGACCGTCTAAAGTTGTGATTATAAAAAAGCAACTGAAGAATGATTGTATAAAAAAATGAATAATAAAAATTGTTGATAAAGCTTTGCACGAATGAAGTATACACCGTGTATAAGAATTCATTAAAAATACTACAGCAACGAAATCAAAATAGCCAATAATTTAGCAAAACTAAACGTACGTGGGCAAATGCTTTTCAAAAAGGTCTGACTTGTCAAATGGCAATCCTGTCAGTTGTATCTCGTTGCTGCCTATATCTTGCAAGTTGAATGTTATATTTCTGGGTCATTCGGTTTTGTTGTGAGGTGCCTATCACATGGCCTTACAACTTCTTATGCTAACACTATGTGTCGACTGCTTCAGCTACCTTGTTTTTATCTATTCCACTGTTATTAATATGGCTTTATGCTTGTCACCGTAATCTGACTCCAATATGTGTCTTCTTCTTCTTCTTCTTCTTCTTCTTCTTCTTCTTCTTCTTCTTCTTCTTCTTCTTCTTCTTCTTCTTCTTTCCTGACTCATTTGTAAGTCTTGTCCAGTTCGATAGTTTTTTTTCCTGCGAAGAGCTTTAAATTACGAAATATTTTCACAGTTTATCCCAACTCAGAGCAACACAAAACGCTGCTTGTTTGGGCAGGTGTTTAATTCATAGGTGTTTGATAGTTAAGCAGTCATTCTTTCCCTCTCGAATCTCCACTTTTCTCCTCTTTCCATTCGTCTTTTCTACCCACCATCCACACAACGTGAATTACGGCGTACAAGTCGACCTGACGTATAAGTCGAACTCAAGATTTCTGCCTCAAAATTCGAGTTGAGACCTACTCTGTTTACGTATTTTAGACTCGCCGAACCAGTCGATCTTTGCGAAATATTTTTTTAGTTTTAAAAATTTCGACTTGAATTTAGGGTATTTGCAAAGCTTGACTTAATTTTGCACTGAGTCATATGGTTGACAGAAAGATTGCATTGCACCAAAAATGGAAAAAAATCTGTCCGCCTTGAAATTAGCATTTGAGAACTTGGGTTTTGCCTGGGTTTTATCATATAAATTCACATTAAGGCGTTACGCAAATGAATAAATGAATAGTGCTTACACATGCATACCAACATAGATAAAGAGGTATAGATATAAAGTAACTGAAATAGATAGATAGATAGACAGATAGATAGATAGATAGACAGATAGATAGATAGATAGATAGATAGATAGATAGATAGATAGATAGATAGATTTGCATAGTCTGAGATAGATAGATATACACAGTCTAAGATATATTGCACAGGCTGAGATAGATAGCACTGGCTGAGATAGATAGATAGGTATACATAGGCTGAGATAGATATATATATACACAGGCTGAGATAGACAGATATACACAGGCTGGGATAAATAGCACAGGTTGAGATAGATAGCACTGGCTGAGATTGATATATAGATATACATAGGCTGAGATAGATAGATATACACAGGCTGAGACAGATAGCACTGGCAGAGATAGATAGATAGATAGATAGATAGATAGATAGATAGATAGATAGATAGATAGATAGATAGATAGATAAAATTCGTTGTAGCTGCGATACCAGCATTATGCTTTGTAGTGTGTAGTTTGTGTGGGCGAGATGTACTGAATGTAGTTCACCCTTATCACTGGCATTTAGTTCCAATTGTCCACAAGATATTTTTAGAAGCGATGATGATAGCGGAATGACGTTGCCACTCACCATCGACAGCAAGCAACCTTTCCCATCTCTGTGCATTTCTCCTGCCTCTGTGTCTCTTAAACCAACTGTACCCCACCTCATCATCTTTCAACCACCCAGAGGCGTAGCTGAGGACGTAGATGGGGGCTATTTGAAAACGCCTGCCCCCTCCGGGCGTCCAATGGAGTGGCGGGGGTACCAACGTATTTCTACTGACATTATGCAATAACAAGGATATTTGTACACACCTGAATTGCATAATAATTCAGTCGTTGGGGTTGTTTTCCATCTCTCATAGTTTACAGAGGCGTAGCTAAGGCAGGTGAGGAAACGAGAGACTGCTTCAAAATGCACCACAGGCCCCCGATTAAAGTTGGTCCCAAAAGTGTTATACATTATAGTTCACCTACTGCATTTCTACTGATATTATACAATAATAACAAGGATATACTTGTACATACATGAATTGCATAATTAATAATTCAGACTTTGGGGTTGTTTTCTCCAATTAAGTGATATCACATGTTTATTTATTGCAAATGTTTTTTTAACAAATCTCACTAAATGTTGGAAAGGGTACTTCATAGAGATAAACCCCCGACCAGCCTATAAACATAGCATCTTAGTATCAGACCATCAATAGTGGGAATCCAAAAATGACCAAACCTACTATCAACAGCCAACAAGATTAGCTTGCTGTGATCCTTCTTTCTCTTTCCATATATTGTACTTGCTTAACCCAGTGGAATGATTCGTGTATATATCTGGATTTCTACAGGAGCTTTTTTTTTTCAGATAATATATATTGAATTCGTTTACCATGGAGAGTCCATAGTTTCAAATGATTGGTAGGAGTTATTTTTATCAGGATAATTGTTACCCTTGGATGGAAAAATCCAGTCTTAATCACAGCAAACCAAGAAAATCATACTGTTTATTATTAGAATGTATATCTTTTCGAGAAGGTCAACTCTGACTCAAGATCTTATTTGGAATGTCATGCCAAAAGATCGAACCCACGAAACAAACACTCTAACCACTACTTTGAGACAGAGACTCTTTTCTCAGTACTTTCTCGCTACGAAGAAAATCGACAGTTCTATGAATGCCAAAATATTTTTCATTTGGACTTTTTTTTAATCGGTCCATAGCGTTTATAAAAAGGAAGGATAAAGAAGGTGGTCGGAGGAAAAGACATTTTTCTTTTCCTTTTTGCATCAGAATACGTCATATAATTCCTTTTTTTAGATAAATTCTCGAGATAAAAAAGAAGAAATGCAAGAAGGAAAGAAAAAAGGAAAGAAAGAAAGAACGAAAGAAAGAAAGAAAGCAAACTATACAGTGCTTATAAATAAACTATACACTCCATATATATATTTATAACTTTTTGATTTACCAATGAATTATATAACATTTTGGACAATATATTTCCTTTTATATTCGACGCAATGATTATCTATTTTTGTCTCGAAACTTTTACCAGAGATAAAATTAATTGGAAATGAATAGTTTTATTGAAGAAACAATTATTGTAGACAAATGCTGTCAGAAATTGTATAAACGACGTCGCAAATTTTGAGCAGGCTCTCTTATTTTTCTTGTCAAGATTGATAAATGAAACTCAATTATTTAGAAAAATCTTAAACTGAAATAAATCCTTGCAAAAATTTTGGAGGTCTTACTGAACCTGACTGGTTGAGTAGCTCTCAAACAGACAGATATAGCCATCCGAAAACTTTCCCAGACAAGATTCAAATCTACGACATCGATGCCCAGGAAGGACAGTAGACATCGTTGATAGGCTGCACGGCTGCGCAGGCGCACACAAGAAAAAATATGCCATACAGGAATATTTCAATGCCACGCACGAATTTTGAAAGTTTCAGATTTTCAAGTAAAAAGAGTTGAAGAATAAAACTCCCTGACTGAAAACCCAATCGTTATATCGCCCTCACTCTGAGTAATATCATATGATTGTAGGTTTATGCAAGGATGTTCATGAATTGATACATAAATAAAGAAAAATGTTGGATTAAAGAATAATGAATGAATAATAAAGAAAAATCAATACACTGCGTAAATCATTCCTTTTATTCTACATCTTTGTTATAAGTAACTGACCTTTGTTTTATAAACTTGAGATAAAAGAAATCAATGGAGATTTTAAAAGCAAAAACATTCTCTGCACACACCACTTCTCAAGTTGCTCACAGACATTGGCGTAGGAGCCAGGGGTGCAGTGTGGGATATATAGATCTTATGCAGTGGCGTACTGCTGTGGGAATGAATGAGAATGGCGTCCCCCTTCATTTGTGGGAGTAGGAATGGCGTTCTCTGTATATACTACTAAACTTCTCTATTTGAAAATTCACAGATTAGAAAGGTTAGCCAGTATGTTTAAATATCCATCCAATATGTCCTTAAAACGTTTCTAAAATAGGCTAAAGTTAAAAAAAAATCATATGTGGGGAACCTCAAGCCCCCTCACTTCAAAGACGTGCAGGCTTGCGTTCCCTCACTTTATTTAGCTTCGTGCCACTGGTGCTAAGTGATTATAATGATGACAATGATAATCCTTGCTAAAATAGCAATTGGAGTCAAGTTTTCTACATGAAGCTCTTATATAAAGAGTGTCGGCAGAATGAAAGTCATGAAATAAGGCAACTGATAATGGACTAAAAACGGAACAGAAGAACCCAAAAGGCCATGGGAAAAGCAGATGCTAAAACAAGGAAGGCGAAGAGAACATTATAAGAGCAAAAGCAAATATGGAGGAAAAAATGGAGGAAAAATAAAAATGGAGGCAAAAAAAAAAACAACAAATGAATAGCGATCAGAAAGTAACAACGAAAATGGATTGATCTTCGGATAGACAGGAGAGACAGCAGTACGTGAAATGTCACGGGGTATGACTGACTGAGAAAGCGGTTGGCTTAAAACAGAAAGTGGATCACTGATTGCTGTAGTGCGGGGGCTAAGAGCAAATTATATCAAAGAGATAACAACGCAAGAATACAAGCAACACCAAATGACAAGGTCAGAAAGAACAGCTCATCTAATGGACTGGATCTTGTTTGATTTTCGGGTTAAAGCCATGCTTCATTAGAAACTGCCAACAAAAACTGTCAACAAAACTGTCAACATAGGTTTATTCAGTTTTCAAGTTGGTCTGGCTGCTTGGCTATGTATGTATGCATCGCACTAATGAAGCTGGAGGGGCTGAAAGTTGAAAAATTCACACCTTATGTCAACAAAATTTTTTTTTGTTTCTTGGAAAAGCTCCCCTTCCTCTAGATAAGCTTTTAGTGGGTACTTTAATTTACAATGTAAGCTTGTGCTAAATTGATCCCTTACTTTGTGTCTAGCAGCCCGATTATTTTTTGGAAAAATCAAGCATATTTTAGTGATCTCTTCCCAACAAAAGGATAGAGAAGTGACATAGTCATTGATCACCCCTGTTTCAAATTGTTTAATTGATCATCCCCAACATGACATTCTGCCAAAAGACGTTGGTCACGCGACGTTCTCTATTCAGTGGCTTATCTTTTTTAACATTTATTCAATCTGAATTCATGGAGCTATCGTAGCTTGAAATACAGTGGATAGCAAGATAAATCTCACAAGCCTCCTGAGCACGATACTACTTAACTGCTCGAGAAATGTAGTCGATTTCTTCCCACGTTCAGTACAAGGCAATTAGGCTTCTCCTGCCGCAGTTAATGGGTTAAAACTGTTCATAAACGTTGATAGTATAGAAATAAGGCGTTCACCGTCGGGGTTGGTTATGTTATTTTTCACTAATGCCCTAGGACTGATGGGATAAGATGAAAACACATACACAACAACACATACACATATATATATAAGGTTTGGTTAGTCACTCAATAAAAACCGTCACTTGACGAACGTATTTCGACAACGAGTCATATTGGGGGTGATCAGTTATAAAATCGAAAAAAGGGTGATCAATGAATTTTACTTCTCTCGCCTCTTGCTGGATAAGGTCTGAATTTTTAAAAAACACGTGAAAACGGAGTCACACATAAACTAAGGCACCAATTCAGCACAAACTAACATTGTGAATTGAACATTCCACTAAAAATCCATTATGAGGCCAATTAAAGAAAACGTATTTCTCCGAGACATATTGAGAAATGAATGTTTAAATTTTAAGCCCTCTACCTCCATCGATGCAGCCTGTAGGCGTGGTACATACATACATACAGAGCCAGTCAGTCGAACCAACTTCGAAACGGAAGAAACCTATTTTTATTGTTTTCAAGGCAGTTTTGGTTAAAGATTTCTAATATGCATCAAAATAAAATATCATCGGTGGACTTGCGATTTAAGTGATTTCTTTGACTCGACATGAGCTGGTCGCAAAAATCCCATATCACAATGAATCAAATAAGCCCTATTTATACAACTGTACTAATGGTAAAATCAGTTTTGTTTTGCTGGCAAATGCCTAAACTGGAATCTAACTAATTTTTCGACCACCACGAAAACACGAACGAAAAGAACAATCCTCACTAAAGAAGGAGTGTAAACCGATATGTAAAATTTATATTCCTTACCATGATTCTCACTCATGAACAACTGACCCCCACGAGGCTGTCACCCAGAGCTGAATTGACAAGTCTTAGACATTAACGAAAGTTTTTCATACAAATACGCTAGTGCTTATAACAATCTAATAAATTAACGCATGCACACACACACACACACACACACACATATATATATATATATATATATATATATGTGTGTGTGTGTGTGTGTGTGTGTGTGTGTGTGTGTGTGTGTGTGTCATATATGCAATACAAAAGTAGTAGTAATCATCTTCAGTCGGAATAGAAGTTGGTGTGGAGCTTGACCATGTCTTGCCGTGGAACCCAACCATGACGGTAATGAATGTGCTTGACCCTGCAATAGTCAGTCTTGCATCAGCTGAAGTCATGGTTTTCAGGAACCTGGCTACGACGTTAATGGAGGATTTAGTGTACTTTTGTCAGACGAACCTTTAGGCAAAACGTCTTTCCTTTGTCTGAAGATGAGAGACATTTTAAGCAAAACGAAAAAAGCAAAAGATAAATCCAGCAAATGTTGATAATAATGATGACTGCTTGATGGATCAACTGATCATTATCATTATGTGAATTCGATTATAAATCTCGAACCCGTTATTAAAAGAACGAAGGTCGCCATTCCTGGAATCATTTTAGTCTATAGCGAGGCTGATTTCGCCAACAGAAACAGATTTAATGGCACCCAAAATCATAGAAATAACAAATGCTGCCTCGATTGATCTGACAATGTCGTCAAACAAAAATATCTCCGGCTCCGATTCAAGCAAGCTTCACAAATATAATAATAAAGACTCATAAATAGCGATGATCAAAAGATCGTAATTACGGACTTGTGGTTGAAAATGGATAGAAGATTATACAGGAAAGCGAAGACTTCTCACTATCAATACTTTCTTAACGGTATAGGCAGAACGGTTAGTTTCTAACACTTTGAATGCTATCCGTTCATTGAGTTTTTTTAAAGTCTCTATTGTAGTCCACCCGGGTAGTGTAATGGTTAGCTTGTCTGTCTCACAAGCAGAAAATCTGGTGCTCGATTCCAGGTGTGACCGGAAAGTGTGGGAAACAAATTTTCCTGTGCACTCAGCAGCTAATTGAGTACGAGCTAAGCTGTGTGATTAAGATGGAAATATCCCTTCGATAGATTTGCATCATTCCAAAGGGATGGTCACAAAAAACTTGTAAGAATAGAGTCCTGGTCTTGACCAGATTCGAAAACTTGCAACGATCATTGGTGCATGCAATGAGGACCAAGTCTTCATCATCGGACGTATATATTCTCAAAGTTATTTTACTTTTTATTCTCATTCTCTCTTGTGCTACTTGATCCCCTGAGACCATCAATGAAACGGGAAACAGTATTTAGTTGCCGTGACTCAAGAATGCTATCTACGAAAATATTCGTACAGAGCGCTGAAAATGTTAACAAAATAGACTAACTTGCTTACCATCTCTCTACGGCATTTACCAGAAAAGTGATCAAAATAGCAGAAAATTACGAAGCCCAAATAACGCAAGTATAGTCATAAGCATCTACTCAAGAAAACTGGGTTCTGATCCTCCCCGTGGGAAGTGCAATTAACTTTTTTGTTGGTCGCAGGCGTCGCAGCGCCAATTTGTAAAATTGTCCGATTCGTTACGCCATCTTATTTTATGTTGGCCATTGTTTCTCATATGATCTCTATGGATCCATGTTGTGAGTGGTGATGTCTAGTGATTGTCTGGCACTCTTGCAACATGGCCTGCCCATTGCCATGTGAGTTTTCTTGTAAGTTTTACATTTCTGACTCTTGTTATTCTCTGATTTACTGTGCTGTCTCGTAATCTCTCCATGTGATGTTAAGCATGATCCTTTCTTGAGCATGTTTAATGGTTTTTAGTTTGAGAGCCATGTTCTGCTCCGCAGTTGACTTGAGAGGGTGGGATCTTTTTTTTCTTGAATGTTGAGTTTGCTTTGCCCAAAGTTTTCTAACCTAGGATGATATTTCGAGGGTAAATGTAGTGTTCTTTAGTTCTGGGTTTTTGATTTCGATCGCTGTGTCCGTCTTCAACATATTCCTTACACATGATATTGGTTCTACCGAAGTTCAGTTGAAGACTCACTTTTCTCCATACAGTTCGACTAATATAATCTGAAATTCACGAAACCTTTCAGCAAAACTTAGGTTGCTCAGGTAATTGTCATCATTTCTGATTCCTTTTTTTCTCCGATCTGAATTTCGGGGCAAGCTGTGAAGAATTTGCCTGAGCTAGCGTCTTCTCGTTCTACTCATTTTTTAGCCGGAAGGTTTCCGAATTTTTTTTTTATACAGCGCTGATAAAGGAAATGTAAGTCGTGAGATATTTTGCAGAACTCTGATACATAAAGGGTCGACTTTTATGTGTGGCTCTTACTCGGTATCGTCGAACAGATGCGAATATCGGCTGTTGAAAGGAAAATCCTCGACCCTACGAAAAATTCTTTGCTAGTTGTAACTTCTTGTTCAAGCTGAAAACGGCGGGCTTTTCAAAATCTGATGACACATATCGTCGTAGAAAAATGTTTAACGCGATTTTTGTTCCTGGGTAGTGAGTGTTTTTTTGTTTTTTTTATTTCTCGTGTCCAAAAAGTATAGAAAATGGTTAATATTCCATTCAAACCTTTATGACCGGGATAATGATATTCATGCGTAATAGTTTTTCTTACTTTATGTGATTAAAACGAGCAAATTTCCCCGTTCCCCAAATGAAATGAGTAGATTACAAATTATCACTATCCAGGAGTATCACTCCTGGGGTTTTCCCTTCTGATCTGGGGTTTTCACCAACCATCGAGGTTTTGGGGGTTATAATTTGAAAATAATCAATCTAGGGTTTTTCATACCTCAGATGGAAAAATTCTTGAAAATAACTCAAATATTTATATAAATGTGTTTTGAGATAATTTTTCAAAATTTTAACTATTTCCAAAAATGTTGTTGATGTGTTTGAATCACATATAACACGTGCACATGTACAGTTGAAATGAAAGAATTTAAAAAAAGCAGAAAGTGAATGATAATTCTCTTACTCTTTTTAAGAGGAATTGGAGAAGGAAAGGATTAGTTATTGTGATCTACGTATAAAAGTAAGTTAAATACAGTTGAACAACTGTAACAACCAGAGGTGGCGAAGGGTTTATCCTTTTTTATATGTGATATGTTTGTGCTCCTGGCCATACTGTTTGGTATACAGACTAAAAAATTGGCATCAACACTTCGATAGACCTCTTCTGAAAAAAAATTTTGGAGGGAAGAATAGCTTTTTGACTTTTTTGGGGGGGGGTCTTATTTTGACGAATTTATTTATAACTAGATTTTCCAGGATCTAGATTTTCCAGGATCTAGATTTTCTAGTCATTTTCTTTTTGCTCAATTTGAGATGTTTTCTAACGGAAAACGCCAGTGATGTCATAAATATGTATTCTGACTATAACCATTCTTAGAATTCTTTTAAAAAAAGATTTCAAATTTTGATGCAACGGTCGTTCAATTATTGACTGTGATGGCGAGTTATATACCAATTTTAACTCAATATTTTCTTATTCTTGGTATTTCATCTGGTTCTGGTTTTGTTTTGAGGGGGGGGGCTTAGAATCTCATCAGCATACCAGTAACATTCCCTAACACGTTGACGATATCTTGTCTGCAATCTACTGACAGAAATAGTGTCTTTTAGAGCACGTCTTTTATGAAAGATTCTTCCTAACCTGATTCCAATACATTGTTCAATCAAGGTACCGGGATATTGAATGTTGAATATATTTGGCAACTGATTAATACATTCTGTTCAGAAAGGAAATGTTTGCGTGTTGTGACGTGCAAGGCGCAATCATAATACAATACTGACATTCGAAAATATAATTTTCTTTTTTCAGACAGGAAGGTAGGATCGCAGCTTTTATCCCCAAACGTTGGATAGTTTTTATAGACGCTAACTGCTGACCCACCTACACTGCATACAAAAACGAGAAAGATAAAGTAAATTTTTTTTTCGAAGTACCTTGTCTTTGGCCTTTAACCAAACATGTATCACCTACACACACACGTGTATATATATATATATATATATATATATATATATATATATATATATATATATATGTATATGTATATATATATATATATATATATATATATATGTATATGTATATATATATATATTTATGTATATATATATATATACATATATATATACATATATATATATATATATATATATATATATATATATATATATATATATATATATATATATATATATATATATATATATAAACACACACACACACATATATATGGGGGTGTTTGTATTGTGGATGTGAAATGATCCAATAGAATGACATTCGGGAGATGAGGAGAAAATTCAATAGATAAATGTTACATCTCAGGGTGTTTTATTATTCCATGGGCATAGTTTGATGCATTTCGACGGGGGCCAGTCATCCTTTTCAGAGAAAAAATATTTTCGGCGATTCACTAAAAAAAATTTGCTCGTTCGATACCGAAGAAGAAAAAAAAAAAAATATATATATATATATATATATATATATATATATATATATATATATATATATATATATATATATATATATATAAAGAGGGGGTGAAAGTAAAGAAAACAGGGGAGGTATAATAATTCATACAATAAGTACTGAAAGATAATTTATTACATGTCAGAGAATGGCAAGAACGAAAAATGGAAGTGTCATGTACATCAATAACTCGGGGATTTTTCAACAAGATGAAGTCAACATTAACAGAGAAGAACATCAATCTCGAAACAATAACAGAAATCTTAAAATGCTATCCATGGAGTACCTTGTACTATTGAACAGAAGCAAGGATGGTAACAACAATACTTGGAGAACGTATCGAAGCATTTTAGAAGCAGTCTTACGAAAAAATGCTGAAACTGTCATGAATTGCAAAAACAACCAAGTTGTAAGTGCTTCAAAGAATGATTGAAACAGAAAACTGATCAGCATCTCAAGGGAAAGAAAAACTTGGATATTTGGACATCTAAGAAAACAAAAATAACATCTGCAGAACACTACCAGAAGGAGATATTGATGGGAAGAGAAACAGAGGTCTCTCGTAGAATGACTGGCATGAAAAAAACTTCAAAGAATGAACTAGATTGCAGTTAGTGATGCCAACCGCTTGATATTTAATAGAACAACTATATTTCAATGCAATGTCCTATATCATATATTAACTTGTAAAGGTTTTATATTCTGATAACTTATCTTATATTGACGTGTAAATATGCTATATTCCGATAAATTGTCCTATCATCATCATCATCATCATCATTCTTTTATCATCCGTCGTTGGACCTACACCTTCCCCAGGATTCTCCACACACCACCGTCTTGGGTGTCACGGAGCCAATATTTTCTGAACCTGTCCAGTCCGTCTCGCCATCTCATATTTTACCTGACTCACTTTCTCAACTGATCTCTAGGGATTCATGTTATAAGTCGTGATGTACACCGGTTGCCTGTCATTCTTGCAACATAACCAGTCCATTGCTATTTGAGTTTCCTAATGGTTTCTATGTCTCAGACTCCTTTTTTCCATGATGTACTGTGCTGCCTTGTGCTCTCTCCATGTGATATTGAGCATGATTCTCTCATGTGCACATTGCTTGCTTGAAAACGTCCTCTTTTCTGATAACTCACCTTATATTGACTTGTAAAAGTCCGATACCCTGATATCTTGTCCTATATTGACTTGTGAACGTCTTACATCCAGATAACTTGTCCAATATTGATTTGTAAATTTATGTTCTTTTTCAAATAAAAGATAAGTTTATTTCTTAGTTTCATTCTATTGAATTGATGTCCTAAAATTCTCGCTTGCACTGCTTACTGATCAAAATTACATGTGTATTGCTTGCTGAGTAAAAGTAGCTACATTACAGTTTATCCATCTATTATTTTTCAAACTTTTCCGCTTCAGAAAAACGAAGTTTTTTTTTGTTTGAAAATGGTGATTTTCTGTTATGTTTATATCATTCCTAATTATCTGGGTATGCTCTCGAATTTCTTATAAAAACTCAAAAGAAATTTGAGAAAGGGAAAAATTCAAAGCATTTTTAAACCATTATGCGGATCTCCAAAAACACTGGGGATACTTTGCGACCTCTCCCTGTCCTATATTTCCGTTTCCAAAAGTTGGCAACCCTAATTGTAGTTCAAATGTGTAGTAAAAGCATTAATGGACGCGAAAAGGTGGAGGACTACTGTATCATCCAACGCCAGAAGACATAACAATAAGGCGAGCTCGGTGAGTAAAACAAAGAAGAGATGTAATATAGCTATGGAATTATACACAAAAGTGTTTCTTTGTTATTATCGTTGAGTCCTCGCAGCAGCAGTCACTGGGGATCAAGTGACAACAAGCCTCGTCAATGCTCCAGAACTCTCCTCAGTATTCTGGCTGACTTCAGTAGAGCCGTTGTCTGGATAGTCTCAGTTCTTCTTGGTTTCTCCAACCTCTCGGCGAAGTTCATCAGGACTGTTTCCAGGGCTCCGAAAACTATTGTTACTACCGTCATCTTCATGTTCGACAACCTCCCCCTCCATGCAATGTGTGGGTCAGTGATCGTTGACCTCTTTACACCTAACACCCAATTTTGTGACTTTGTGATGGTAGAACCTCCCTACCACCCACTAATATGTTGAATCTAGCTAGATTTAATTTTAAATGGCAAAAGTGGCTAATTGATAATAATTGGCTAAAATTGCGTAATTTCACTTCCAGGTTACTGGGCAAATGGTAACTTTACATGCTCCAAAAACTCGTACAAAGGGTTTCAAAAAGTAAGTATACAATGCATTCATCTATTTATATATTAAGACAGTGAAAATGTAAGTCACTGTTCTGAGTTATAAGTCGTGTGAAAATCGCGCGTTTTGACTTTCAGTATTGTCTTTGTGGCGGAAATAAGACAGACATAATACCCGACCTTGAGGCCTAATAATGGTCTGTC
This sequence comes from Thysanoteuthis rhombus, assembly GCA_963457665.1. NCBI lineage: Eukaryota > Metazoa > Mollusca > Cephalopoda > Oegopsida > Thysanoteuthidae > Thysanoteuthis > Thysanoteuthis major. The sequence continues at coordinate 16,354,203 of OY735204.1, forward strand.
GCCCACTTAAGAGCTTAATTCACCAAGGTAGGTGACCACTGGTGTCGATACTTATGAAGCTTTTTACTTTCTTTCGGCTTTGCCCTGTGATCTGTCGGAACTGCGAAGTCCACTATCTGGCAAGTTCTTTTTTCCTTCTTCAATACCACAAGAGCTGAGTGATCTGTTTGAATCCCGAACACCCAGAGGAATTTTTGTGCTTGATTCTCTTAGGCAGATTTTTGTCTGCGCATGTGCACCATTGGTTTGAATGATCGATCGCAGTTCCAAGTGGATCACCCTCCCAACATGTCGTGCCTGTTCTTGCACTCTTGGTAATTTGCAACCCTCGTTTACTATCTTTATCTCCGCATAGTCTACATTTGCTGTTCTTTTGTCTATTTTGACCTTCATATAATTAGCTTTTTATTATTATCAACATTATTATTGTTATTGTTATAATTATTATTATCAATAGTAGTAGTAGTAGTAGAAGTATATTACTCGTCTGATTGATGGTCACTATAATAGCATTTGCCAAAACTGTTGACCCTGTTGAGTACAAGCAATTACGTGGCCAAGTGGGCAAACAATTCGTTAACAATATTTGCCTTGGTCTCTTTCCAATTACGAAAACAGCAGCTTGCAACTCGATTCTGACTTCATCACTGAATACCAAACAAAAGGACGCCAAGCGTGAGAGAATATAAAGATTTCTGATCCTACCGTGGCACAATGGTTAGCAAGCTCATTTTGCTTACAAATTAACCGGTGTCGAGCTATAATTTGATCCTTTATAGGATGCCCTACAACTGTGACGTTGTGCTACACCAAGCTGGTAGTTATTTTGAGAAACTAAGATCAGCCAGACACGTGGCCAGTGAAGATCAAACTCACTAAACTAACAAATTGATCTACCAGATGGATTGGCTTACAACCAAACTTTGACTGGATTAAGACCATAGCATCGAGTCGTTCAATGAAGTTCGTACTCACTATACACTCCTGGGCAAAAAAATGAGGCAAGTTTTTTCCATCGTATAAAAGGTCACCTTAAGGAACATATGGATGAAGAGAGAATTCGAGAACACTAACCAGCTGTGGGAAGCAAGTGTAGATTAATGGAACAACATTGCCGCAGCTCACTGTTAACAACTATCGGACAGCTTGACAACACGGCTCAGTTTTCTGAAGAAAAATGGGCGAGGGGACTATCCCATGAAAATACTGCATGCACTAAAAGTCTAATAGTGAAAAATATTGATGAATAACACTTGGCTCACTTTTTGCCTCGAATTACACACACACACACACACACACACACACACACACACATATATATATATATATATATATATATATATATATATATATATATATATATATATATATATATATCGAATTAACCTGTGACAATTGCTTGCTGTTCATTGCACTACGGTAGGTAGTAAGTGCAATAAATAACTATTAGAAACTGCCGACCAAAACTGCCAACATAGGTTTCTTCTGTTTTAAGTGGTTCTGGCTGGCTGGACCTGTAAGGTGTCATACATTTAAACATTTACTCTTTATAATGTCTAAAAGAACTGATATTTTTTTGTTTTTCAAAAAATTCCCACGATAAGATTTTTGGGGGTCTTAATTTTCAATGCAATATGAAATTAAATTGGTCTCTTAATTTGTGTCTGGCAGCCTTCGCAGTTGTTTTTTTTTTTTTGTTTTTTTTTCTAAACTTTAATTCTCAATTTTCAGAGATTCCACAATCGGTAAGTGGGGTAATTTATTCATTAATCATCCCTTTTTCGAATTTTTTTTCTATTGAGCATCCCCAGCAAGGAATACTGCCAAAGAAGGTTTCTATTGAATGTTTATTTTAAACTGATTCATATCATGACCTGAAACATGACTGTGCAAGCACACAATCTCGTTCACTCATCTGAAAAAAATGGTAGACAGAGAGGAAGATGTATGATAAAGAAAATGAAACTACATTTCCCAAAACCTAGTTTCCACCAAATCCTCCAAAGTGGTCTCCTTTGGCGTGTATGCTACATTTCATTCAATCGCTACAATATCACCAAAGGATACTGCTCAGAAATGATGGCGCAGAAAATCTGTATTATGTTCTGATTGTGTGCTCTTTAAAATTCCCGAATTTACTGGTAGCATCTTGTGGAGATAGATAGATTGGTGTATGTATGCTCATAGATAAACAGCTCTGAATTTACAAAGAAGGATTAAAACTTGATTTTGTTATCAATTCGATGTTTATTCACATATTTATTTTATAAAAAAAATTATTTCTTTCATTATTTATATTTCATGGAGTTACATTGATTTTTTATGTTTTGAAATTACCACTTTTTCAAGTTATATGATTGGATATGCGTAATTTTCTTTTCAGTCATATCCGTTTAAATCAAATCACAATATATATATATATATATATATATATATATATATATATATATATATATATATATATATATATATATATATATATATATATATTGTGGCTTGTACATATCTATACATGTCTTCAGCCCCTATTGTTTGAGAATGAGCCTTATGTGCATATTAGACAATACCAAAGAGCAAGCAAGGCCATATGCTATCAATGGCATGGTTGAAATGACTGGCCATGTAATAGAACATAGGATCTTTCTTCAGGATATTGTCTCGATACAGCTTGAACCGGAATTTGAACACGGTCTTCTCTGCGTGACAACAAAATAAGATTATCAATCGATATTGTTTCATGCCCGTTCAAGGAGCAGCCTTACTTAACATATACTTTTGGTGTGAACATTTTGTACAACATTCTTCCACTCTGAAGAGGTAGCAATATCCCACTCTTTGAGGATGTAACAATATTTCTTTGCAGTCAATGATCTCTCTGATTTTTGATATTCAATGAGCACAAAAACCATGTTATGCAAAGTTTTTACCGCGACAAAAGTGATTGCGCAATGGTAAACTTGAAATGGGTTTTGTTTGTCGCTCAATAGAAACCGTCAAGTAACAAATGTCCTTCGGTCACGTGTCATGTTGGGGGTGATCAATTAAAAAGTGGAAAGAGGGGGTGACCAATGAATAGGTTAATACTCTCGCCTTTCGCAGAATAACTCATTACAAGCGAGAACGCAGTCGGACACAAATAAATGGATCAATTTAGCTTGAACTTACATTGCAAATTGAGAATTAAACCCCCGCCAAAAACCTATTGAGTGGATTTTTTTTTGACTTTCTTTCGAGACAGAACAGCTGTTTGAGTTTTCAGCCTTCTAGCTACATAGATGAGCCCTAAACGCGCAATGCATTGATGGTCAGCCAGCCAGACCCACTTAAAAACTCAAGGGACATATGTTTACAGTTTGGGTGGCAGTTTTAGTTGATTATGTCCAACGACGGACGCTAAAAGACTGCTGATGATGATGATGATGATGATGATGATGATGATGATGATGATGATGATGTATCTGATTGTTTCAAGGTGAATTCAGTGCAGCCAGTCTCTCATAGCTGAACTGTATTGGTATGTTTGAATGTAATACAAATATGATTTCATTCGATAAAGTAACGTATTTGGTTAAGATTGTATTCTATACATTGAACCACTTTGTTCAGTTCGCTTTTTCATCGAATAAAAAATCAATGCGTATCTCACAGAGTGAATCAATATTTTTCAATAAAGACTCAGCTACCTACAGAATTGGATACAGATCTTCGTAAACTTCATGATATGAACAATGCCAGCCAAACATGGTTATAGCCGTGCCGTATATATAGGAACAAGAGGTTAGCAATGTGTGTACAAATATGGTATTTGAAAAACTGACCATCTAGTTAATAGCAACAGTTAAATTAGAAATTATCGCCGATATCTAAACTTATGATAAATTATTATACTTATAAGTATGATTATTGATTATTACATTATTTTAGGTAATTAACCATTCGTGCATACATTATTTTTTTGTGCGCTGGTCGCAAAACATGTGTGATAGTTGGTGTTATTTCATTTTGGTAATTTCTTTTTAACGATGAGGACTATTGAAGATTACGGGATTGTCCCAAGAGCCATTTCAGAGTCTTACATTTGATGTTTTTTTAATAACGTAATCAAATGAATCTAATCCAATGGTTCATAAGTACAGGGTCCTCCCCCAAGTGTGAGTTCTGAGTCGTTGGAAAGGAGTCAGAATTTCTGCAGTTATTTTACGAATTCTCTTAAAAAGTGTTTGAATAATATCACGATGATATTTTTTCTTCACGTATTTGCATCAACCATTTCAAATCGATCTTTTGGTTAAAGATGGGTCTACATAGATAAATAGAGTTATGAAAAAATTGTAATGTTTGTGGTATAAAATAATGTATTTGCAGATGCGAGCTAAAAGTGATAATCACTTTCTATTGGCTGGTTCCATGAACGAGTTCATTCTCCTACCTTTTCATATGAACAGAGTTTTTTTTTTATCAAATTTAAAACTGCATAGCAATTCCAAGGGATTCATTTTACACCAGAATAGCTATTGTTTAACCAAGGCTGAAGCAAATTGAACTGCTGAATATTAAAACTTGACGGAATTTGCTGGCTCAGATTTCAAGACGTGGCCGAGGGGCAATTGCCCACATTGTATGAAATGTAGAGATAAATAAATAAATCCCTGGTCGACTTTTTATTAAAAGTTGGTTTTATTTCAATTTGAATACAGCTTAGATTATGTTGAGATTCTTTTGTTGCTGTCGTTATTGCTATTGTTGTTGTGTAGATGCTCTCGCATCTCTAGCATCGATTGTCGTCACTGACTGACTGACATGTCGAAGTGTGGGCCACATCCCTTGCTCAGTGTTGCCAATTTAGATTCAAACAAGGTATTGCCCCACCCCTGATCCGGCTTTCTCACCAAGGGCGAAGGCGGGTTGTAAGTTGGAATCTTGGAGAGGATGGGGATCAAGAGGTCACTGTGAACAGTGACAGTTTAGAAGGGGTCAAAGCTTAGCTGCAATCCGGCATCCAGAAACATCTTTTGCCATCCCCACTCCCAGCCTCTTTATCTGGGATATGTCTTCCCCCCTACCCTCAAAAAATGGCATTGGGCGCCCACGTAAGGATATAGTCAGCAATTTTACTGAATAAATAGATGGATCGATAGACGGAAGGAACTTGCCTTTCCTGGGGAATGTTTTATTCTTTATTTTCATTTTATTCCATTTTATCCATTCATCTATTCAGTGATTTACTAGTTATCTAGGGGTTCCTTTAAAAGCATATTGTAATCCGAAATGGTGTAAATCGATGCAATTAACATTTATTTCTACGGAAATAAAATGTGTGTGTTCCCAGACCCCGAGATGATGAAGATGGCATCTTGGACTTAGTCATCGGTTGTTTTGGTGAAGGGGGGTACAGGAGACGGGTGTAGAAGAAAAAGGGTGGGGAGGAGTCCCCTATCTCTAAAATGGTTTGCTTCAAAACAAAAGCTGAACTCTACTTTTGCTTCTGCGATTTTGAAAAGATGAAAAAGTAGTGTAAAGCGAAATTTTGAAAAGAGGAACTTCCTGTTTTTGAATTCTATCAAATGTTTTTCCCTAGACAAATAGATAGATCAAAATCCCTTGCTTCATTAAAATTTAAAAAGAGAACAAAACGGAATTCATTTCTCCATACAATATTATCCCAAAACTATATCCCATTTCAACTCCTTTATTAGCAGTTCTCGTAAATGAGATCTGCAAACTTTACCAAAATTAGTCGACCTGATTCGGGCTTTAGGAGTTGAGTGAATCTGCCATCAGTTTTTGCGTACGTCACCATGTCCCTATGATCCGTGCATATCGTCACTAGTTTTTGGTGTGGTCATCGTCATCCGTGATTGCTGTAAGATACGAAAATAAGTCAAAACTCAATAGTAGGAGTTTGACAATAAAGGCATTATATTGGAAGAGTCCATTGCTTAAAATGGTTGGTAGAATACATTTTTATCAGCAAACTTGTAACCTTTAAGAGGAAGAGCCCATGGTTACGGACAGAAAACCAAGAAGATTACGCTGATCGACTTATAAGTCAATTTAATTCTACTCTATGGCATAGATCTTACATGAAAATGGTACTGTTTTGTCTGTATGACTCAGTGAATCTTGGTAGAAGAATGAACTCGGCGAACCAAGTTCAGACTCCAGCTGGGAAAGTTTGTGTTTATACGCACTAAGCAGAGTGACCTGAGTGCTGCCACTTTGGGTACTTGTCACCTCTTAGTCTAACCTACTCGACACGTTTACAATACATGATATTGCAAACGTGCTGGGTAAGTAGTAATGTGATACTAGTTGTGGTGTCGCATATATTATTTTTACAATGGCGTCAATATAGCTCTTTTTCCGGCATTAACAAAATTTCGTGCAAGACTGTCAATTAAAAGTGATATGCAAATGTCTCTCTCTGAAACTGTGCTTAGAATTAAGTTACCTATTGGAAAGAGTCAAGTTAATGTGACATTAGATCAAATAGAATCATTAACAACTACTAAATGTATATTTGTCTGTTCTATGATACTGCAAACTCGTTTTAATTTGTTTCATCCATAATTGAAGCAAGAAATCTTTATAAAATCTAAATTCTTCAGAAAATAATCCTAAATATATCTAAAAAAAAATATACTATATATTTATTTAAAATCACACAACACAATTTCTTGAAGCTCTAAAAATAGAGGAAACCATATGTGGATTTTGCGCACATCTGAAGACCATTTGGGGCTTACTGGAACCGTTTCAGGCACAGGGTAAAGTTGTTTAGCCGAAAATCGACAGTTGTGAAATAATATAATAGATATTCAGGGGTGAAGTAAGAGAAAGATGGAGAAAGCAAAAATGGAAGAAGAGAAACTGAAGAGGAGGAGAAAAACATGTGAGAAAGACGTTCAAGAAGATAGGAAGAAAAGGACAGTGGAGGGAAGAGCAACATAAAAAGGTCAGTACATATATTGTTAAGGGAGAGCGGGTAACGACATACAGAATGCACTCAGCGAGCTAAGTTCGAACTCCAGCTGGAACAGTTTGTGTTCATTTTGCACTAATGCCTTTGCAAAAGGCATGAACCCTTCTCTCCTGCCACTCGGCTAAAACAGCGTGGAGTGCTTGTCGGTTCTACGTTTAGTTCACATATCGCAAACGGATAGAGTAAGTAGTAATTGGATAGATGTCCATACTATGCATGCATGAATCACTGTAGCCTGAGCGTGTAACAGAACTAATTATCTAAAAAGATTATCTACAATTATGTTATGAAATATATCTTTTTATCAACGATTATCTAGAAAAAAACACCAACACAAGATTTGTACATTGTTGGTCAGAAATGACAACAGAGACCCCAAAGAGCATTCTGAAAAATGGATTAGATGTTGCCTAATGGTGTATTTCATTTAACACAATTCTTCAAGGTTGTAGTCCCAAAAATGTTTCCACGAACACGCTGACACACACAAACAAGCAAAGAGAGAAGAATCTGTTGTCCACTTGGATGGTTGGTCGGGCTGGCCATTTGATGATGCCACGCAGATAGCTAGAGTCTAAGCAGGACGATTGCAGCCATAGCCAGCATGAGGGCACTAATCAATTTACTCATGTCGTTAACCAAAAGAGAGAATCATCGTCAAAAGAAAGAGAAAAATTGGCAAGAAGAAAAGGAAAATAAAGAAGGCAGCAGAGGAGGAAGGAGATAGAAAGAGACAGAGAAAAAGAAAAAAAGGCGGTTTTAGGCAGAAATATAAGATTATCAGCAAGTAGTTACGGACAAACCGCCCTGAACACACCGGTTTTCATACGATCACCGAAGTTGAGCAACGTCGAGATTGGTCAGTATCTAGATGGGTGACCATCTGGGAATACTAGATACCGCAACCAGCAAGAGAGGAATCCTCAGCAGCTTTCGAGATCAGCACAGCCTGGAGTATAGTCGAAGGGGGATGGGGAATTGATCTTGGGAACAAAACTTCCTCCATACTAAGCGCCCGGACGGATCAGCTCAAATTCTAAAACTGTTAAGAACGTCTGCCAAAATGAAAGAGCTATACAGAGAGTGGGGAAAGAAGTGTTCACGTAACGCCCTCAGGAAAGGTTGGTGGTTGATGCACATGATAAAATGGCGGCTCTTCCGACTTGAAAGAGAAAAAAGTTTCTTTGCGCTCCGACATAAAAGCAGTAAAATCGATTTTAGATTCAATTTCAGTTATTTTGTTGTGGTATTTATCGAAATCAATTTTCTTGCTATGCATCCGATACAAAATGGTAAACACATAAGAAATTGGACGCCATGTGCGCATTCTTCAACCTATAAGTAGGAAAAGCGTAGTCTTATTGATACAGTGTGCATTCACAAGTAAATCTGTGTGTATCGATTCTTTTCAGCTTTTCTTCAACCCATTAAGTGCAGTAGCATGGCGAAGTGAGTGACACCACTCTGGGTGTTGTATCCTGTAAAGTCTAGTTCACATATCGGAAGCCAATACAAAAACTTGTGATATTGAAAGACTGGACAGGGACGACTGGTGTCGCAGCCAGTGCAGGGGTACTTGCTAGCTATTAACTGTAGATTACGGAAATTCAAATAATTTCTGTTCTATGGCTCAACTGCGAATGACGGAAGATTCAATCAGTCACACAATGGACTCTTCTACTTGAAGCCATGCAAGACTTTTTTTCTGCTTGTTTCTATTTTTCTTCGTTTGAAACTTAAAGTGGGAGGATCCATTGTTTACATAGGAAACAAACTGTTCACCTCAATAAGTGCCGCCCGGTATAATCAAAGTTACTACTGCATTTGGAACACGGCAACGGAGCTGCTCCTTCCGCTGTTAAGGGGTTAAGTAAACCTGTTGGGGTACGTAGGCCTATATGCGTTCACACTTAGTCATCAAAAGATTTATGTGTGTGTGTGAGACAAACAGACAGACACACAGGGGAAGGGAGAGTCTTAGTTCATAAGTCGTTTTACCATAAAAGAATTACAACATATGTTTCTCTAGGTGTCAAGTTGGTCTGGCTGACTGGCTGGCTATGTATGTATGTATCACGTATACAGGCCACATCAATTGAGTTAGAGGGCTGAAAATTTAAACTTTGTAACGTCTAAAAAAAAAATTTTCTTTTCAAAATAAGTTTTAGTGGGAGTGGCTGTTCGATTTGCAATGTAAGATTATGCTAAATAGATCAGTGTTAATGCTCGTTTTTTTTTATTTGTTTTGTTCGGGTTTTTTGAAAATTTGAACTTTCTCAGTGATCACAGCCCAACAAAAGGTGAGAAAAGTAATTTATCAACTATTTCCCCATTTTTTTTAATTCATCATCCCAACACAGCATAATGCTAAACGGCGTTGGTCATATAACGGTCTTTCTTGAGCGACTCGCAAAACTCGTCGATGTCAGAAAAAAATAGAAAATAGTTAGCAACAGTCAAGAAAATGCGTCGTATAAACCACAGCGCAGCTCTGATAAGTGAGGACGATAGGAAGGAGGGCTGGAGACCTAGGAAGACTTACTGTCACTCAGTCTCCAGCGATAACTACCGGGCAACTGGCGTGAAACTATAAACCATAATACTGCTGTTAACTGTGAGAGTGTGTAAAGGAGGGCAGGAAACTTGAGGAGACTTGCAATCACCCAGTGTCCAGTGTTGACCACCAGGCAACTGGTGTGGAAATGCTAATAGACCAGCAAACCAGTAGTGAAACTCATAGCCAATTTTATGAAAAACTGGAAATTAGATTTGACAGCTACAGGAGAAAACTTGGCTGGGGTAAGTATAAAAAGGGGAATCGCTGTCCCCACTGCTATTTATTCTAATCATGATAACACTCAACAGGATCCTGAAAAACAGCGAGGATACCAATTCTCCAAAAGAAAGGGAAAATTCAACCATCTCATGTACATGGACGACATGAGAATAATTGCAAAGAACAGGGAAGAGCTCGAGACGTTGTTCAACAAAGTGAGAGAACACAGCAACGAAATTGGAATGGAGTTCGGGAGAGACAAATGTACATTGATGGAAATGCACAGAGGAAGGCTCGCAGCAGCAGAAGGAATCGAATTACCAAACAACAACAAAAATCAGAGCATTGACCCCACAGGACCAATATAGATTACAAGGAGTTTTCGAATGTGACGCGATAAAGCAGGAAGAAATGAAAGAGAAAATAAGAAGAGAATACCTTAGGAGAATAAGAGACCAAACTTAATAGCAGGAATCTGATGAAGGGAATGGACGCGTCGACAGTACCGATAGTAAGATTCACAGGGCCATTCCTTGGGTGGACAAAGTTAGAACTCCAATCAATGGACCGGTGAATAAGCTTATGATAATGCACAAGACTCTACACCCCAAAGATGACTCAGATTGACTGTAAAGAGGAAATAAGGCGGTATAGGACTTATTAGCATAGAAGACAGGGCCCAAAAGGCAAAAACAGGATTAGAAAAGTATGTGCAAACAAATAGTGAAGACATTATAAAAATCACCTAGAGCAGTGCAACAAATAACAAAAAGGTAGCTAACGAGGAAGCAACAATGCAAACAAGGAAAGAAAAACGAGAACAGAAAAAACTATACAGATAATTCAAAAGACTGGTACAAAATGTCACAGACGAGAGATCATGAACATGGCTACGCAAAGGAAACATGAAGAGAGAAATAGAATTGCTCATCATGACAGCCCCAAACGAATGCACTAGGACAAACTATATCAAGCCGAAAACCAACAAAATCCAAACAAACAGCAAATGCCACATCTATGAAGAAAGGGGTGGGAATGTAAATCACATAACCAGTGACCGTTATCAACTAGCTTAGAAAGAGTAAAAAAACAGACGTGGTCGGGTAGCAATAGTGATAAACCGGGAACTGAGAAAACGAATGGGATTCAACCATGCGGACATGTGGTCTCAGCACAAACAAACCTGGAAAATAGAAGCCATGAATTACCCTGGGACTTTGACATCCAAACTGACCATCCCATCCAAGCGAGAAAACCGGACCTGATGATTGTGGACAACGGAAGGAGATTCTGCCAAATAATAGATTTGGCTGACCACAGAGTAAATACGGAAGATGGTGAGAAACTAGTAAAATACCAGGACCTGACAAGGGAACTGTAAGCGTGGAACATGAAAGCGAGGTGGTACCACTAATAGTGAGTGCACTCGGAACCGAACCAAAGACACTGAAAACGAGATTGGAGGAAGAGGAAGAATTGAGACTAAACAGACCCCAGCACAACTGGGGACCACACGGATACTGAGATCTACGACCCCTAGCTGTAGCAGTGGCCTGAGAGCTAAGAAAAAAGAGAAGATGAAGACCGTACAAATCACAGCACTGCTGTTACAGGTAGGGACGATATGAGAGGAGGACCAGAGACCAGATGAAACTTTCTCGAGGACACTTACTGTCCCTCAGTCTCCAGCAGTGACAACAAGGCAACTGATGTGGAAATTCAAATAATGATAATATTTCTATTTAAAACTATTAATGTGACCTAATCTAAGATTCAATTTTACTCATTTTTCAAGCTATATACCACAATATTGTGACTCTAACGACTAAAAATAGAATAGCAATAAAAAGCTAAAAACGAAACTTGAAATTATACGAAACTATAAATAGCACAGCACAAACCAACAATCTCATTTATTTACTCACTAATGTAAACTTTCAATTGAGCTTCACTAATGTTAATGTATACTAAAATCAATTCCTTTTATCCATACATCTACCCCACTTCATATAATCCAATTTATTATTACATGATATCTCAGAAAGGACAGAAGGCTCACTAGCTAAACCTACCATTAAAAAAAATTCGTTCAGCACAATTATGGTTATGTAACCTAAACTTCATCGGCAGTAGCCTTTTAGCATCCATTGTTGGACATAGACCTCCCCCGAAATTCGCTTCATATCTCTATCATGGGCGTGGCAGGGCCAGTACTTCCTGAATTTGTCTAGCTCGTTACACCATCTTACTTTCTGTCAGCCTCAATTTTGCATATGATTTCAGGGCATCCGCGTTATGAGTCGTGATATCCAGCAGTTGTCTGGTATTTTTGCAACATATCCAGTCCATTGCTATATGAATTTTCTAATGTTTTTTCATGATACATCGGACTCCTCTTCTTTTCTCTAACGTTATGTGCTGTTTTATGGTCTTTCCATGTGATGCTGAGCATTCTTTCTTGTGCACGTAGCATGGTTCTCAGTTTCAGGGCCAATCTTTTGGTTTAGTTCAATTATTCAGCTCCAACGATGTCGTGGGTAAATCTGAGGTTACCTGGGTATCCGCCGTCTATTCTGATCCCATTGTGTTATTCTTAATTTCCCCATAAGTGCATCCCCAACTTTCAGTTACAACAAACATCACCCCCACCTTCACTACTGACATAAGAGAACCGAAATTGCAATACAATCACAATTACGTTACCCAACAACACCCCCTTGATCTCCAGCCCAACCATCATGACAAGGACACAACCCCTTCCTTACCCTTATCCTTATACACAGGAAAAAGGGATAAACAGACAACTCTACAAAAGTGAAACTTTGGTATGTATAAAGACAAGAGAAAAAGAGAGTTATCTGCTGAACGTGATAACTGTGTAAAACTGATCAGTTAGAACAGAATTTGTGAATATTTATCTATCCATTTATGCTTTTTTAAATATTGAGAACTATCACAATAGATGTAGCAACACTTAAAACCAGTATATATATATATATATATATATATATATATATATATATATATATATATATATATATATATCAAAGAACTAATCAGTAATTCAATATCTGATGTGTCGCAAGTTTATTTCGTAAAGTGCTCGAAACATTCAACATCAAGTTACGATAAAGCAGAGCTTTAAATGTGGTGAAAATATGGATTTAGTACACAAACACGTCTTTAATCCTACTCTTTTGGGGCTCCTCCAAGCGAATAATTCGATTTATTTGGATCGCTGTTGAGGACGTTAATGGGGATGGGTCTATTCTTCTTAGTGGAATATATATATATATATATATATATATATATATATATATATATATATATACACACAATTTCATCATTTGGTATCTCTAGGTGGTCATCCATCTAGATATAGACCAGGTTTGATGTCGCTTGAATTCGGGGGTCGTACGAGAACCAGTGTGTCCAACGCAATTTGTCCGTAGCCACCAATGAGCTTTGATTAACGACAGAAAGAGAATTTGTGTTTGAGAGATTATCTCCAGGAGAACGTACTTACATGTTTTAAGAAAGTGATTGCTTGTAGTCTTCTCCGTGACTTAGATAGTTACATAGTCCTTTTCCTGCAAGAGGCCAGTGTTTGAGCCTAGGTAAAGGTCACAATTTCGAAGGTTGATTTCCATCGCAAGCAGGCACACCCTACTTGGAAGTTTGGCGTAATACACTCTATCTAATTTGCATCTGCCGTAATAATCTCACTTTAGCAAATATCAGGACCATGGAGAAATGAATAGCTAATAGGGCTCACGGACCATTACCACTGAAATGAATGTGATCTTCACTAGGGGCCCAAAACAGGTAGTTTTGTGCCCAACTAGTTAATATTGATAGCTTACAAAAAATGATTGGGTCATCAATGAATGGATCTGCACTAAGGAGTGTAAATCTGATTCATAAGGCTATCTATTTTTAATAATCCAAGTGTTTCAAGTCTTAACTCAACTCACGCCGTTTTAAAAGCAGATCGGACATAAAATCTTCAAACAAAATGTTATAAAAGAAAGAACAACGCTGATATTGTGCAGTATGAAAGAAGTCACTGGAAGACACTTGTTTTATTTAAAACAAAACGTATTTTATTACAAAATGAACTCACACAACTACTCTTTTTTCTTTACTTCCAAAGGATCAGCTTTCTATGAAGTATTCTTCATTGTAGTACCCTTTCTTTTATTAGCTCTGCTAATGTATTTCATATGGACCAATCCATTCTGAATTTTAGGTTATAACAGGACTTGGACACTACAGACAATTGTACAATTAAACATACTGCATTGAATCTACGGTTTTTAGATGGAGATAAGTCTGTGTTTACACCCGTATATGAAAAAAAGAAGAATGTCCAGCGTTGCCCTGATTGAAAAGTAGCTATAAATAGCCAAGAATTGTTATTAATGATGGCATATTCGGTGCGATAAGACACTTGTATTCCCATGGAAGTGATTTCCATGACAGAAATGGAATGGCTTTCTATAGCGATTCGGTGTCTCTAATATTCTTAGTGCATTTTAGAGGCGTCTTTATTCGATATCTCTCGTTACAATTTACCGTTGGGGTGGGATGCAGAAGATGGATATATACAATTTCTCAAAAATATAATAGAGGTGGATAGATATATAGATAAATAAATATACAAATTCAGATCGCTGGATATGGATAAATAAGCTAACATCGATAGAGAGTTAAATAGATTTAAATAAAGTTAGATAGATAAGCTCAGATATAAATAAATTCAGATGTAAATGGAAGATGAAATAAATCCAGATAAACATAAATAAACTCAAATAGATAGCTAGCAATAAATAAACATACACGCACGCACACACACACATATATATATATATATATATATATATATATATATATATATATATATATATATATATATATATATATATATATGTGTGTGTGTGAATAGATATGAATAAATGATAGATTGATTGATATAAACCCTCGTATATAAATGAAACAAATAGATTGATAAATATATGAATAAATAAAACTCAGATAGATATATATATAGAGAGATAGAAACGTGTGTGTGTGTGTGTGTGTGTGTGTGTGTGTGTGTGTGTGTGTGTGTGTGTGTGTGTGTGTGTGTGTGTGTGTGAAAAGAATCTGTGATTTATTTGGCAGGGGGGTTCAATTTTGAAAGTTTTGTCCTTGGGGCTCCCAGAGGATAATAAACAAATATGAATCAATCCTTTCTCATCATAAATTATTTTTTTCCTTGAATAAAAATTCAAATCGATTTATTTATTCGTTACACTAAACGGTCTGTTCGTAACATCGTGGTCTCAGGTGGCGGTGACCTCGGCTGATTAATTTCTACCAAGCAGAAAATATTTACGCCGAACTTGCCAAACGGCAAATCAGAATTTTCAAACGGCCATTTTCGACGTTTATTCCGCCTGAATTGTCAAAGGAAGCCAGCGATGGAAACACCTTCAGAACGAGGCTTGCAATAGACAGAATATCGATGTAGTACAAAGGTCGTGAATCTGAATGCTGTAAAATAGGTTTTGATATAAACTCGCCTTCACAGTCAATAACTGAACAACTGTAGCGTCAAAATTCGAAGTCATGTAAATAAATTCCTTAGGAGAATAAATATGGTCAAAATGAATTCTATCTCTGACATCACTGGGGATTTTCATCGGGAAACATCAAAAACGGAGTAAAAAAAAAAACAAAATCATCTAAAAACATCCAGATTCTGCATAATCTAGGTGTTATCAATAAATCTGTGTGAATGAGACTTTGAAAAGGCCCAAAAAGCTTTTGCCTCTAAAATTTAAAAAAAAGGTTCTTTAGAAATGGTACTTATGCTACTTTTCAAGTCTGAAGACAAAACGGTATAACCTGGAATGCTGGAGCACAAACCCACACACATATTAAAAGGGGTAGAACCGCCCCCGCCACCTTTGGTAGCCACGGTGGTTCAATTATACCAGTTTGCCTGAGCCGTAAAAAATGAGTGTTAATGAAATATATGGATGCACATTGCAGAGATAATAAAGATTTGCGTAACAGTGAGCTTGGAGAATAGCGCTCTTTTGACCACAAATGGATTTTTCGTTTTTATCCTTTTATTTTTCCTATTTTTGTATCATTCTTTAAACTCGATATTTTCATTGCGTCATTAGAAAATGAATGATATTTGACTACTTTTACTGCGTCAGTTACAGGGACGAAATAATATTTACTACGTCAGTTATGTTCCTTGCTGGTAGAAGACCTCAACCCATTGCTAATTATATGTGTGGATAGATGACAATATGTATAATACATAATATAAGATTATCATTATTGTTTAATAATAATATATCAGTGTCATTGATACGAATGAATCATAAAAAACAAGACATCGTATGATCAGAATGAATTTCTAATGACATCACATCGTTCTATTATGACGTCATGAAAAAGATTTAACAGTTGAATATATATATATAACAGATATCATAGTTCTGCATGAAGTTTAATGAGTTCAAGTCCAACCGAAACCGGTTTCTATGAAATTCCTCACTTTGAAAAACCTTTAATTTAGAATGTAGTGTAGTCTTCGGAATCACTTTCTTACGTCATTTTTTTCTTTTCCAATTGATGTTAGATATATATATAGATAGATAGATAGATAGATAGATGGATTAATAGATAGATGCATGTATGCCTGCGTTCTTTTTGTGCAAATAAAAAAGTAAGCAAAAAATCTTTAATCAAATTTATATGAATGAAACTCTACTGCGTAAATACAGATTATATACACACACACACACACACACACATATATATATGTTGTGTGCATGCAAGATAATCAAACGGAATGGTAGTAATAATTTCACAACGTGGAAGTGAAGAATTTTGGAAACGAGTGTGTTACATCTCAAAAATAGGCTTGATGAATTTCGCTGGAGTTGTGCCAGCATTTTCAAAAGCACTTAGTGACGCAGCAACTGGCATAACTCCAGCGAAATACATCAAGTCTTTTTTTACAATAATAAAAATTTATGAGATGTTACACAATTTTTTTACTCCTACATTGTCAAATTACCAATATATATATTATTGTGTCATCAACAGACAGCTGTTTCATTGTATTACAACTCTTAAGTGTGGCTATAGACTATCCATTATCCCACCCGAGGTAGGATTGAAATCTTCGCTTCACAACCGGAGGCCGGTATCCTACCTCTGCTTCACGAAACTTGACGATCAGTAACGTTGAATTTAAGCGATATATTTATTTACGCATATATTCCCAATCCACCAGAGTGCTCTATTCCTATGGAATATATATATATATATATATATATATATATATATAGCAAATTCGTTATTTTATTTCAAACTCTGTTTGAACTGACTTCCCGTTATCAGAAGGTGAATGCATCATTTGGCTTAGACAGCATAAAAAGAAGAAACAATTTAAGGGATGGGCTGCTGCATGAATCGAATCTGCAACTGATAGGAAGCTGTTCCAGCGTGGCGATGCTCTTAACATTGAGCTAAACAGCAGCAGACGTATCAACTCCCCATCAGTGTTGATCAAACGTAACCTCCCTTTAACCTGAGATTTGGATATTTAGCTTGGCTTTACTATATATATATATATATATATATATATATGTTCGTGGAATGTATATATAATCCGACAAAATAACAATAAGTATGCTATTTTTGTTGGTTCTCTTTCTGAACTGGTATCCACCTTTCTCCACAGTGAAGATATGCCGATCGATCTTGGCTGCGTAAATAGATAAACAATGAAGAAATGGGTTGCTGCAGGGAACGGACCTGTATCAAACCAAGGAGGCCATCTTAACGCGACGTCACTCTATCGACTGAGCAGCCATCTAGTTATTGGAATTTCAGATGACTGCTACATACCCATCACATCTTGTTATCCACAGCCCATAAATGCTCTTTTTGTTGTTCCTGTAACTCGGACAATCATTCTAGAGAGAAATGGATACTGAGCTAAACAGCAAACCATGTAGAATTGCATCGTGTTAAGATGGCGTCTTTGATTGGATGCAATTTAGATCCCATCACTTCAATGTTTAACTATATACGCTGCCTAGACCAATCGGTATATATCATACGTGTGGAAATATGGGTGTCAGTTCAAAAAGAGTTCCCATTAAACAAAGTCTTCATAATTATATATATATATATACAGAGAGAAACTGACAGACAGAGACTACTTGATGGTAGAAAGACTGTGTGACACCCGAGGCAAAACCAGTATTGTTTTAGTTACCAAACGACTTTTTAAGGACCTACTAATATCAAGACAGTTGCAGTACCATCTTTCCAGCCCCTTCCCCATTCCCTCTTATTTGACCTTGTAATCTACTAATCAAAGCGTAATAAATATTCAGAAGTTTATATATATATGATAGAAGAAGTGAAAGATATCTACATATTTGAACAAGTAGGTGCCATTAACGACGGAACATTTGAAGGTACGTTAGCAGTACGAATGCACACTTATACATACACACAAGTAAACTCATCCGCACACACACACTTATATGCAAAGGTTACGCCTGATCTGAAGCTATATATATATATGATAGATAGAAAAACTGGAACATATCTACATATTTGCTCAAGTAGGTGTCATTAACGACGGAACATTTGAAGGTACGTTTGCAGCACAAGCGCACGCTCACCCACACGTACATACGTATATCAAAAGGTGTACTAAAGGTTACACCGGAGCTGAAACTCTTCCTCCGTTGTAAGCTGACTTTTTCAAGAATTATTCTGAAGTAAATGAAATGGTGATTATATGTATGGTCCGTGACTCGTAGTTGGTGGGATTAATAAGTTATTGAGTGGATTCTGAATAGGTGAAACAGTGGCCGGACCGTGTTGTGTGTCAGGTCCCCAGGGGCATCTCAGCTGATGTCCTGGTGTGGGAAATGGGTTTTCTGATTGATGAATATCTGGGTTAGATAGTCTGGAGGCTGCCAGTATCTATATGGTGCTGGGGGTTATGTTTTGAATCAAAGGGATAAGCTGTAAGATTTGAGGTTAGAAAGATTCATGGCCCTGGGTTGAGCTGATGTCGCTATCGTCCTGATTCGGGATATCTTAACGGCTGTGCGTGTGAAATAATTGAAACTGAGCGATTGCAGATTGAGATCAAAAAGTTCATGTCCATATGCTACAACTTCGGGTGTTTATCGCCTCAAAGTCTATCTCACATTTCACAAGCTTAGACAAGATAAACGTGTGATATGTAAAACCCGGTAAGGGACGACTGATGCCGTAGTCATCGTAAGGACAGAGATTATTTACAATAGTGTCTCTTCACAGGTATTGTATATGTGTAATAGTGTGTCGGTGACGGCACAATCAATATATCAATTTTTTTTTTCTGCTTTTTTTTTTGTTGGCTTGATTAGATTTCGTATCCCAGGTGCCAATTATCGCAAGTGAGTTCGCGCATTTCGGCGCAAACGATAGGAAAAAAGATGAGTATTATTCTAGAATGATTCAGAAAATTATCCCATATAGAAAAGGGGCCAGGTGATCAGGTCCCCTCAAAATCGTAGGCCTATGCCAACAGGCCCACCTGCACACGCCCCATCTCTGCCTGAGCCTGTGTGAGCACCTAAATATCTTAGATATCAATTGTCACTGTCGTATTTCTTGTCGTATAGTTACGTCGTTGTACAACCTACTCAGATGCCAGTGATAGGGTGATACTGCAGACGGCCAGGTCTCACATGAATCGCAACTCGGTTATCTGCCCACTGATTGCGTGCCTTGCAAATGCGTTCAGCTATCAAATTATCCTTTAGTAAATGTCTCCAAACAATGAGTTCACTATATGCGTGCTGAGACTTGCAAGGAGGGGAGGGAATGGGGTGATAGGTGACGTTATCCGATACCCATGGTAAAGTACACACCAAGAATAATGCCTTTCTCGTACTTTGAACACATACAAAAGAAGTTGCATATTGAACAACCGTAGCCATCAAAGATGGCTAATGGTTCTAATCTCTTATATATGCGCGGATGTTCATGTGTTTATGTTCCAGACTACCGTTTTGTCAACTGACTACAAAATCGTACCACACTAGACTCCTTCTAGAAATGTTTCTTTTCATTTTGGGGGGGGGGGAAAGGTTTTTTTTAATAGCATCCACATTCTCCAGGACCCATGTTCTCGTATGGAAAACCTCAATGATGTCATGAATAGAATTTATTCAGAACATACTTATTCTTTTGTTAAATTTTTACATGACCTCAAATTTTGATGCTACGGTCGTTCAATTACTGACTGTCATTATTTCGAGACATGGACTTTTATATCAGTACTTCTTATACCTGTGAATGATTCACCCAAGGTTGCATGAAACTTGAGGGATGAATGAAATGTGAATAAAAAATGAGGGGGTGAATGAAGCATGAATGAGAAAGGGGATTGGATGAAGCGTGAATGAGAATGGGGGTGAATAAAACGTGAATGGAACTTGAGGAGTGAATGAAGCGTGAATGAAAATTGAGGGATGAATGAAGTGTGAATGAAAATTGAGGGATGAATGAAAATTGAATGACTTAATCTTATTATTCAATTTATCTTACTGTTATTCGTATAAAAGCTCTTCCGTTGTACATACTAAGAAAATGTTGTTTCGAAGAATCTGAATATAAGAATGTTGTTTACTTCACGAAAACTAGAAAAGTTTTGATAATTTTTGTCTTAATTCTTTGTTACTCCTAGTTTTCTCAACATATCTTGAAATGTTCACCAACTTGAATATAATAAACACTTGAGAAATGAGTTAATTCAAGCTTTTTGCACATAAAACAAATTAATTATGTATAAGATTATACACAAAGGAAAATAAGATGATTAAAAACATTGAGTCGTGGGCGAATTATATTTTATGATAAAGACTTGAGGGTGAATGACGCTGAAATCATTTAAGAACATAGTTTCAGTAAACAATACAGGCTGAAAACATTAAACAGAGTGATTATATGTATATATATATATATATATATATATATATATATATATATATATATATATATGTATATATATATATATATATATATATATATATATACACACACACATATTATATATACATACATATATATATATCCACATGTATATATATATATATATTTATATATATATACACATATATATATCCACACACACACACACACACACA
The DNA here is from genome assembly GCA_963457665.1 of Thysanoteuthis rhombus. Classification (NCBI taxonomy): domain Eukaryota; kingdom Metazoa; phylum Mollusca; class Cephalopoda; order Oegopsida; family Thysanoteuthidae; genus Thysanoteuthis; species Thysanoteuthis major. Next base: position 16,375,189 of record OY735204.1, read on the forward strand.
CACACATATATATATATATATATATATATATATATATAGTGGTAATTTGACTATTAGAGGGTGAAAAGAAATTCAAGAGAGAAACAAGTCGTATATCTCGGAAACTATTGAAGATAGAAGCATGCGGTTTTCACCACATGTGTTTTGAAGATTCATTTAGAGTTCCTCTTTAGCCATGCAGCCTGACCCGACCCGACCTGGCCCGGCCCGGCCCGTTTGTCACGTTTTTTAAAGCTTAATACTTGGAATCTAATGAAGATAAGAAATGTACGTTTTCACAAATAGATAGCCCGTTATTTAAAGATTTATTACGTACGCAGCAAGTGTGGTTGTTTCAGAAGTGGGCGAAGTATGGTGGGTTTTTTTTTTTGTTATTTTTTTTTCAAACAAGTTATTTTTGTTAATCCTTGCTTATACGAATGTAAAATGCGCTAGCTAAACGCAACACCCTAACACCGTTTTTTGACATACATACTAACAAAGATTACCTCATTTTTAGTGTATCTCTGGAACGGATGAGGATTTTCTGAATATGTTTTTGCTAGACAATAAAATATCAAGAACACATTGTGTAGGCGATGAAGCATGATACCCTGACATCTAGTTACTAGTTTTCTCTTTTATTTATTAATGTTTCGCAGTGAGAAAACTGAATATGTAAGAATGAGAGAAATGTTTATAATCATGTAGATAGAAAACTGTTCTAACATAGCATCAGAGTTTAAGATCATCATTTGATGAATATCACAGATTCATTATTATATTATCATTAGATTATTGGGCAGTGTCCATTTATATTAGACAAATAATTATCATCTTCAAACGTTTTTATTAGTTTCACCACAGAGGGAGATTTTACTCTAATGCGTAGCTGGAAATTCTAGTTCCATCCACACGAAGGAATTTTCTTATCTTTACTGACTTATTCTGTTTAATTTATTCGTTTCCCCAGTTGTAATCGGGAAGTCCCCCTGTCTCAGAGACATGACAGCACTTGGCGCTATGGGCAACTGCCCATGTCGCTCGTACTTTGAGCCAGCCCCGAGAAAGATCTTCGAGGTGAGTGAGTCACAAATTCGGACAAGAAAGATATACGCAGCATCTTTTATTTGAATCTTTCCCGCTCGAATTAGCGGTGGCGAAAATCAACAGAACATACTTAGTGAATGACATGATAATCCAGTAGAAATTGGCCATTTTCGGGCTTAACCCAGAAGAAATTAAGGCTAAGCTGAATGTTGCACTATTGACAGTATTGTTGGCCTCCAATAATATGTCCCAAACCCACTCAAATTCGATCGTAGGGGAAAAATTATGAACATGTGAAAAAAAAGCCTTATTTATCAAATACGCCATTCAGATCTGAAGAGAGCCAACTTACTAGCAACATCTCAACTGAACTGCACATTCATTTGCATTGTTTTTTTTTAACAAACGTCTTCGTTTAAATCGTAAGAGAATGACAGGTCTGGTTAGTCACATTATAGAAACTACCACGTGGCCAACGCCTTTTGGCCGCATGTCTCGTTGGGAGTGATCAATTAAAAATTCGAAAAGAACGTAATCAATGGCTAAGTTACTTTACTTACCCTTTGTTGAAACACAAAAAATTCCAAATAAAAAAAAACAAACAAGCGTGAACACTACCAGACACTAACTAAGGAGCTCATGTAGTATAAAATTACGTTGTAAATTGAACCCTTCTGAATCTTATTGAGGGTAGGAAATAAAAAAGACAACAAAAAAGGGGGGGTTAGACATAATAAGGCGTAAATGTTGACATGTTCAGCCCTCTTGCTCCATTGGTGCGGTCTGTACGCGCGATAGATAGATAGATAGATAAATAGATAGATAGGAATAGACTGAGATAGATAGATAGATAGAACCAATGAAAAAGTCAAGAAACTTTCTTTGACAGTTATGGTTGAAGGTTTCTGATGATGATGATGATGATGATGATATAATTATTATCATTATTATCATTATTATCGCTATCATTATCATTATTATTGATCTGACTGACAGTTTCACATTCATAGAGGTTAGAAAATTTCGGATTCGATCAAAATGCACGAGTTTATCAAGGCAGCAATTACCAGTCTGCCATCTCTTCATTCCTTTCATGAACAATGCGTTTTATCAACTCGAATAAATAAATTAAATTTGATCAAGTAAAGGGAGAGCGTTCTGATTGGGCTGTCAGAAACTGACAAGCAAATCTGTCAACTACAACATAGTCAACATCAACATAGGATTCGTCATCTTTTTTGCTTTAAGTCGGGTGGGCTGGCTGACTGGCTGGCTGGCTGGCTGGCTGGTATCTAAGTATGTGATGTGTGTACAGTTTGCACAAATGGAGCTAAAGGGCTGAAAAATGTTCTCCTTGTTATGTCTTGGAAAAAATTTGTTTTGATTTTCGAGCATCCTCCCCCACCCCAAATAGGTTTTAAGTAGAGGGGCAATCAGCAATGAAATTCCATGCTAAATTGGTCCCTCAGTTTGAGTCCACAAGCGTTTCCGCTTGTTTTTTGAAAATTCGAACTTTTTAGCGATCTCTGTCCAACAAAAAGCGAGAAAAGTAATTCATTTATTGATCATTCCCCTTTCCAATTTTTTAATTGATCACCCCAACATGGCATGCAACCAAAAGACATTTGTCACCAGACAGTTTTTATTGAATGACTAACAAAACCTGTTTTCTTTCTTTTCAATCGCACTTCAATATAACTGTCAAAGAAAATTAGCTGTTGTGGGATATTTTCCTTTCACAGAAAGAGTTATTGATTAAATCAGATTCACTTAGATGTTAGTCGCTCTTTCATCTTTCATCATCTTATTCTTTCTCAGTGGCGTAGAGATAGCTGCAGATTTGGGGGGTACATGGGAGGGGACTTTGCTCCATGGGGAGCCCCCTTCTAACATTAAGTAAGATGTGATGAAAGAACGGAACATTTGCTATAAATAGACATGCACTTTCACTTGAAGTGAAAAACAACCCCAAAAGCTTAATCATTATCAATGCAATTCATGTACGTACAAATATATGTCCTTGTTGTGGTACAATGTCCATAGAAATGCAGTAGGTGATCTATGACTTTTAGGGGACCCCCTGATTGGGAGCCCAGGGGCGTCTCCAAATCCCCACCCCCTGCTCAGCTACGCCTCTACTCTCGTGGTCTCTGTGGTTTTCTAGAAAATGAGATCACTGTCTGGAATATTAAATGGTGGATTCTGAAACATCAATGGAGACATTCGTTGGTTTCCGTGTTACAGCTTCTCTTAAGCTATTAAGTGGGCAAAGACGTTCGAATATTGATTTTGATTACAAAAAGCAACCGATCACTGTGGCCAAGTGGTAGACTGCTCGCTTCAGTTCGATAGGATGTCGTTCAATCCACCACTGTGTCACACCAGAGACTTTTAAAATGGTGCTCAATGCCTTCCAACAAGGACTAGGATTGGGGAATCTCTCGCTGAAGATAAGGGATTTCGGTAAAAGCGTGTTGGATGCACCAGTTCTCGTAATATCGCCAATTCAAGCAACGTCGTGCCTGATCGGTACCTAGATAGGTGGCCATTGGGGGAATACCAGGTGACATAAGCAGGATGAAGCTTTGGCAGGCCTAGCCAGCCTGGAGTTGATATTTACTAACAATTGCTCGAGTGTATCTGAATCCTACGACACCCTTCATGAGGGTATAAACGGAGAACGAGGATATATACATACATAGAAAAGCAAAATCGAACACAGAATGAAATCATTCCTCTTTCGAATAAACAAGGGATGAACTCTTTGAAATGATTCTGCAACTTTTATTTCCTTCATATTGATTTCAATTTTCAATATCTGCCGTGATTGGTCGAAAATAAAACTAGTAAGCACTCAGAGAATTTGGGACTGGCATCTATCTAGTTCAACAGTTCTCATATATATATATATATATATATATATATATATATATATATATATATATATATATATATGCCTCCAACTCCGCATAAAACCCACATATGCAAATTATTTGTATAATTGATTGTATGGTTGTGCTGTCTGATTCCTGTTACGCCCTAAAACTAATAATGGATTCGCCCCTGTGAAAAAGAATAACGTAGATGATGAAACAAGTGATTGGTTGTAAAAATATGAAATCGTCTATTGTTACATAACAATGAAGATTTCGTCATAGAAACTCTTCAGACTTTATGCCTGAGCACACATTAGAACAGCTGGAGTTGAGTTGAGACCTTGAAACATTTCAAGTTAGGATATTCGAATAATCAAAAATAAATTACGTCTTTTATTAATTACTGATTAAGTTTATTATATAATTATATATATATATATATATATGTGTGTGTTTATATATATATATGTTTTTATATATATATATATATATATATATATATATATATATATATATAAATACATATATACATATATATCGCTTTGCTGTCAAAAGTCAATCAGATCCTCTTATTGCAATGAAACAAATGTCATTAAGTTAGAAATTCACGAACATTGATCTCAAGAATCAAATTTATCTGGTACAACTCGAAAAATGAAATTTTAAAAAAGCTAGAATTAGGCAGTTAAGATAGAAAATGTGATGACCACTCAATTGGTGAGTATGCCGACTCTCATTTTTTCATTTGTTCAGAGTTGCTATTTTGGCCATTTTATGGCCAAATTTGAAAAATCTTGCTTTTTGAAAGATATCTGGTCTTCAACTTTTTTGTTTTGCCATATTTGATTATTTGGCAATTTTCACATTGTTGCAGTATTATTCAAATAAATACTTATCTTAGGTGTATGTGCTCTATTGCAATGTTTCATATACAACATTTATTTTTTATTCTACTATTTACCGACATCTTATTTTCGCAGTTGTATTTTAAATAATGCTACTTTATTACTGAGGCCGTTGCAATAAACAAAGAGAAATAATTGACCAATAAGGACGAAGATAAATAGTAGTAAAATAAAGATTAAAAAATTAATACTAATGATTTATAATGCTTCATATAATAAAGATGAACAATAAAATAACTGCTTTTATAATCATTTTGGCATTTGGCCATTTTGGGCTATTTTGGCAGGTTTTTGGCCAGAAACCTCTCCAATTGTTCTTTCGGTGCCATTTCGAATTTCCATATTGATCGGAAATGCTTCTATTATTTCCATCCTGTCGTACATAGACCAATTGTCGATCTACTTAACTCACCATCGATCTGAAGCGCCATTTGCTCCTCTATCAATAACTTAACCATTTACCAACACAACCACCTCTACAATCCACTGCCTTTATCTACAACCCCACTAATCAGTCTACAGATGCCGTTGTCACGCATTCTGCTATAACCGTCGATATTTATTATTATTATAATTATTATTATTATTATTATTATTATTATTATTATTATTATTATTATTATTATCTGTTTTTTCACACCAGTTGCCTGGTGGTCGTCGCTGGAGACTGGGAGACAGCTAATCTCCTCAAGTCTACAGCCTTACTCAAAATACTCTCACAGTCCGCAACAGGACTGCGGTTTTCAGTTTTACACTAATTGTCTGGTGGTCACCGCTGATAGCTTCACTTCTACATGCCTTTTTCTTCCAGCATTACTGACGACTAGAGGTCGTTTCATATTTCCTGTACTTTTCTGAGTATTCTTGCAGACACCTGTGGTGCTGTAGTCTGCATAGTCTCAATCCTTCCTCTGATCTCCAGTTCCTCCAATCTTGTTTCAATGTCTTTGACACAATCCCAAGTGCGCTTTCATGTTACACGCTTTTTTCAGCACCATTGACAAGATCTGGTATTTTCATAGCTTTTCACTCTCTTTCATCTTCACATCTGTTATTTGGCAGCTTTTCTCTTCCTTATCCACGATTACAAGGTCTGGTCTTCTTGCTTGGGTGGTAATGATCAATCTCCCAGAGTAATTCGTGGCACCAATCTTCCAGGACTGTTTCTATTTATTTCCATGGTCGAATCCCAATCGTTTGCACCGTTCCCAGTGTACAACAGTTGCAACCCTGTCATGCTTGTTCTCTTTCTGAGTTAGTATACTACATTCACCAATAATGTGGTTCACAGTCTCATCCCTTACTCCACATAGGCAGCATTTACTGTTTGTCTGGGTACTGTATATCTTGACTTCGACATAGTCTGTCGTGATGCATCTGTTTTTGGCTGCTATGATGAAAGACATCCTTTGCCTTGCCATGTCCATGATCGCTCGTGTGTGATACTTGGTATTTGTCTTTTGAATTCCCCGTGTAGCTTTTTGTCTGTTCCCATTTTTCCTTCCTTTTTGTCTTTGATGCTTCCACGTTATGTTGTTTTTTCTTTACCTTTTTATGTTTGTTGTACTTCTTCGAGCATTCTGCATAATATCTTATTTGCTTACTTGCATATTCTTTACTAATCCCGTTTTGGCTTTTGGGCTACATCTCTCTATGCGGATGTGTCCTCTTCCGCCAAACTTCCTCTTCACATTCAGTCTGTGTCATCTCTGAGATGAAGAGACGCGTGGATTGTCATAAGATCCTCGTTCGTCGGTTCATTGATTTGAATCCATCCTTTGTGCATCCAAAATAAAGTGACCTGTGTATTCCACTACCAATGCCGCCCATTAGTTCACTCCTTTTATCAGACTTCTGCTGTTTAGTCTAGTCTCCAATATTTTTCTTATCTTTCTTTATTTTCTCTTCTATTTCTTTCTGTATTATCGAATCACGTTCGAGAACCCCGCGGTAATTATATTAGTCCTATGTATTCAATGCTCTATTTTTTGTTGTCCTGTTAATCGATCCCTTCAGTTACTATAAACCTTCCCCTATGCATTACCATAAGCGAACATCTTTCTGATTCGAACTCCATCTCAATGTCATCACTGTATTCTTTAACTTTGTTGAACAACATTTCAAGTCATTCCCTATTCTTTGCAAATAGCTTTATGTCGTCCATGTACACGAGGGATTATATTGTATGTTTTTTTATTGTCAATTTTCCCCTTGCAACATTTTTCTCTTTTTTCTTACTTCCGTTAAAACCATCTTTTCAATATAAAGCAAGGTATTCGCTTCTTTGGGTCTTCTCTTGTGTCCTTTCTGTTACTTCTAGTTAGAGTTATCTTCTTTCCATGGAAATATTTTTTCTCTACTCTCTGTCCAGTCAGACTTTTCCACATTTGTGCACATGTAATTAGCCTGTTGTTACTTGGCTGATTCCTTTTTTCAGTGTGATTTTAGGAGAGGGTCGTTCAGCCTCTCGTCATCCAGTCTCGGACCTTACCTGCATATAGGCAGCTTTGGTGGTGTTGGACTGGGCTTTCATGTAGTGTGGTGAATTCCTCAAACCAATATCAGTGGACCCCATCAGGTCCTGGTGCTTCCTAGTTAGCTATTTCCTGGAAAGTGTTTTTCAGAATGGTTTTATTCAATCGACTTTGTTTTCATTTATCTTTATCTAACCATTCTGGAGACTCGGTGTGTCTTTTCTGACATCACCATATGTTGTCCTAGATGCTCTTTTCAACTGTGGAATCTGGTTTTATGATCTGCCTCCTTTCTTCATTTAAGTCTCGGTAAAACTTTCTTTCGTTGTTTTTAAAAGTACGGTTGTATGAATTGAACAGTCTTTTGTCTATATCTCTTTAATCATGCCTCTTTCTTCTTTGGTGTATTCTATCTACTACAGCGGGTATCGCTTTTTTCTTATCATATATGTGTCCCATAGTCTTGCTTGTGGTCTGTTTATGTACGATGTGTTCCTCAGCAGTCCACCGTCTCGGTTTTTTTAATTCCATTTCCCCGAGCGCATGCACTCTAAGAAGTGTTTCCTTATTCTAGAACCAACAACAACCGACCAAGAACGGAGGGTACACGACCAAAACGTTGCAAACAAATTAACAAATAAACCCATGGACGATGAAAACAGCCCGACCATGAAAATAAAAATAATAAAAATATTTACACCTCCAAGGAAAAATAGTCTACAGTAATTACAGTGATGATACAAACGTTTATCCCAACTTCATGATTATTTACCAAAAGGAAAAAAAGATTTGCCATCACAGTCAATAATTTAACAACTTCAGCGTCAAAGTTTAAAATCATGTAAAAAAAGATTCATCGAAGAATAGATATGGCCAGAATAAATGCATTTATGGCACCACTTACGTTATCCACAGGGAAACATCTGAAATTGAGTAGGAAAAAAAAACATCTAGAAACATTTAGATTCTGGTGAATCTGGATGTCATTAATAAACACGCCAGAATAAGCTCTCTTATTGTCAAAAAAGATTTTTGTCCTTATATTTTTTTCAAAATCGTTTTAGAATCGGTGTAATGGAGTACTGATGCCAAGTTTTAAGTCTTAGACAAAACAGTTTGGCCTAAACACATACACAAACACATAAACAGATGAACATATATATATATATATATATATATATATATATATATATATATATATATATATATATATATATATATATATAAGGCAGAATCCTTCACCATCTTTGATGGCAACGGTCGTTCAATAGTTCTTACTCGTCGAGGTTCTCTCAACTTTTATACGACATTATTCATTACATAAGCAATTTCAATAACTTTCTATTGATAATGATATGAAATAAAATGTTGCACTCAAAAACATGAAATATCAACCTTATCTGATATCATATTATCTTGCGCAAGATATTTTTACTTTTTGTCTTTCTGGAAAATAAGCGTTATTTTCAAATTATGTCTAAAACCATTGTCTCTGATATGACTGGTTGGTGAATTAAACCATGAATTACAGAAAAGGGGGACGCACTCTACCACTGAGCTAAGTTGATTAGCGTGCAATGGTTTTTATCAATGTAATTTAATTAAGTATCAAAAGGTATAATCTGATGACCGAAATTTAAGAATTTAAAAAACAGGTCTTGTTAGTCACTCAATCGAAACCGTTACGTGACTTATCTCTCTTGGCAGCATGTCGTATGGGGGATGATCAATTAAAAGATTGGAAAAGGGGTGACCAATGAATAAATTACTTCTTTCGCATTTTGTTGGGCAGTGATCAATTGAAAGAAAAGTCTGAATTTTCAACCAAAAACCAAGTGTGAATTCTGCCTGACACAAACTAAGGGACCAATTTAGCATGAACTTATATCGCAAACTGAAATTCTGATAAAGACCTACTTAAAGGAGTATTTTCAAAAAAGAGAAAACTTTTTTTTCTTGTCATTATGGATAAGTGCCTAATTTTCAACGTACTAGATTCCCTGAGGATGCCTGTACACGTGATACAAACATATATACATAGCCAACGAGACAGACGAGCTTAAAAACCGGGAAAAAAGTTTTGATGACAGTTTCAGATGACGTTTTCCTAAAAAAAAAAAACTAAAAAAAAAGCAATTTCCTTCTATCAGTGGCGTCCCATTCATATCTCTAGGTATTTTATAAGTACGCAGGTGTATTGACTCGCCAACGCGCCGCTACGTTAAAAGATTTCCACACGTACGCAACAGCTTCGCAGGAATCAGCTCGTAGATGTATTGATTGTATGAAAAGGTAATGTAGGAATCGGAATCAGTGTCTACAGACGACAAAACACCTGCCCCTGTTTTGGGAACACGTGAAACGACACATCTCAAGACACGTGCTTCTGGAAATGAATGGTAACAAGGCAGAAGAACTCCACTTTCGACATAGACAGCCGTTGAGAGCATCACTCTGATAAATGAACAGTGAGATTTTTCTGGGTTCTTTGTCCGTAACCACAGACCCTTTCACTTGAATAATAATTTTGCTGATAAAGATGAGTGACCGCTCATTATGAGTGCCCCACGAACCAGTTAACGTTGATATTTTTGTTATTTTTAGAGCAACAAATCTCGATTCATTTTGAAGCTTGGACACTCTGTATTGTGATTCGTAGAGTGTTCAAGCTTCAGAATAAAGAAAAAGATGGACATTGTAGCTCTATAAATAACAGAAATATCTACTTTTTTAGATGGTCCGTCGGGCACTTATCATGGGCGGCAACTCAAATATCATCTAGCAACCTACTCCGGCAGTTGTTTGTGTATCTACTTTAATAATGAACAATATGAATCTCTAGGTTCTTTGTCCGTAACCATGGGCTCATCTACTTGAAAGTAATAATTTTCCTGATAAGAATGTCTCCTAACCACCATTCGAAACTATGGATTCTTCCACTGGAGCGTTTTTTGTTTGCTTGTTTTTGTTATGGTTTTTTTTGCGGTTTCTTTTCTGAAAAACTCATTCAACAAATTTTAAAAACAGGTATCCTCGATTTTCGAAAGTTCGCTTTACGCCACTTCTTCGCTTTGCGAAAAAATGCTAAAAGCGAAAGTATTTTTTTTGCACCGAGCCATTATAGAGGCACCGGATACCCTCATCCTCACTTCTTCCTTCCAGTCTCCTATAACTCCAACCACTACAACCTTCGATGACTGATCATGACATACCATCCTCACTATTTTTCTGCCTAGAAAAACGGCAAAACTTTTCCTATGTAATGTAACAGTAATTGCTTCTTCGCTTTTTGCCATTTCAGTTTACGAAAGGGTTTACCCTACTTTCGGATAGTAGAACGACTAGTATCTGAGATCTCCAAAGGGTGTAAGGCAGTTTGTGTATGTATGTGTCATGCGGGGTTTGTGTATTTGTCCTGTGTGTTTCAAAAAAGATGAACCCGACTATTTTTTTAAAGACACAAATTGCACTAACACTTTCACAATGTGTATGTTACGCTGAAGCGGCGAAATCGCCTGTTTGGTAAAGATTTAACCTTTTTTTTTTTACAATGTATGAATAAATACGTAGTTTTAATTTGCTCAAGAGTTTATTCGGTCAAAACGAGGAAATAGAATACCTATCTTTTCACAATCAACAGTTTACGTAATCAAAGTGACATCAAACTTTCTCTTACAAAAAATGAGTAAAATGCGTAGTTTTAACTTTTTACAAAAATGAAAAAAAATACGTAGTTTCAATTTACACAAAAATTTATTCGATCAAAACGAGGATATAGAATGCCTATCTTTTCACAATCAAAAGCTTATGTAAACAAAGTGACATCAAACCTTTTTTACAAAAAAATAAGTAGATGCGTAGTTTTAACATTTCTGAATAAATAAATAAAAACGCCGTTTCTATTTGCCGAAAAGTTTTTTTAAATCAAAATAAGGAAAACAACAAGTATTTTTACGATCAAAAGTTTATGTAATCAATTTGGCATAGCATATATATATATATATGTGTGTGTGTGTGTGTGTGTGTGTGTGTACACAGTATATGTAGTAGAAATCAGGCTAGCAGTATAACATGATATAATAATATATCAATAATATAAAGCCACTTCTGAAATTCAATGGATTCATTTCGCCGGATGAGGCCCGAAGAGGGCAAAAACACGAGCTAGTTTGTATAGCGAATCCACAATCTACTATTTATATACATACATACATACATACATGTGTATGTGTGTGTGTGTGTGTGTGTGTGTGTGTGTGTGTGTGTGTGTGTGTGTGTGTATTGATAGTCACTCAATAGAAACCATTACGTAACTAACATCTTTAGGCAGCATGCCATGTTTGGTGTAATCAAACTTTGGGAAAAAAGGGGCTGACTAATGAATAAGTTACTTCCTCCGCTTTTTGTTCGATCACTAAAAAGATTGATTTTTCAAAAAACAAGCGAACCCCACTTAGAAAAATCTATTTTTAAAAGAATTTCAAAAGAAAACAACAAACGTTTTTTCAAGTTAAGTTATAATAAGGAGTAAATGTTTAAATTACCAGCCCTCTAGCTCCATTGCTGTGGCCTGTACACGCAACACATAAATACATAGCTAGCCACACCAACCTAAAGACTAAAGATACCTACATTGACAGCTCTCGTTACCGGTTTCAAAGAGAGTGCTACCGTCTTTTTGACAACTTGTATTCAAATTATTTTATAGCTTATACTGAAAACTATTTTTCGAAGACCCGAATCACTAACAGATAACAAAAGATGCCAATTGCAAATACATTTCAACTTTATAATTAATGTTGAAAGTGATTTCTCTCAACCTGGATGCAGGTTCGTTCCTCTTTCATTACCAAAAGGTTTCATTACATTGGAAAACGAAATTGGTGACACAACACAAATGAATGGATACTTACATTAGACTAGCGTATAATGCAATTATTTCAACAGGTAAATACTGGTGTCTGTGTACAGTGTCGCTATGTTACTGATAACAATCTTTGTTGAATTTCTAAAAAAAAAAATCACTGCAATAAATCTGAGACTATTTTCAATTACCTCTTCTTTCTCAATTTATTTCTAATCAAATGTAGAATCTGGACCCAAAAATTGATTCAAGTCAAAAGCAAAAATTCTCAGATTACACCGTAATCAAAATTTTATTTAATTTTATCTTGTTAAAGGTGTCAGAATTCTACATTTCATCCCCGTTTTGATTAAAATAAATTAAATTTTGATTGAGATGTTATCTGAAAATTCGTGCTTTCGACTTGAATCGACTTTGGGTTCCGGATTCTACATTTGATACTTTAATCCTAACAATCTAGTCTTCCTTTCGTCAACGTGCGGACAGCCATACTGAGAATAAACCAAGAGTCGAAAATATTCAGTCACTTCAGGTCAATGGTTGATGTACTGCAATATTTATTTATTGTTGACCTTTTGTTCTGGTGAAAGGCTACCATCGTGGGACACTTAGTGAAGATCGAACTCAATTACAATAGTTATGGTCTACTAGGCTGGCACGCTAGATAATGTCCCATTGCTAGGCGCCAACTGATGGACTGTATTAAGGAATACATGAATGTAGGAAGAGAGATAGAAACAGACTGAGATGTATGAATAGATGCCAAAAATATACAAACGTTTTTCATTATAATGCTCTCATTATTGAACAAAGCTTTATTTCTTTCTTCATTGTTATCGATATTGAAATCTTGGGAGGTTTATAAGGAGATATGTACGAACTCAAACAGACACACACAAACACTCATATGCATACACACACACGCACACACACAAACACACACACACACACACACACAAAGACACACACACACGCACACATATATATACATATATAGTATAAAGATAGCAAATGTTTATTATATTGCGTGTATGCGTCTTATAGACTCTTAAATGGCTGCACCCCTGGGGCTGCAAATTTGTCTATGAGAGTACCTTGGGATTATCAGGTGTCGCTGACCACCCAAGGTTTCAACAGATCGATTTAGGGTCCAAACAACTTTTTCCGCCTTAATTTGTAATCAGTTTGAAGATTTATTTACACCTAAGAAAATCAGTGGGCATACAACGATTGAAAGCAAGGAAAATGAAATTGGCAGACCGATTCAAACTCTGACAGAGAAAACTTTGGGTTTTTTTTTAGCTATGTTCCCACCCTTTTCTCTCCTTCCTACCTTCTTTTATTTTTTTTCCGTACTAATCTTATTTTCCTTATACAAACCTACATCCTTTTTGTTGTTGTTTTTCACTATTCCTCCCTTCTTTCTCTCTCCCTTTCGGTTCCCTCTCTTCTTTTCGACCCACGGCGTAGGTGGCGGAGTATATTTCAATTTCCTGTCTCTCTATATACTTGTGTGTGACTGTGTGTTTGTCTGTGTGCTTGTATATATATATATATATATATATATATATATATATATATATATATATATATATATATATATATTTGCAACAAAAATTTTGTGTTTCATTTTTCTTTTCATTTTGCCTCAATACTGGTACAAAATTTTTGACTCGTTTTATTGAAATGTGACTCGATCTGAGGATTGCAGTAACACATCAAAATAAAAATAAAAAAGGTTACTTAAAAGTAATGTTGGAAAATAAGTGTGAGGGCATCATAAAAGCGAAATAAATATGATAATCATCAGAAGACGGGTGAAATGAAAAGAATGAAATTCAATGATGGACAGATCGTCGTCTCAAAGTCTTCCCTCAGTTTTTATGTCTTCCGTACGAGGGCTTGATAAAATATTTGATAACTCAGCGATTCCTTAAATAGAGGAAGTTGCTCAATGTGATCATTTTTAGACAGGGTATTTAAAATAACGATAACTGACCGACAATATCAAGAAAAGGATATAAAAATTGGCACATTTCGTACGAATGGAAGAAAGTAAGGTTCCAGTTTAGCATTACGATCACGTTTTGAATAAAATCCCATACAAAACAAACCTTAGGAAATTAAGTATGTTTCAATCTGACAAATTCTCTGTGGATTTCTGAGGATGGCCAGCACAAAATATAACTGGCGAAGTCTTTTTTTTTCTTCTTTTGATTGAACGTTCGAGAGGAATTGAAAGAAAAGGGCTCCAATGGCTGAAAATTCAAATATGACGACAAGAAAAAATTTCATGGCAAAATGCTTTTCATAAAAGCCAAATTGGTCAAATCTGGCCGTAAAGTAGCCAAAATGGCAACTCTGCCCTTGGAATGAACCATGACATCGATTTTAGCCCAGCGCACGTTCTGCTCTATTGGCATAAAAGCAGCATTTTCTATGTGATTTTCTCGCATGTTCTCCTTTGCCAAAAATACAAAATTACAAGCAACTGCGAATCATAAGCCAGCATATCAAAGAGAGGCTCAACTCCAAAACCGAAAGCAGTAATTGGAGCTCCTCCAACAAACCATTCGTTGTATTAGATCGGTTTCAAGTGTAATGTAGAAGTACCAATGTTATTCATTTTTTTTTTCTTTTACAATTTTTATGTTTTATACGAGCAAAGGGAATAAAAAGAAAACTACACACTGTGACCTGGGAATGAGACGCTAGATATTTTGAGCTGGTGCAACGGTTTTCAAATCTCATTGTCGATCACTGCAGTCATTTAATGCCAAAACTTTCGGAAAAGGCATTAATCTAAAGGAACTCATAAAACCTCACCCTTCCAAACATAGATATACAGGCAACAGCAATAGCAAAGACCATCATAAGACCACTGCTGGACAAAGGTCTTCCTAAGATCTTTTCACATCAGTCATGACTGTGCTAACCATCACCATATCTTACCAGCAAATATTTTGATCTCATCTCTCCACACTATGTCTGGTCTTCTCAAACTACGTTTTCTATCTCGTGGGCTCCAATCCATTAACTCTTCTTGCTATCTGTTATCTCTTCTCCTGGCTATGTGTCCAGTCTATCATAATATATATAGTGAGTAGGAAAATTTAAGTTTAGAACTAGCGGGAGGTCATGTTGAAAAATATTTAGTTAATCTCCCAAAAGGTCAAAGAATTGAGCTACTTCCACAATAGAAATAAAGAATTGAACTTCTGAATTGTATGGTGGTATATAAACAGATAAAGGTACAACTGAAAAATATTTGAACAAGCACAAAATCTGTTATTATTGCCTGAGATTGCAGGGCCATCAATGAGTTCAAGGATCCAAATTAACGTACAGGTTTAGCAACTCTTTCAAATGTTATGTTGAATGCAATAACATTTGATTCTTCTCACGTGATATTCCTGTTTAATTTTCAAAACTAAGCGATTAGAAACAAAATGTCTATTTGTTGAAATACTAATGACTAGTACTTTATATATATATATATATATATATATATATATATATATATATATATATATATATATATATATATATGGTACAGATCAGGCTAGCAGTATGACATATGATAATATATACCTGATGAGGCCCGATGAGGGCAGAAACATGAGCTAGTTTGTGTAGCGAATCCACATTCTACTATCTATCTATCTATCTATCTATCTATCTATCTCTCTCTCTCTCTATATATATATATATATATACACACACACACATATATATATATATATATATATATATATATGATTCGTCAGAATGTTTATAAATTGTGTTTTATTATATAAATAGCATAAAAATTGAAGAAAATGAGACTGCTGCAGGAATCGAACCTGTGACCGATAGGGTAGACGCTTCAACGTAGCGAGGCTCTTACCATTGAGCTAAAAAGTAGCCGATAATGCAAAGGTCCAAATAACTGTTCCACCTCCAAATTTTCATTTTGCTTATTCTCGGTCTATATGTGATCTCTTCGTTTCATTCAATGCAACTATCATATTATTGAGAAATGGATATATGATCCCACAGAATGATTACATCATGGATTTTTGCATTACTGGCGGCTGTTTAGCTCAATGGTAAGAGTAACACTACGTTGAAGAGGCTACCCTATTGGTCACAGGTTCTAGAAACCATGAAAAAATTTTAAAATTCTAAAAACATCAAAAAAATAATCTTCAAAAATTTACATGTAGGTGCAGTCGGGCCTGATGTCTCCACTCATTCATATGTATATATATATATATATATATATATATATATATATATATATATATATATATATATATATATATATATATATTGAACAAAAAGTTATGGGTCAGTTTTTAGAACCACCTTCGAAAGAGATTTTTTTTTCGAATAGTTCTTCTCCTCGGTCGATTGAGTATAGATTCCAAATTTGTGCCAGATTTGTTTGAGCTGTCTCAATGTTCAACAAGTACTTATGGGGTTGGCAGAGACACCAACAGAACCTGTTGTTTTATATGAACTGATGATATAATGCATACATGTTTATTGAAGGAAAGTAATCATCAGTTAAGCATTATAGTTACACTGTTAATAGAATCCTCACTCAAAACCCTTAAAATGTCTTTTATCGATTATGTTTTTACTTCAAAATATTCCCATAGGTCCGTTGATGCCAAATTCCTGCTTGATTTAGTTTAGCTGCTTCTATGTTTAAAGGGGGTCGCATTTACAAATAGAGCCAGTTATTCCGTAGTTAAACATGCAATGTCTTTTTTCCTGGGTGGTGAGTGTTATTTTCTAATTGGTTATGAGTGGATGGTATAGAAAAGGGCTAATGGCCTCAAAATATCCTTTTCTGACCATGACAGTGATATTCATGCGTAATTGTTTCTCTCGCTATATGTGATAAAAAATGTATACATTTGCCTGTTGTCTAATTATGAATAAGTAATTTCAAATTATCACTGTCCTGGTCGCAAAAGCAAAGTTTAAAGGGAATAATTTACATTTTCTATACCTTTTCGAGATAATAAATTAGAAAATAACACTTATTGCTTAGTTTTTTCTAAGTTTAAAAGAATACAATAATGAAACATATATATATATATATATATATATATATATATATATATATATATATATATATATATATATATATATATATATTTATATATATCACGGAAAGTAGGTGTCTAGTTTCACATTGTAGTTACATGTAAATAGAACCTCCAGTAAAATTTTTAAAACTTGTTACTACTTTTCCTAGAACCAATTGATCAAATTCTTAACCTAGGTTCACAAATTCTGCTTACCAAATTTGGTTGAGCTTCGCGAATGCTTAACCAATGTTCAAGGGGTTGGCAGACGGACAAAGTTTATCAGTTGTTCTATATAATTATATATATATATATATATATGTGTGGATGGGAGTGCGTCTGTGTTTATCGAGAGAAAGTGGCTGGTTGATGGTTAGTCTAGAGAGCCGTTAGCTAGTCTAGTTCAATGTTAGTTCAATATTCTATATATATATATATGTATATATATATATATATATATATATATGTGTGTGTGTGTGTGTGTGTGTGTGTGTGTGAGTGTGTGTATATTTGTTTGTGTGTTCGGGAAAGCGATGATTCAAAATTGTATTTTTCCGATACCTACAAGTAAAACTAATTTATTTTGATGTAACCCATCATTCCAGTTCAGTGATTTAACCACTCAGCCAACCCATGACGTCTTTATATATATATATATATATATATATATATATATATATATATATATATATATATATATATGTATATATATATATATATCTTTTCTATACATTAGATCAATGAAATTGAGTACTGGTTTGAGAAAAGGATTTTGAGTTGAAAGATCAGAGATTCTATCTCCTATACCAATTTAGCGAGTCCTGCTCCAACGCTTTCAGAACCATAATCTTGGGCCTAAATAAGAAAAAGGACAGATTCTGTTCAAAACCTGCACCGTTGTTTATACAACTTTTGACAGCGTATACCTTTATTTGTGGCTATTCATTTCTGTTATAAATAATTTGTTTCCAATCAATCTCCATGTTAATTCGCATTAAAAGGCGCCAAAACAAAAATAAATAATCAATGCATTAAAATTGAACGGAAAATATAGTCCAAAATGCAACGTAGTTCATTGGAAAATGATATTGTTATAAATATAAAGTTATGAAGTGTATACAATAATTCTAAACACTGTATAGTCTGGTTTCTCTGTCCTTCTCTCTGTCTCTCTCCCTCTCTGTCTCTCTCTCTCTCCGTCCCTCTCTGTCTCTCTCTCTCTCCGTCTCTCTCTGTCTCTCTCTGTCTGTCTGTCTGTCTGTCTCTCTCTCTCTCTCCCTCTCTCTCTCTCTCTCTCTCTCTCTCAATATATATGTATACATACTCTTTCTTTCTTTCGTATGTTCTATTTCTTCCATCTTGTGAAATAATGACCTAGTGTGACGTAAAAAAAAACATTCCTCTTCCTCCTGAACTACCTTATCAACCCATTTGAACTCGGTCTTAACGAAAAACTTTTTAGCTCTCTTAGAACTGTCACAGTTGAAAAAACGAAGACTTACTGTAACTTACTGTCAGTCTAGTCTAGTGATTCCAGCTCGAGGGGGGGGGGGCTGAAAGACTCAAGGGTACACTGGAAGGCAAGGGTGATTGAGGGAGCGTTGGAAGACAAGAGGTGATGTGGGGGCAAGGGGTGAAGAATACTAATCGACCAGTTAGTCAACGTGAAAAAATTCACTGATTTACTGAGATTTCTATGGAACGGATTCTAAAAAGAATAGTAAAATCGTTTCTGTGCAAGAGTCCATCCATACTTTCTAATGTTAGTTAAAACGCATTCTTATCAGCAAAATTCTTAGTCTTGGGTGGAAGATTCCTTTATTACAGACTGATCATTATGAAAATCGATACCTCCTAAGTAAAGAGTCGTGTTGTTTAAAGATCAAATCTTTGCAGTTCTTTTCTGATTTAAAACATTCCATCCTTCAAGAAAAATAAGATCCTATTAGTCTTTGAAAAAAAAAAGGTTTACAACCAATGCATCTTCTTGATAGTCACCTATGGAGCTGAAACACGGAATCTAACCAAAATGTTGACCCTCAACCTGAGAATCATGCAATATGCACGAGAGGATAATGCTTAATATCTCATGGAGATGTCAGAAGGACAGCATCAAAATAATCATCACCATCATCATCACCAGCCTTTAGTGTCCATCGTTGGATATAGACTTTCCTCGGGATTCGCATCACGGAGCCAATACTTTCTGATGTTGAATAGTTCGTCACACTATCTTACGTTTTGCTGACCACAATTTCGCATATGATCTCTAGGGGTCCATTCTTGTGATATGACCAGCCCATTGCTATTTAAGTTTTCTCTTCAACTCAGTGGAAATCACTGAGGTCATCGATGTTATCATGAAACAAGCATGAAACAAGACGTAGATTCAGTATCTGCCAAAATCTTGAAACATATATACCGACACAGTAGTTCTTTTAGTAGGCCACATAATGGCTCTGAACCCTTCCAGCTTGAAAAAAGAGTGAGACAAGATGATATCAGTTCCCCCAACCTCTTAACTGCCTGCCTCGAGATGATCTTTCAAAACCTAGACTGAGAAGATAAAGGAATGAGAATAGACGGCGAATACCCGAGATTTGCCGACGACATCGTTTTTTTTTGTTGAGAAAAAAATCTTCAGGGTCTCGATATAATGCTAGGTGAACTGAATGAAGAGAGCAAGAGAGTTGGTCTCCATATGAACTGCAGTAAAACAAGTATCATCTGTAACAAACAAATTGACAAAGACACCACAATCAAAATCGAAAACGCAGAGCTGAAGAAAGTAGACCACTCCATCTACTTAGGACAACGAATCTCCATGAAATCCTCGGAAGGAGAAAGAATCAAGCAAAGAATTACACAGTGATCAGTGCATCTTCAACTATATCAACGACATTTACCCTTCATCACCAAATTCCATTCATTAACTTGACTAAGTTTTCCTTTTATCAAACTCCAAAACTTGAGCAGACTTCATTTCGCAACCGTAACAAGAACAAGTACAACGAGAACAAGAACAAGAATCTTCACCAGAACTATGAATATAAACTGATTTGGAAAATTCCCATTCCATGATTTGAACTCACAAACAATTAATTATCTGGAGGCTGTCTCACTGACTGAGCTAAATTGAGAAACCTTGGATGTTAACGAAAACTTATCATGGATATATACGCTGGCTTATTTCATTCTAACGAATACATTTATACAATATATATATATATATATATATATATATATATATATATATATATATATATATATATATATATATATAATGTTTATGTATTTATTATACATGGAATACAAAAGTTGAAGATATCATTTTCTGTTGGAATAGAAGTTGGAGAGGAGTTGGACTGTAGTAGTCAGGCCTGTTTTTTTATCATTTTCGTCTTATTCTCTGTTTTGTATTATTCCATTCATAATTCATCTTGTATCCTGAGCAAAAGCATAAATTAACTCATTTTTAAGCGTCTATTAAATTACCTGCAACTAACGCTGCAAGGTCTATGAGAGCCGAATTCACTTTCTTTATGTCTAAAATTCAAACAGGATTGAAGCATCGACAGAGAGAAAGAGAGACAAAGAGAGTGGGTCGAAGGAGGGAGAGATTCACAATATTTATATTTCTGACCTACTTTTCAAGAAGTTGTAATCGAAGGTCGGGAAAATTACAAAAATTGTGTAAACAAATCTCGCAGATTGTGAACAGAGTATGTTCTTGTGCAAGTGTTTGGACTCCCCAAAATATGTAAAGAAAAAACAGGAGTGACAAAAGATTAACACTAAGCTAGTCTTATGATTTTTCTAGTTTATGTAAAGTAGATTAAAGTAGATTAAGCAAACATTAATCCAAAAACTTAGAATTCGATTCTTAGAAACACCGTTTTCTTATCGTGCATGTTCATCATGAAAATACACTTTTCTAAGCGTTGAACAGTATAAATACCTGAATAAATTAAGTAATTGACCCTTTTAGTTTCACTTCTCGTAGTGGTAACGGTGTGGACAATGGATGCAGCAACCCGAGTTCAAACTCGCATTAATTCCCTTGGGAAAGGCATGAATCCACCTCTTCTACACTAGATAAAATAGCATGAGAAGACAACTAGTCCAGGAAAAGGACAACTCTGATTCCAAAGCTAAATTAGGGGCTCAATTTGAGGTCCTCCCAGCAGCTCCTACTGCCAAACTTTGCCCAGGCACGCGTCCTTCCATTGTTTGTAGAACAGAGTTTAAGAAGCACAGTTGAACCCACGTGTTAGCGACAATCAACAAAAAATATGACGTCAGAGCGTCTGTGAATGGTGCAGATAGGAGTGGTTTGTACAGAGAATAAAGTGTACACAGCCGAGCATACAGATTTGTGTACATTGTTGTATATGTACCCGTATTAGGGTATGTATTGATTCAAATAAAATGGCACTCAGGTAGATACGTATATATGGATATACCTGAGTATATGTAGGTATACAACGAAGAAGTAGGCATGAATAGGCTGAGATTTATTGATAATTTCTAGATACGGAAAGACATGAACAGACTGAGATGGGTATGAAAAATGACAGATAGATAGATAGATAGATAGATAGATAAATCAGAAGTAGCCTAAATAGATAGATCAGAAGTAGCCTTGATAGATTGATATATCAGAACTAACCTAGCCAAAATAGATATAGATAGATCGGAACTAGCCCAGATAGATCTGATCTATCTATATCTATCTATCTAAATAGCCAAGGTAGATAGTTATGGATAGATCAGAACAAGGATAGATAGATAGATAGATAGATAGATAGATATCAACTGAATAAGAAGGCTGCAAATTGCAAATCATAAAGGCTACGATGAACAGATCGATAGAGGCAGAGATGGATATTCACAGACATATCAGTATGTGTGTGTGTGTGCGTGTATGAAGAGAGGGAAAGGTATGAGGAAGGAAGAGATTATGACAGAGACGAAAAGAGAAGCAGAAAGATACAGAGATGGATATCTAGATAGAAAGAAATTCACAGAAATAGATAGGAAGAAGGAAATGTAAATAAGTAAATTCGGTTAATATTTCAACAATCGCAACAAGACTCTTTTCAATCGATATACGCCCACACTTCCAGTTCTAAAATCGTGTGTCTGGATATAAACACCGACAGATCACGTGCCAGGAGAGATATACACAGAGATTGACACGTGTGCATCAACAAACGCATTCCAAAATGGATATTCTCATTCATCAGTGATTCTGAACGTGGGCTGCACGTCCCGCAAAGGGGACAATTATGGGGGGGGGTCGATTTGAAATTTGGATTGTGAAGAGAAGAAAGAGATCCGTGGTTGAAAACTTGGGCCTAATTGATCAATTCCTAATTGCACAATACTATTGATTCTAACAACCAATGCATACTCTTAATTGTCACCTATGGAGCTGAAACACGGGACATAACCAAGACTGACCCTTAAACTGAGAACCATGTAACGTGCGCAGGAGAGGATTATGCTCAACATAACATGGGAAGATGATAGGACGACACAGTATATTAGAGGAAAAACAGGAGTCTAGGATATCATGAAATCCATAAGAAAACTTAAATGGCAATGGGCTGGTCATTTTGCGAGAATGGCTGATAACTGCTTGACATTATGACCCTCAATGTGGACCCCTATGCAAAACTGGGGCCGATGAAATACAAAATGGCGTGACAAACTAGATGAGTTCAGAAAATATTGGCACCGCGACGCCCACGGTAGAGAAGTCTCGTGATTTTTTGGAAAGTCTATATTCAACGACAGGTGCTAAAAGGTTGATGATGATCATGATGATCATGATGATCATGCTGATGATCAATTCCTAATTATACAATACTATCTATTCTTAATTACACAATAATATTAATCGACAATTTTTTCTATAGATTCCCTTGTAACTAGCGCTTAACGTCTTAACTCTGTAACGTCTGAAAGTGGCGAGGTATTTGCATTGTTGTTCCTGAATTTCAACCCATAAGAAAATTACAAAAGATCTAGTAATTGTTCTAAAGTTCACACATCAGTATATCAAATATACAAAGAATTCCTTTCTTTACAAATATCAAATTTGTTCTATTGTGTATAAGCGAGGATTTACCAAAGCGTAAGAGCGCAAGATTTGGCTGAAGACCAAGAATCTAATTATTCATAAATGAAAACATAGAAGAATTATCATTACAGTCAATGATTGATCAACCGTAGCGTCAAAATTTGAAAAAATGTAAAAAAAAAAAAATCATCAAAGAATAGATATGATCAGAATAAATTTCATTTATGACATCACTGGCGTTTTCCTCAGGGAAGCATCAAAAATGGAGTTTTTAAAAAATACGTAGAAACATCTAGATTCTGGAGAATATAGATGTTATTAATAAGCCCGTCAAAGTAAGGGCCTAAAAAATCAATAAAAGCCTTTTTTTCCAAAAATAAAAACATTTTTAGAAAGGGTCTAATGGAGTACTGATGCCAATTTTCAAATCTGTAAATAAAACGGTATGGCCAAGAGCACCAAAACACACAAACACATGCAAACACATAGACACACAAACACATTAATCTTTTTTATCCGCTAGGATTGGGCCTCGCGCCAAATAGGTAAAGAACCATTGGTCCATGCAGAAAAAAGGTGTGGACAGTTAAACGTTTATAGACATGATTAAATGGTATCGAGGCTCAACTAGTTCGCGGTGAATGATCATGGTTGATTTTTTTTTTGGAACCGTCAACCAAAACTGTCACTAAAACTGTCAACGTAAGTTTCTTCAGTTTTCTAGTTGGTCTGCCTGTCTGTCCGGTTGACTGGCCATCTATGAATGTATCAAGCGAACAGGCCACAGAAATGAGCTGGAGGAATGGAATTTTCAACATTACTCCTTATTATGTCAGGAAAAAACGTTTTTGTTTATTGGGGGTTTTTTCCAAGAAAAGCAAGTGTGAACACAGGTTTTTAGTGGGGGTGTTCAAATTTACTATGTAAGTTTATGTTAAATTGGTTCTAATTCTGTGTCATGCTGCGTTCGCGCTTGCTTTTTTGAGAAATCAGTTTTTTGGTGCTCAACAATATACGAGAGAAGGAAATTATTCATTGATCACCTTTTTTTCCAGATTTTAATTGATCACTCCAAACATTCTATACTGCCAAAAGATGTTGGTCACCTGAAAGTTTCTATTGTGTGACTAACCAGACTTGTTTTGTTTTTGTCATTGTTGTAAACTAACTGGACCCGTGGAAAGTCCATGG
Source organism: Thysanoteuthis rhombus (assembly GCA_963457665.1). NCBI lineage: Eukaryota > Metazoa > Mollusca > Cephalopoda > Oegopsida > Thysanoteuthidae > Thysanoteuthis > Thysanoteuthis major. The sequence goes on from OY735204.1 coordinate 16,399,691, forward strand.
GCGTTGACGATTAAGATCATCCATTGTCTCACGTTTCTGTTTTTCTCTCGTCTTTTGCTCGCATCATTTCATTCACTCCCTTATCCTTCCCAATCTTAATTACCACTCATGTTTGTTTGTTTGTTTGTTTTTTTTTTGGGGGGGGGGGTGAGTATCAAAATGCTATACAAACATGGATTAGTTTCGTATGCGACAATCTTTCTCGAATTGAACTGCTCAACTTTCTTTCCGGTCTTCTCACTTCCTAGACTCTAATTGAACTACCTAACTCTCTTTTCTGTCTTCTCTCAACCTAACCACTCATTAATCTACCTAACTTACCTTTCTTGCACCCTCTCTCTCGCTCGCTCTCTCTCTCTCTCTCTCTCTCTCTCTCTCTCTCTCTCTCTCTCTCTCTTCCTAGCTTCTATTAAACTACCCAACTCACTTTTGTGCCTTCTCCCTTCCTACCTTCTCATTAAACTACCTTTCTCCCCACCCTATATCATCACTGAAAGCGTAACCTTCAAACACAGAATGATATTGTTGATAGATAGATTAGTGAAATGAAATGGAAAAGTTTCAAAAGACCGAGATTATTTATTTGTAAACTCAAACAAGTTTTACTCACCAACAAACACAAATATGTGTGGGGTTGAGGATTCCAATATGCATATAAGTATGCTTTCTTGCAAGTTTTCACCTACGCACTGTTGCAGGTCGTGTGTTTATGAGCTTACGTAACAGCATCTATAGAGACATGCATTCAAGGACATATCAGAGGCATGCAACATGCAAATATTTATAGAACATAATGTGTAGAGAAGTACTGTGTTTACTCTTGTATAAGTCGATCTTGTGTATTGGTCGACCCTTTGATTTATACACGAAATCAATAATACATATACTTTATTTATCGGTTGGTCCCAGTTTTTGAGTGATAATTGCGAAATGCGGTCTATATCATATCATGTATTAAATTATATTAGGAGCTACACAATTATAAGATCATGAGCTTATTAATTTACAGCTTTTTGTTAATAATTGGTATATATATATATATATATATACACACACACACATATATATATATATATATATATATATATATATATATATATATATATATATATATATATATTATATATATATTCATTATTTCCGAGTAGTAACCATCAAATACCTTTTATTTTTGAAGCCAAAGATTGCTGCTAGTTTTTCCCATTATATTTGAATTTCAACTTGACAAAATTATTAATCGTTTATAGGTAGACTATCGATCTTTTGCCTAAAAATATGGTCTTCAAAACTCGACCAATGCACGAATACATACGGTATGCACATTAGGGTACGGTAAATGTTTCCAACAATGACTCGGTCCATTAGAAGAGCAGCATTGTCTATTTTTTCTCACTGGGGATTGGTCTACCAACTGTGCACGAACAGGTTTGAAGACAGCATTTAACCAAGTTATTTTTTATAGCCGAATTTGTTATGGCTAGTGCCTCCACAATTCTATCGAGTCGAATGATTTAATATGGGAGAATTAGATTGAAAGGTACTTAGTACAGTTGCATAGAACCATTTGACGTAACAATTCAGTGAATCGTGTTTAACACCTTCGATGTCATTCGGTTTTTTATAGGTTTACTCTCTATTGTGCTACCTGGTTTTTGGAGATAAAAAAAACGAAATATCACATAGATGTAATAAATTACCAAAAACGTAAGTAAACCTATTTTCAATCAACTGGAATAATCTTGAGACCACCGATGAGATGAGGAAACCGAATCGTATGCCAATTTTTTGAAAAAAATATGAAATGTCACATGAATGTGATAGATTGCATAAAAATGAATGCAAACTTATTTTTAGTCAATATGTATTATCCTGAGTCGGCAAACTGATGCCCCTGTTTGCAGCATTTGGAAGAATTCGGGAACCGGACAAGTTTTTTTTAGCTATAATCGTCTGGGATGTGTCTGCAATGGCGCGCAAAATATCTATTGAGGATATTGCTGGATTTTCGTAACGATTGAGCTCAAATGACTAGAAGCACTAATACCAAACACCCGAGAGACTGAGTGAAAGCGTAATGCATAAAGTGAAGAATGTTACATTTAACATCATCAATTAGGAGCAGTTGTGAGCACTTCCATGTTCTAGTTGTACCTACGAATCAATAGAAACTGTTGTGCAGGATCAGATTAAGATTAAGCTTCGCCATGTCAATCAATGAATCCCAAGAGCAAATATTTACAGCAGCTGGACTGCCCCTCGAGAGACCCTGCTTTGCTCATGGACGATTTTATGTTGGATGCTCAAGAGCTGGAAGACCACAAAATCTTTTTTATTTCTGTTCTTGACAATTGAACCTCAATAAAGAAGAGAGCGTGAATCAGTTGGTACAGAGTCCGGATGGAATCTTGCTGTGTGCACATTGGACCGTCTCTACCTAGAGGGGGATGGAGGTCAAAGAGTGGCAGCCAAAAGAGAGAAATGGTGAAGAAAGTAGTCAAGGAAGGAAGAAAGCGAGTGTTAATTTGTAATAGACACTTTTGGCTCGGTGCCTAAGGCTCTTTTATGCCTTGGAGTGAATCGCAAACTTGCAGAAATTGATTTCAGTTCTATCCAATGTTCTCATGAAAATAAGAATGTCCGATAAACGGTGAATGAGACATGTAATGAACGACATAATTGCTTATAAACAAAGATTTTGTACTCGTTTCCTTAGCGAGCCGTTTTCGACTAGCATGTCCTCCGATCTCTTCACAACGTGCGTTGAGAACCAAACTAGCAAAGAGGTATTCTTAAATTCAAATTTGAGTCTTCAAAATGCTGGGTTCAGAATCTATCTGCTTTTTTTTAGTTTGATAACCATAACTGTCCTGAACATTTTCAGTGGAAGTCATATTATTTTATTCAATTCCTCAAAAGTATTCTTTCAAATGCAAGTCTTTCTCGATACATATTCAAACACTACTAATTTAAGAATAGAAAAAACACAAAATAATAACATGTATGTCTTTGTGATATATATATAGAGAGAGATGGTTATATGTTATCCGACAGAATGATTATAAATTGTGTTTTATCATATAGGAACACAGTTGATTTATCACTCTGCCTAGAAAACGTAAATAGAAAAAACAATTAAAGAATATATATATATATATATATATATATATATATATATATATATATATATATATATATATATATATATATATATATATGTATGTATATATATATATGTGTGTGTGTGTGTGTGTGTGTGTGTGTATATGTATATGTATATATTAGATACCTTCAACCAAAACAGTCAACAAAGATTTTTTTCAGTTTTCTGGGTTGGCCTGACTCGCTGGCTATATGTGTATGCATCATTTATATAGGCGGCGCTAATGAAGGGCTGGAAGTTTAAGCATATACTCCCTATTATGTCTCGGAGAAACATTTTTTTAGTTCCCCTACAAAATCGGTTTTTAGTGGGAGTGAATTTATAATGTTCGCTCATGTTTTTTTTTTGGGGGGGGGGTCAGTAGGTGAGAGAAGTAACTTATTCATTGATCAGCCCTTTTTACCATTCTTTTACTTTATCACCGCCAACAAGACACACTGCAAGATACATTGGTCAGGTGATGGTTTCTATTGAGTGACTAATCAGACCTGCCTCGTATATAGTTGTATGTATGTATGTATGTATGTATGTAGATATGTGAGAGGTGCTCGAAACAAATTTCTGATTCCTTTCGACTAGAGCATTTTTGAATAAATCGAAATCTGATATTTGACTAGATTCATTTATGAGTCCCCAAACGTTTCATAATCAAGTATAGAACTTACTGATGCGAAAATTGCTGCAAAAGGGTTCACATCTTTTTCCTTGCTCTTAATTCTCCCAATCTTCGTTTTTGTTTCATCACTTTGATAATTTTATTTTCGTCACACTTTCTGGTTTTCATAAGCATGGTCTCTGCCCCAGCAATGTATTCTCTTGATTGGCGAAACCTTTGCATACGTTACAATTGATTCTGAGTCAAATTTTTAATCTATATACAGTGAGTGCAAAAAGTATCTGATACATTCCAAAAGAATTATTGTAACATCCTTGTTAAAAATTGACAGAAGTTGGGGAAAAGATTATTTTTTAATCATAGATATATTGAGAGAAGATTGATCATTGGAAAGTTATGTACAAAAATCAGAAATCTTTGATTCAAATTTTGTCAATTCTGAAGTTATATAAGTATGTTGAAACAGGCCTGTACAAGGGAAAATGATTGAGGCCAATGGATAACTTAACCAAATACAGCTGGGGTGTGGACGATACTTCAAGTTTTCCAATAGGGTCCAGGGTCGAGGCCCTGCAGCAGATTTTAGGGGGGGGTCTAATTAACTCCTTTAAATATGCTCCTGCGGGATCAACTCCGGGTACGGAAAAATTATGACATCAAAAATAGTCAATGTCTTTGTTTTGGCTGAGTAATTGCTTCCAAAAATAGTCAACGGTATGAGGACAGGCTTCCATGTGGAATGCCTTAAAATTCCAAAACTTCACAGTTTTACAATGCCAACCTGGAGAAGGTTGTAGAGTACAACAGCTGAAACGTTGAGTTTAAAAGACGAATCAAGATGAGGACAACAACACGAAAACATCTATTTATAATTTGTATTCTTACTTTCATAATTTGTTTTATTTCATTCCTTTTTTATTCGGGGGATCTGCAAAAAGTTATGGTGTGAGCCCCCTGCACGCCCCGCTTGTTACAGACCAGTAATGTAATATAAACTTTCTCAAAAGTATCGGATACATTTTGCACTCACTGAATAGATCGAATATCTAAGCAAATAAAAAAACATCTGTCATTCATATAATCGTGAGAATATTATATCCAAGTCTTTGTTGTAATTATCTTTTTTTGATTGCGGAATTCTTGCAGCAGCTGCCGGTCAGCATATCGTCTTGACAATGTGTTTTCCTCCTCAAATCTGTCTCAGCATTAGATATCCGAAACCGTCAACCAATACAGCCAGCGTACGTCAAAATAGGTATCTTCAGTTTTTGAGTAATTCTGGCTGGCTTGCAGGCTGGGTGGTTACGTATGTGTCGCACATACAGGCTGCATCAATGGGGCTACAGTGTTACCAACTCAAAAAAAAATTTTGTGCTCAATCGACCTAGAGAAAAGAGTGAGAAACTGCCAAAACGTGCGACAGAAAATACAATTGTGGCCAATTTTTAATAGCTGAAAATGGCTAGACTAACCTAAAATGTGAAAGTAATAGGTAAAAATTGACTGAGATTGCATGAAAATAGCACTAAAATGGGCTAAAAAAATAGTATGTGATGATTTATTGATTACACCCAACACGGCATGCTGCTAAAAGCCCTTGGTCATGTGACAGTTTCTATCAGATATCTTCCTTAATACTCAGTTGCGCAGCCGTGGTCATCGGTGACGGTCTCCAAAGGTTCCTCCTACGGACTTACAATCATTATGTACCTCTTTCTTACGCCATATCAGTTTTCTGTTGGTTATTGATAACACTTACAGGAGAATTTAATTACAAATAGAACACTGCATGCTTGGTGGTAAGTGGAAAAGTCCATGGTTATAGAAAGAGAACCACATTTTTCATATTATATATATATATATATATATATATATATATATATATATATATATATATATATATATATATACTCCTTGGCAAACAAAATGAACCAAGCACTTTCCACCGTATAACGGATCTTAACACTAAAGAGAAAATATATGGGCGACTGTTAAAGCCAAACTGGTTGTGAGGAAATTTGAGAACACTGACACTTTGCAGTACACTGTAAACAAGCTTCGGGCAGCTGGACGAAACAACTTAGTCTTCTGAAGAAAAACAAGGGAGAAACTATCCTAAAGCGTACACTATATGCAATGTTATATAACACTGTCAAATATTCCATCTATAAATGGAAAAGAAAATTGAAAAAAGCTAGGCTCATCTTTTTACCCGGAGGTACGAGTGCATATATATATATATATATATATATATATATATATATATATATATATATATATGTGTGTGTGTGTGTGTGTGTGTGTGTGTGTGTGTGTGTGTGTGTGTGTAAGTGTGTAATCAGATGAGTCGAGAGTTCAGCTTAGCTAATCAAAATTTACACATTAGCGTTTAAGTGAAAAGTAACTCGTCCCTGAAGAGATGAGAGAAGATGCTAAGACGACCGATTCTAAAATGCTGGCCGATTCATTTTTGAAGCTATTTTTAAACTCTGGAAAATCGATAGATACATTGAGAAAAAGTTAAATTGTCATCGTTAAACTCAAAGTGCTTGATGACCCTCTAACTCAGACATGTATACACGCGCCTGCACATTCTGATAGAGAATCAGAATAAGGTTAAACACAGAGTTGCCAATTGAGCCACTTTGAGGCTAGATCTGGCCAATCTATTTCCAATTTTGCCGATAAAAATCTACGATAGCCGAAAATCTAGCCATTTGAAATAAAAATCAAGCCTGGCTGCAGCAGGGTCAAACTCCACTCGAATTTTTATTCCGACTGAAGATGATTACAGCAACTTTTGTATTCTATATGCAATAAATTTAAAAAAACGGAAAAATGTATTTCCTTGTAAAAATATATTTATTCATCAGAATGAAATAAACCAGGGTGTATTTGTATGATGAATTTCAGTAAGTATCTAAGACTATAACTCTGTCAGTAGGTTTACATCCCCCAATTTTTTTGAGGATTGTTCTGGTTGTACTTGTTACGGTGGGAAAACAAAGTCAACTCCAGACTTGGTACAGAAGTTTGACAATAATTAGTGAGTTTAATAAAAGTAAATCAGGATTTTGAGGGGAGCGCGTCGAAATGGGAAAACTTTTTTAAAGCAATGTTTCATGGTTAATTCACGTGGGCTTGTTTGTTTTTCTCATCCATGAAATTTCTTTTTAAAATTTTCTGATGTGCTGGGGTGGGGTCTGCGCCTGTAAATGTACAAGTTGTATTAGCGGCCATTTGTATTTTGTTTATGTTTGGAAGCAGAGTCCGATGGAGATGTTTTTAGTCCGCAAAAGAAAGCTACCCTCTAGGTATCAACTCCAGACAACCATGGATTTTTGACATCAATTACTGCTAACAACTGGGGAAACAAAAAAATCAACCACACCCTGTGTTAGACAATGGAATGCGAACATATCCACACGACCGTCGAGACAGGCGTTTTTCTGTCCGAATGATAAAAAAAAACCTCCATTCATCACCAGAAGACAGCCGTAAGGTGCAACGGCTGAAACGTTGTGTTGAAAAAATGAACCAAGATGAGGACAAAAGTCCGCAAAATACTTAACAATATGATATTCCCCTCATCTAAAAAATCCAGACAGAGTATATATGATATTATTAGCTATAAATGAAAAACGAAAAATAGCCAATTTTAGCTATTTTCAAAGTTTTAACCATAGCTAACAAACCATTCATAAAAAGTGCTTTGTATCGACTCGAGTGCAAATAAATAGCAACGGCGTGTAGATATTATTCCGTGTTATCTTACATAGTGAATTGCACGAACGTGCATACACGGGTGTGCTACAGTTAACATGTTAAACAAAACTATGTACGTTTCCATCCCCCCCTCTCTCTCTCTCTCTCTCTCCATCTCTCTCTCTCCATCTCTCTCTCTCTCTCTCTCTCTATATATATATATATATATATATATGTGTGTGTGTGTGTGTGTGTGGAAAGCTTCACAGCTCTACGTATTTAAGAGGTTTTTTATTCATTATTTTCATTCATTGTTTCTGTTTGATGCTTTATTTCATTTGCACTGCTCAAAAGATGTTCAAAGGGATTTTTATAGAATTTGATCCCATAGTACTATAAGTGGAATTATGGAATTATATATATATATATATATATATATATATATATATATATATATATATATATATATATGTGTGTGTGTGTGTGTGTGTGTGTGTGTGTGTGTGTGTGTGATAAAGGATTTGCTACACAAACACGTTTATGTTTCTGCCCAGTTAGGGCTTCTTCAGGGGGATGATTCAGTCTATTTTAGGTCCCTAGTTAGGACATTATAGGGGGGAGAGGGCATTTTTCTTGATGAAGAGCCCTTCTTTTATTCTATTTATATATATTTTCTTTTTCATTTTTTCCTTTTCCTTGTTTAGTTTCTAGTCACTGCTTATGATGTCTAACTTAAATTTCAATACATATATATATCACCGTTGTTTCGCCCCAATACCGTAAATAATTCGATTCGAGCAAAATTCAATTCCTAAAAACGTCTTTTCCTTACACACACACACACACACACACACATATATATATATATATATATATATATATATATATATATATATATATATATATATATATATATATATATATAGGGCGAGGTCGGCATATGATGCAAACCTTTGGTTTGAAGGATGGGGTCGACTGAGAATGTTTCGCTCTACCTTGAAACTTCATCGCGCAGGCTGGAGGGTTATTTCACATATATAGCCCCGCCACCTAAGGATCCCATAATCGTGAAAAATACTCCCAAAATCTTAGTCTACGAAGCCAAACCAACTGAAAAAAATATTTTCTTCCTTGTTCGATTGCCAAAACCACTTGGAATTTTTTTATAACCCCCAACGCTTAAAATGGCCTAAACACTCACTCACTCACACTCTCTCTCTCTCTCTCTCTCTCTCTCTCTCTCTCTCTCTATCCTACATATATATATATATATGTGTGTGTGTGTGTGTGTGCGTGTGTGTGTGTGTGTGTGTGTGTGTATAACCGTATTTGTAACAACCAATCTCTCAAACAAACTAATGGTTATGAGTTAGAATTGCAGGTCTATACTAATTAATATCTCCTTGAAATATATCACTTCATTGTATATCGACTCAAAACAGAGGCACAGCTGGGTAGAGGAGATGGTATTTGAAAACATGCCCCCCCTGGGTACCCAATGAAGAGAATCCTGCTCCCACCAAGAGATTTACAGATAGTAGTTCACCTACTGCATTTCGACTGACAAATCTCACTAAATGTAGCTATCAAATAAAGCTTCGGAATCAATAGTTGATGTTCTTGCCCAAAGTCTCGAGTGTGTACATTTCCTTTCGAAAAACTAAGCTCACACTATTTGCTTCTCTCTCTCTTACTAAGCAGTGCATTTATATGCTTGCAAAATATTCAAATTGTAAATCTATATCTCTTTTTCATTCACGAATATACAAATAAGCACACCCAAACATACGTAAATATATGTATATGTATGCGTATACGTTTATGTAAGTGTGTATAAATGTATCATTTTCCACTCTCTCTTATTAACCGCGACATTCATGAACTTGTAAGATATTCAATTGTAAATCGCTAAAACTTTTTTGACGCTCATATTCACAAACAAACACGTATTAAAACATGAGTTCTTGTGGGCGTGTATGTGTATGGGGGCGTGTGTGTGTGTGTGCATGTGTATAAAATGTACGAAATGTACCTTCGACAAAATGAAATAGACATAACAATACAAACTAGACCTCGCATGAATGAAACACTGCAGCCCGCGCGTGTACCAGAACTAAATATCTAAAAAGTTATCTAAAATCTAAAAAAATAGATATTTTTTATCTGAAATTAGCTAAACAAAGAGCACAAGAACTGGGCATTGTTGGTTCCAAAATAACCGTCATCAGCAGCAGCCTTTCAGCTTCCGTTGTCGAACATAAACCTTCCCCAAAATTTGCCAGATCTCTCTTTCAAGGGCATCGCGGAGCCAGTACTTTTATGAATTTATCTAGCTCGTCATGCCATCTTACTTTCTGTCGGTCACGATTTCGCGTATGATATCTAGGGACCCACGTTGGGAGTTGTGATGTCTAGCGGTTGTCTGCCATTCTTGCAACATTTCCAGTCCATAGTGACCCCCCAAAGCACTCTTTTGGCGGAAAAAATCGTTTTTAGAAAGTGAATAGTAGTGTGCTCAAGCGAATTTTCGATATTTTAGCGCACAAAATGTGACCAGGGTGGCCCGGAGACACACACACACACACACACACACACACACACTCACGTATGCACACACAGACACAGACGAGCAAAGAAAGAAGGATCTATATCCAACTTTACTGGTTGATCGGTCAGGCCATTTGTGAGGCTACGGTAAATCGATATCTGGGTACGCATAGAGGTAGCCTGCATTAATCAATGTAAAAATGTGTATACACAAAATATTCACGCACGTGCGCGAGTTTGTGATCAGATACTGACGCAAGATATGTATGTATTCAACACATATGAGAGCAATATTATTTCAAACATGCCTGGCTGCTTCAAGGGCAAACCACAGCTCTCGTATTGCAGATGAATTTTCAGTTTGTCTCAGTCGGTAGAAAGTCGTCTACTGATCACTCGAACGTGATTAAAACCTTGTAGGGAAATGGTAATTTTACAAATATATCAACAAATATGTTTGGTTTAACCTGATAGGGCATACAAGCAGTAAAGAGTTTACTCCCATAGATTTGGTGAGGATTGTTCTTGTTCTTATTGTTGCATAGTAAAAACAAAATCAACTGTAGTCTCCGACTTGGCTTTGACAAAGAAGACCAGTCTGTCCCATAATAGTTGTTGCATTTGCAAATGTATTTCATATATTGAATGTAACAAGTATTATGGGACAGAAGTAGGCATCACTGATATGTCTGCGTTCGCACTTGAATGGATTATGAATTCACTGGCATTTTTCGTAAAATAGTTTTTCCTATACGCGTATTGTGAGTGCAATCCACACCGAGTGCCTGCTTGTTGTGGCCTTGTACCAGACTAACGTGAGCTCCGTAAATTATTTGCATATGTTTACACAACCTTCAGATATGATTTGCAGATAAGACTCTTAGATAGATTGATAGATAGATTCAAATGACACAGAGAGATAGCTATCAACAAGCTGAATAGATATATGAATTTGAGTGTGTGGTTGATAGATATTAACCAGTCTAGTCTGACACAAGGCCACATTTAAAAATGAGTAGTAAAGAATGAACTTGTAAACAATGGCTACATAGACCAGATCCCTAGCCACTGCATTGAATAATTGCAAGCTTGATCAAAGTTTGGCACAAGGCCATATCAATGGATCATCCCCTAAGGAACAAATTCACTGTCAACGGTTTGCAAGACAGGTAGCTATCGCTCAACAACGTATGATACGAGAGATAAAGAAACATACATAGACTGTAGAATTTTTTAACGGTACACTCAGGAACTGTCAACAGCGAATTCGTTATAACGACTGGATTAACAAATACAGCATGCAAATTTTTTTTAAAAAAATACTGCATGCAAATTATTTGCTTTTTTGAAATGTTCTCGGTAGAAGGTGTAGTCTCCGACAGGAGGGAATTTTAAAACAAATATGCCGTTAGAACGGGCGTGTCATTGAATTGTACCTTTAGAACGAGAGCCGCTACTGCAAGAGTTCACAGAATATTCGCTGTATCTTTGATATGAATTGACGTTTTTTCCTGCCCCCAAAAGTTTTACACCCTACACAGATTCATTCATACACGCAGGTGCATAACCGCCCAGAGATAAACACATCTATATTAAACATAACATAGTAGTTGTCCATGTAGAAACAAGTAGTACACTTACGCTGGCTTTGGCTTCACATATCATCACTTTACTACCACATTTACGATATGTGGAATGGACTCAGTGGCGTGACTCACTTCCCCATACACGATTTTCTCCTATAACTGGTGAAGACGAATGGGAATGGATTCATGCCTTTTCCAAGGGTAGTGCAAAACTGTCTCAACTGGAGAGTAAACTCGGTTCGCTGACTTAGAACGACAGACGTTTAACCACTAAGGTACACACACACACACACACATATATATATATATATATATATATATATATATATATATATATATATATATATATATATATCTTGAATACTGCAGTTGATTCGTTCCAAAAATTTTCCGTACTATTCAAAACCACACTGTTCGAGGCCTTATTATAATTTGATGCAATTTTTTTCAGTTTGTACTTAATCGTAATACCTCAGAACTTGCACTAATCAAAACTGCACCACTCGTGCTATTATTGGATATATATATATATATATATATATATATATATATATATATATATATGTATATATATAAAGATTTCACTCTATTGTTGGGTATATATGTGTGCATGTGCATGTTTATCATCGACAACCACCTATGCCAACCATATAAGACGTTATAAAATGTATATCAATCATCTGTACAAAACTACACGTGCAAAGATGTATACACGCCTTGTCGCGCAGAAAAACACGTGAATACCTGACCAGTTGAGTCTCGTATATAACTGTAAGAATCTGCGCACACCCTTATGTGCACAAGCCCAGGGTAAACACACTAACTCGATTGCAAATATAAACGCGAATAGACTTACCCGTTTATTCCCAGGTGAAAATTTACTCCTACTTATATATTTACATTCGAAGACGTTTGTTTTGTTTAATGCATTCTCGGAAACCGACCGAAGTGAATGTATTCTATACATGTAAATCATTTTACTTACGAGGTAATCCACAGGAAAAAAATCCGCGGATATATTCGAATTTCTATGAGATGATTTATTTGATTGTTGGAAGAGTCCATCGTTTCAAATAGTGGGTGGGAGATATTTTTATCAGCAAAATCGTTGCCTCTAAGTGGCGGAGTCCATAGTTACAGAAAGAAAAAAACGAAAGTGTCTCACTGTTAATTATTTAAGAAGATAGATATATACAACGAATTAACTTCTGAAAGCCCACCTTGAAGAGTAAGTAGTGGACGCTGATCGAAGCCCAAATGCTAGTATGAACGTTGACAAATGTATAAGCCGACTCACAAAAACAACATTTATATATAGATCAAGATGGATATTTACTAGGCTAAGCCACTTTTGGCCTCCATTGCAGAGAAGTCTCTTGCAAAGCCTTTCAAAAATACATGCATGAACACACACACACACACACATATATATATATATATATATATATATATATATATATGTATATATATGTGTGTGTGTGTGTGTGTGTGTGTGTGTGTGCACTAATGTGGGAAGTGTGGTTGCGAAACGCTATCAGCACCGTTTAAAAAATAATTTCGTTTAATTGAATTAAAAATCAAATTGTACACTTGAATTCTTCATCTTCTTACAACCTTTCCTATGTAGATGCAGTCTATGTATAGATATATGAATCTATTGGAGCCCTAGGGAAAGCAAACGTAGTAGGAAAAGACCAGACATCTGATAGAGAAATCAGATTGAAGGCTTGCCGGTGAGACATTGCAGAGGTTGGCGTAGTCACCGTCGACACGGAAGGAGCTGGGAAGAACTTTTCCCAGCAATGGACTTACTGCTGCTGCTGCTACTGCCGATATATATATACACACACACACACACACACACACACACACACATATATATATATATATATATATATATATATATATATATATATATATATATATATATATATATATATATATATATCTTAGGTGGCTGAAGTAGTCGAATATTTCTATTCTCGGTAATCATCAGGATTTTGGATACAGGTGGCCAAGAGAAGCAGGCCCTCCCCAACTTGAAAGACTGGTGCAATTCCTTCCATTCGGCCTTGTGCCTTGCTAATTTGATCCTTGCAGATTGATGGATAGATAGATAGATAGATAGATAGATAGATAGATATCCGTACCTACCGTAAATGAAACACCGTAGCCAGCACGAGAGCAAGAACTAATTATCTAAGATAATTATCTTTTTAAAAAAAATGGATCTTCTATCTAAAATTATCTATTTTAAAAAATCCAAGCACAAGATATGGGCATTGTTGATCCAAAATGACCATTGAGGGGGGGAGATTGTGCCTGCTGGTGTGCTCGTGCAAATTTTCAAGGTTGTAGCCCCGAAAATGCGACCAGGAGCGCCCGGAAACGGACATGCACACACACACACACACACACACACACTGAGGAAGAGAGACAGATAAATAGTTGAATAGACACAAGCGCTCAAAGAGAGAAGAATCTGTGGACCACTTGATTGGTTGATCGGGCCGTTTGTGGGGCTACGGTAATTCGATAGATAGCCACAAAGGTGTATACAAGCATGCATGCTTACTTGCGCTCTTACTTTTATAAAGATAATGGTATGCACACGCGCGTCTATGCATGTTTGGGTGCAGATTTAGTAGCTGGGGATCCAGGGGGGCCCATACCCCATCCTTGCTCCGGTAGAGCTCTATTAAATTTTTAGATAAGAACCCCAAATGATCATAGAGTGACCATAAAAACAAAAATTTGATATATCTATTGTTTAATAAGATAGAGAGAGTAAAAAAAAATCGGACTTCTCCATACACTCAAAATCCTGCATCCATCCCTTTATAGTGTACGTGTTTTTTAAAATCTTTCCTTTATATCCTAAAACAAAGCATAGAACCATTGTTTTTAATGCAACTTGTAATGCGAAACACTGAATCACAATTGTTGGCACGTGTATTTTATTCCAACGTAGAAAAAGGGCAGCAAAAGAAACAGTCATACACGAAAGAGGAAAAAACAAACACAAAGAAGATCCTCGACAAGTCATGGCAAAAAAAAAAAAAATGTGGGTGCAGTACTCACCATTGTGCTAGCAAAGTGGTCAACTGTAATACTGTGGTCAGTAGATATTTTGTCCGTAGGTAAGAGTGACCCAGTCCAGACGCGGCTCCTTGGTCTGAGGCAGGAAACAGTGGCTAAAAATCCGAGTATGAAAACTGATGTAATCCGCCAGATCAATTGGTTCGATTCCTCGAGGGAGAAAAAAAGCGTTGAGATAGATAGATTGAACAAGCTTAGATAGATAGCTTTGAAGTAGCTTACATAGACAGATAGATAGATAGACAGATAGATAGATAGACAGATAGATAGAGAGAGAGATAGAGAGAGAGATAGAAAGAGAGAGAGAGAGATCTGAACTAGCTTATAGATATAGATAAATCTGTACTAACTTACATGTATAGGTCTGAACTTGCTTAGATAGATATATAGATATGAATTAGCTTTAATAGGTAGATAGATAGATAGATAGATAGATAGAAATTGATCACTAAAAAGTTTAAGCACAAAATGTATATCCTGTGTGAGTGTGTTTGTGTACTCGGTAATTTTTACGATAGAAAATGTTTACACAAATGTTTCTAATTCAACTTAAAATAACTATATAATTTTGATTTTTTTTTTCAAACCCAAGTGCACGCAACTAAAGAGAAAAAGAAATGAGTTGTGAAGAGAGAGAAAGGAGTCTGAAAGCTCAACGTAAAATAATAATACGAAAAACAACAATCGCAATATCAACAGAATTAATGTGGGATGTGTATCCGATCCCCCAAAACAAAATCCCGAGCTAATCAAAGAGAAGTGATGATGAGGAGTGATCACACACACACACAAAAAAAAACGGAGAGACTTGGGGGACGAAAGAGGAAATGAATGATCGATTAATGGAATAGAGTACAAAAAGGATGTTTATCTGATCTCCCAAAACAAAATCCCGCGCTAATCAAAAAAAGAGAAGAGACGATGGGGGAGTGATCACGTAAAAAAAAAATAATAAATAAACGGAGACTTGGCAAGGGAACGTAAGAAGAAACGAATGAATTAATGAACGAATAATGCAATAGAGTATAAACTACTACCAGCTGACTCGAGCAGACGACGAAGATGTCTCTTTAAGAACTGGACGAGATTTCACAGTCACCTAAGTCTTTTAGGCTGCTCTCCTCTAACCCCCTCTTCTTCCTCCTCCCCTTCTTCCTTTCTCCTTCGATGTACATACATCCTCCCCTTCTTTCTCCCTTGCATTTCTATGACTCTCCTCCTACCCTCATTCTGAAGTCTTTCTCGAACGCCAACACCTACCCCAACTCCCCTTTCGCCCAAATCCTGTGCCCATTCCTCATTCTGCTGCCACAGGTTATTCTTCATCCTCTCACCGTCACTACCTGCTACCATTGATGCTTGGTGTTACCCTTACGTGCTTCTTCCTTTTCTCCCGCAGTTTGTCTAATTCCGTCAATAGATATCAAGTCTTTTTTCCCTTTGGTCTTCCTTTCTCTTCTTTCTCCTTCACTACGCTCTCTCTCTCTCTCTCTCTCTCTCTCTCTCTCTCTCTCTCTATATATATATATATATATATATATATATATATATATATATATATATACTAGCATTATACTTGTAAAAAATGACGGGATTTTTTTCCATGTCTATGTGTAGACTGATATTTTGAAATATTTCTATTTTTAAACACAATTTCAAGTCACATAAATCCCCCCCTCTTTATTCAGCTGTGAAGAGAGGGAGAGACTGAAACTTATGTTTTGCTGCCATCACACAGAGAAAGGAAAACTTAGCTTAGTTTTGTAAGTTTTCTCTGTCTGTGTGTCAGCTGAGGCAGTCAGTCATACCTTAGCTGCTGGCCACACAGCCACATTAACCTCCTCTCTTTATCAACTTTAAGGACAGGGAAAGGGTATGCCTTCACCGTTCAGTGATCAGACAAACATAAATGAAAAACAACTATTGTCTTAAATGGATAGATAGGTAAATAGATATAGATATGATATATTAGACCAATTTTCTTTAATTGTTTATCTTATTTGCGCTGGTTAGGCCAAATGATACATTCACTGTACAATCACGGGGGATCATTTCAAATAGAGACTCAAAATAATAAGATTCATACATATATGTATTGTTTCACTCACAGTACCATAAAATCAGATTCTGTGTAAAAACATGAAAACACTGAAGAGAAATACGTGAATTACATTAACAGAAATTGGGAAATAACTGACTGAAAAGGAAGTTTCTGTATACTTTCAGTGCTTAAAGCAGTAAAACTTTCTAGATTATATATATATATATATATATATATATATATATATATATATATATATATATATATATATATATATATATATATATATATATATATATATATATATATATATGTATATATATGCATACACATACATACACACATATATATATACACACACATACATACACACACATATATATATACACACACATATATACACACATGCATGCACGCACACACACACACACACACACACATATATATATATATATATATATATACACTAGCAATGTTTGGAATAACTTGGCGATAGGAAATTTTTCATAGAAAATTAACCATTGGTAACGTTTACTTTTTACAGACCATCAATAGTATGAGATCCAATTGAGACTGAACCCAGTAACTACAGCCAGCAAGATTAGCTTGCTGATCATTGCTACATGATGTGCTTCCCGATCCATTATTCTGCCGTATGATTTACTGGATAATCGCAGTGAAAAAATTCGCAAATACTTCTTAATTTCTTTGAGATGCTTTTTGGGGGGATAAAAAAATATACTGAATTCGTTTCTCTGAGAGAGTTTAAAGTTTCAAATGGTGGGTAGAAGGTATTTTCATCAGTAAAATTATAAGTAAAGCCAAGATCACCATTTGGATTTCGTCAGATTGGCGATTCTATGAGTCCAATCGGCGATCAAAAGTGGACATGGGTTTTCTTACTGACAAGAAAACGCCTCGAAGTGTGTCGGCGATTGAATCGTAGCTAAAGGAATGGTTCTATTTTCTATGATCGAGTCAGATATCATAGCCAACGAGAAGGGAAGGAAGAATTTAACGTCATTTCCCTTTTGATTAAATGAAAAATAAAATAAAAATGGTGACCTTTTTGTATAATTAAAAGAAACTTTCGATTATTATTAATGCTTTTTTTTACTTTTTTTACATTATTTTCCAGGAATATTTAGATGTTTTTATATTATTTTTGCCTCATTTTTAACGTGAAGCTGACATTTTGATGTCTTTTTGATAATGGAAGTCACGATAAAAGTAAACACTGAATTAGAAAATTACAAATAAATAGTTTTGTGTTGAAATAAATTGTTTGCTTTATAGTTTTGTCACGAATTGATTGTGTTTTTAGCATATCTAAAGTATTGTTTGTATACATGGGGAGAAAAAAAATTATTGGTTTTATGAAAAAATTATTTCACCAAGGTGGTAAATGAAATATTTGAAAGTACCAAAAATGACTTACGAAAAAAAATTTTGGTATTTATTTTCAACTTGCTTCATCACTTCTTCGTAAAAAAATTGATCCTTGTTTCGAAAAATAAATTTAATCAAATTTTGACATGTCTACTCAATAGACCTCGATGAACGTTTTTAACAAGTCATTTTAATCCTTGCTCCTCGCATATGTTTGGGGTGATTTTCGATGTAATTTTATGCTAAATGGGAACATATTTCGATAACGTCCTTCAATGTCGTAATTGTAGAAAACTACAATATTTCAAAGTTACAATCATGTTTGTTTTTTTTTTTTAAATTGCTTATAAAACTAATATTAAAGAAAAAAACAGGACCAATCTGTTAAATAATCGTTTACCAAAAAAATCCTTTGCCAATATGCTCTATTAGATCTATAGTATCAACAAAAATTTCTCCAAACCTCAAATGCTCCGGGAAATTCTCCAGACTGATTGAAAGATGGATAGTTCGCGTCAGGCGAAAAAGATTTTTTTCAAATCTAAATCACTCTTTTGACCTTAAATCAATTCCTATGGGTATTTTGGGACGAGAAACGCCATAGAAACATTTATATCGAGCTATAGTTGATTTTTTATGCAAAAAATTCAAATTTTATCACCTTTTTTACGTCACATTTACTCATGGGCAATGAAGAAAAATTATGATTTTTGACTGTCTAAACGATATCCCCGAAATTTTTCAATGAATCTTTATGAAGTTTTGATGGAGATTGGGCCATGGGGTAAAGAAGAAGTGATTAAACTCAGGGGTGGGTCAACAATTCATTTTTTTTATTTAAGGATATTTCTCGATTGTGATATCTTATATATTTCTGTATTCGCCCCTGTCTCTCTACATGTTTCCAAAAATGATGAATGAATTTCAATCAAATATCGGGTGGATCCAGCAAAATTGTTTTTGATGGAGAGATAATTTTGCATTTCTTTTTTCATAAATTTCTGCACTGGAACTTATTCCTCAACACGATATCTTTGAAAGATCCCGATAAATTTTAATGAAATTTAGTGGAAGTGTGAAATGTATGATACGGAAGATGTGATTAAATTTTGAGATAGATCCAGGTCTTTGTTTTTTATTTACATATATTTTTTCCCTTTTCTTTATGCAGAAAATTCAAAATCCCCGGCTTTATTCATCACATTCATTACTTATGCACGATGATAAAAATTCATGATTTTTCAGCCAATTAGGAAGGTGAACACAATTTTGCACAGTTATTAGATCTGTTACACCTTTGATGAATAAACCCTTGTCAGGATAATAAAAACAAACTGTAAATTGATATGTATATTAGCTAAACAACATAATCTTCCCTCCATGTCATCATCCTGAAGCATATTATTTGAGCAATCTACCTCATGGCAAACAGCTCAGGCACAGACACAATTCAAATAATTCTTTACGTAGCAACATTTGTTATGAGAACAGTTTTTATTGCATCGACTGCAGATGAATTTATGTAGATTTTCAACTGCTACAGGATCTGAACTTCCTACAGGTTCATCTCCCAAATCAGTGTTTGCCTAGTCTAATTCACTTGGGTCTAACATTCTATGAGTAAGCGTTATCCAATCAGATATTTGCAAGTATGCTCTCATTGCGTGCTGTTCAGTGGCACCTCTCGTTGATGATAATTTCTTAGGACGCATAACTCCTTCAAATGTCAGGTTAATGAAGGCAATTTCTTCAAGATTTACCCTAGGTGCATAGAAAATCAAATAATTTCACACCTGCATCCTTAAAGTCCTATTTAGATGAGTTTATTGATGTAAGTACGCTGATGGCCATCTTCCAGACTGTTATCTCTACGAATCTTCTTGAAAAATTTTACTTTTCTCCTGCTAAATATTCTAGAAATCGAGTCACAATCGGAAGACAAAGCCGTTGTTGTTCGCTTAAGCTTTTATAAATGCTGAATATCTCATACGTCTTTCCTGGTGCAAGAAGATTCATAGGATTTGCAGTTTTTTTTTAAACCATTAAAACCAGTAGATCTGTGTCATCAGCTATAGTATTGACTGTTCCGGAAGTAATACATCCCAGGGTAGTTTTTAACAATGACTTTTTCAGCATCCTCCGTTGACTGTTTCACTTGAATTCCACTCTCCATTGAGGTAATTGCTAAAATATCTACGACTTTTGTTGTAGATATTACTGAGAAATTTGGTTTTGGAAAGCATCTTGGGTGATTTTGATATTATTGCACATATTTTGCTGTCTTCTCTCACGTTCGCGGTCTTTTGAAGAGCTAGCGTACTCATCAAAGACCACGATCGTGTGCAAATATCCAAGGTAACTATTAGTCTGATGTCCAAATATCTTATCCTCTTTCCAGTGAACCTTGTCCACTACTCGACCGCCGTCTACAATAACAGTATCAACATCAACACCCTTCAAGTTGACTATTTGAAAGAGTTGTTTTATACGATTTCCAAGTAGTGCTTTATTAGTTTTCAACATGAATTGAATCTCCAGAAAAAGAGACATCGGCAACGATGTGTGTTTGTATGCTAGACTCTCGTTCACGCAGCGTTCTCTTTCGTTAATTATGATGAGACGGTTCAACAACTTGAATGAATCAAAAACAACTTGTCTCACTTCCACTTAAATAGATTTCTTAAGATGCAACAATGGTATTGACTCTCCCTTTCGTCGGAAGCTTAGAACCCAAACTTCCATTATCAAGTGACTTTTGGATAACCCGACCAAGATCTTCTGCTTTCTCTGGATAATGTCATCTTAACAAAACAAATCTGTGCTAAATGATAGCAAAATGTCACTGTTTTTTTACACCCGCCCCCTGAAATTGACTTCGGGACGAGTACAGTCAAGATTATTTTTTCTTTAATTCGGTGCAACGAATTCATTTTTTGGTGTACGTGAATTTATAATTGTTGCTTCGCTGCAATATAAATAACACGTCAAATTCAATAGTTAGTGGGTCGTGACTGACACCCTTTTGTTCAAATAGATGAAAATATCAATTTAAACTCGGTTTAATCAATAAATGATTGTCATTATTATGAAAATTGGCTAGTTTTACCGTTGCACTTGAAAAAAGGTGTAAAACGCACTAAATTTTCAATTTTTGCCCCCAGCTTTTCAGTATATCGAAAGACAAATGCTGTCGTCGTGTATTTCGTCCACAAAATACACTCATGGGATTGATCAGTGGCAAAAACTTAGAATATTTTCAATTCGTCTCTAGATGCGATTCCATTTACCCATCTTTCTGTTGGTCTGGAGAAAGTTCTCAAGCATTAGGAATTTGGAAAAACTTTGAGTGATACTAGGGACCTAGTATAACACATTGGTGAATAAATTGTTCGGTCAACAATTTTTTCACAGATTGACTCTATATAGGGTTAAATTCACCTTACTATAAATGAATATCACAATTAAATATATTTTTGCTGTAAAGAAAGACAGTTGTTTTAGGAACTTTCACACACTTTTTAAGGTCCCCTCTCTAATTTTTTTTTTTTCATTTTGACTCCGACCATTTTTTTTTACACCCTTCCCATAAAAACAATTTCAGAAGTATTTCATTTCTTGGTCATAAATTACATTTGTTTGACCTTGGTATGAGAAGTTCCATAGATGATTAATTCTATTTTTTACTGCACTTAATGGTGAATAATGAGCCAAGGTAGAAGTAATTAAATTTTGATCTCTCACCCGGCGGAAATGATGTTCAAAAAGGATAGAGAGAGAAGAGATAGAGAGAGAGAGAGAGACAGACAGACAGACAGACAGACAGACAGAGAGATACGTTAAGTGTTCACTTTTCTCTAAATACAGATTATCTAAACCGAGAATGCCTAAACCGACATGCCTAAACCCAGTCCGTCTGAATTGTTATAACGGTAAGTTCTAAATCAGAATTTGTCAACGATTTTGTGTTAAAAATATTGCAAATTGCAGAATAAACTGTTAAAACCGATTATTGAATTGTTGTTATTGAGTTGAAGAAACGAAAGAAAAGTGACATTTTATCGGGAACTCGACATCCAACATGGAAGGCCTCGAACTTGTATAGAAGATTATCTTATCGTCAATATATTTAGTACCATACGAGGAGCTAAAACCAGTCTACTCCTAATACTGGCCACCAGACGTTTCTAGAGTTGGACAACTTGAAAAATTTAAATAAGAATGATTTATTGGGGATGCCAGTTGAGGGGTCATATTTAACGGGAGTGATCAGATATCTGTGCTGGTAACGATTTATAGTGGTCGCTTGCTTAGAATCATTCAATGAAAATTGTTATACAATAACAAGGGCCCTCTTTCAAGGTAAGAGTTGAGGCATTACAAAGTTTAACTTCTGAAAATTGAATTTATCGTCTCAAACTGCTAACCATATACTGTATTTTAGTTGATGATTTTCCTAAGAGCTTTCCGAAATTCATGAAATCATTTTTTCAAGTATATAGGATGACCCTAATATCGGCATACTTTAGTAGAGGTAATATCAGCACCTGATATATTCTTTAAAAGGCGATTTTATGAATTTGGGTAAGAGATCCCAAGAAGAAATACCAACAGGAATATAGCATATGGGTACTAATTTGAGTCAATGAATCCCTTTTTGAAACTACGCTTTGTAATACTGGAACATTAACCTTCAAAGAGGAGAATTGTTACCATGTAGTGATAAGAGATGAGTGACACTGAGCAAGCGATCACTGTAAATTGTTGCAGACATAAACATCACAATATTTTCGTTAAATAAGACCGTTCGACAGGTAGCTTGGATAGATTTATCCTATCAAATGTTTCAAGTCCTCAAACTGCCAAAACTTTTGGTGATCGATATCATGCAATTTACTGACTGATTTTACTATCCCTCATTTGCAGAGGGGTAACATCAGCCACTTTTTTAAATGAGGGATCTACAGATCTGGAATTGGTACTACCTTCTGAAAATGTTTCTACTCAATGTTCATACTCTAATCTATAGAATTATGATTTTATGGAACTTTTGAAACCCATGTTTTATCACAAATTCACTTTATTCAAAGATGATCAGGGTAAACTTACCATTATAGTTCAGGCCAACTATAAATGAACCAGATAGACATCAGATGTATAAAAAAGTTTCCAACCTGTTTCCAACTCTGTGTTCGACTCTCAAGTGAAATTAATGTGGCTTTTTTTTGCACGAATAAGCTATGAAACCGAACATTTATACTATAAGCTTGTTTATTTGAATTTATAATGACACCAGGTTGGACTTGCTTCTTTGTATGAATATGTGATGAAAGCCGAACAATTATGCAGCAAACCTGCATGTGTGGTGAGGGAAAATCGTACAATTATGAGATAGCAGAGCAGACTGAGCCCCATAGACTGGTAAGGTAGTTATAATGCTGCTAGCTCAATATATACCGTAGTCCAGAGGTTGGATATCGGCCTCCAGGTCTGATGTGAAGGTTTCAATTCTGCCTCGTGGTACTGGATGGGATAATGAAAAGTCTATAGCCACACTGAAGAGTTGTAATACAACGAAATAGCTGTCTGGATTACACAATAATATATATGTATATATATCAAATATATATCAAACGAAATTTGCCCAGGAGAAAAAATAACTTCTTGCACTCACCGGGTAGGCCCACGCACACTCCCAGGTCAAGTTCAGCATTTTTCCTACACGCTGCCTTTTTCCCCGGTTCTGTTGTGTGAGAAAAATATTTCCAAGAACCGGTGTTTTCTGGGTTGTCAAATTTGAATTTGCATCCTCTGCAAGGATGTCAATATCAGTATTATTTCATATTATTTATTAATTAACATTTAATATTATTTATAAGTCATTGTCACAATGAATAATCATATCTCATTAAAAAAATTAAATTTATGGGAAAATATTATCAGTAAAAAATTCAACTAAAAAGGAACTATGAAAAAATTGCAGTTTCTTGATCAAATATCAGGCGAGCCAAAATTGAAAAAGATTCATTCGGTAATGACGACGTTGTTTCAAGACAATGAAACAAGTCATCGGAATCGACTCATTTGTTAATTTTAGGAAAAAAATCTGTGTGTTTTGGGCTAAAAACAATGCAAATTATTACGTTTGCAGTGGATTGCACTGGGTAAATAACTTTTCAAACACAAATTTCTCTGGGTTTATATTGTTTACACAAATACCTTGTAAATGATATTTTTCCATCTCTCTTCTTACTAATAACACAAAGATTATTACGATGAAATTGCCTTGTTACGAAATTCAACACAAATCCTTTTGTTGTCTATTGTAACTGAAATGATACTTTCTGAATGCAGATTGAACATACTTTTAAAAAATCGTATCTGACAAAGAAAATTGATTCGAAATATGAATCTGATTACAAACGTCCAAACATGACAATAATCTATCGAGTAAAATGTGGGTGGACTTTCCCGGTCATCACGTCGGATAACCGTAGTCCTATTAAAAGAGACAGCAGTGACAAAGTAGTCGTCAGAGAGTATTAATGACAATAACTAGATTTAGGAGAGCGAGAAAGACCAGCGTCCAACAGAGGTCATTTTGGTGTATTTCTTTGGTCTGATTTTGGATTGATTATCGGGATGAGTGCAAAGGTAGAGCCCCACACTTAGAAATAGTGTAACTGGGGCGTTTACATTTGGGGCGATCGCAGGGGCCAACCCGATTGCAGTGCAATTGAGGGGCCTGCACTCTTGAAGAACAGCCTTATTGATCACTGTTAACTTGTATTTTTCGAATAGCTCTGATTATATACTCCATGTGCGAATGCACTTTCCCTCGTAGTCTCAGACAAGTGTGATGAGAACCTAAAGAAAATTGTCTGGAAACATAGATTGACTAAAAAAATTTTTAAAATTCTTGAAAGTATTTTATTGGGATCTAATTGTGGAATCCATAATTAGATTAATTAATTTATTGTTATTTTTACTGTAATTCATAATTTCAATGCCACTAAGAGGAAAGAACTCTTGTTGATTGGAAGGAAATCTCATAAAGTTGCTCTACGTGAAAGGGGAGCGACATTACATTGTAAAATTCAGTCAAATAACATAAATGAAGATATCGTTTTATGAAAAATAATCTAGGTTGCAATTTCTGAGATCTAGATGCAACCCAAAACAAATAAATCTTGATGAGAAACATCCAAAAACATCCAAAACACAAGAAAAGAATTACCTCCCTTGACTTCAGCGCTTCATGTCCAAGTATCGTACTCAAGAACGGAAGCAGCATCAGATAATGTTCAGGACGGATCCTAGACTCGCCAGGTTTTCATTGTTCATGCATTATTCTGGGATACATCTGTGCCTGAATTGAAAAAGGTTCGTTGAGTAATGTTGCTTCAAGACAAACAGACAAACTTTAATGCCCATTAGATGATTTATAAGAAGGAAACCACTGAACTCGTTCCAGTGAAATGGTCCATTGTTTCAAATGGTGGATAGAAGATTTTTGTTCGGCGAAATGGTTACCTTTCGTTGGGAGAGTCTATTGCCACGAAGAGAAATACAGAAATAGTCATACTTTTCATTATATATATATATATATATATATATATATATATATATATATATATATATATATATATATATATATATATGTGTGTGTGTGTGTGTGTGTGTGTGTGTGTGTGTGTGTGTGTGTGTCTGTGTGTGTGTCTGTGTGTGTATTTGTAAGATATCACTCCATCGCATCTTCTATTTCGGGGTTTAGATTCTTCTTAAAATATTCTTTGCAAATGCTATTTTCTTTATTTGTTAAAATAATGTAAAAAAATGTTATTCAAGGGTGCCTACCGTAGAGCGAATTATAGCCAACTAATCTTGCAGGCTATTCTGAATATTTGAATGTTTATTAAGTGCTCCTCTATCGTTGCCATGTGTCAGACTAAGCCAATCTTTGTTAATATCCGCCCGTGAGATAAATGTATTGAGGAGGGCGTTTGACAGCAGCATAAGGATTAGTTTCCGCCCTTATCATTACCATTTCCCTTACTGATTAAATATATATGAGGTTTCTCCGGAAGCTCTAAAGACATTCTGCATATCTTGAGATTCAGTCGTGGCTTTGATGAAACATGGCAACTGATCATAAGGGACCTTACTGCGCATGTGCTAACCTTCACTATCTCATGGGGTTATACAGTAAGCAGTGAGACCGAATCAGTCACAATTCATGTTTTGTGCCTTTAGGGTGGGACAAAACATTGCATCACCCAAGTCTGCCGTCCAGGTTTTGCACCCTGTGACTTTTAGCTTTTCCCAAAGAGATTTCGGAAACGTAGATTTAGTGGAATAAGACTCTTCTTTTCTCGCTTGCAAGGAAGGATTCACTTGCAATGGCTTGCGAGATTGGTAAGTGTTGGGTTCAAAAGACAGGAAAATCTATTTTGCTGGACATAATGAGTAGTAAGTGTTTAAATTTTCAGTCCTCTATCTCCATTGTTGTGGCCTAAACACATGACACACACATGCACTACCAACCCACCAGAATCACTTAAAAACTGAAGAAACCTATGCTGACAGTTTCGGTAGACTGTTTCTAATACAGAGAAGAAAATAGTTTGCCTGTCTCGCCCAAATCATTCCGCTTGATTCATGCGAGTTTCAAGTTATTGAATTTCTGAATGAACTGCAGTGGGGTTTAGCGTTCGTTCTCACCTCGAAAATAATGATCTGATTTCCATTTATTACTATATAATACTAGAAGTCTGATTCACCTAACCGAATTTGGCATTCCCACACAATAGACCCAGGGGATGGTGTCAAAGTGAAGTATATACAAGACCACAAGGTCAACTAGTTGTCTATTGAAGGCCAAACCGCATTGCATCGTGTGTCTTTGGGCAGTGCGCCATGTTAAGCAGACACTGAGTAATACAAAAATTTTTGCATTAAACGAATTGAAAAACATGAAGATATATAATATACTTACGACGTTCGAGGGAAATAAATACTATTAGATTGAGAACATTACAAGCCTGGCTAATGCCGGATCAAAGTCCATTCCTATATCTATTCCGAATGAAAATGATTACTGCAACTTTTGTATTGTATGTTTAACGAATTTTATCATAAAAGTATTTATTCATTTAAGAGTGTAAGCCCTTGTGTATCAGTAAGATAGATATTCGTAACCCTCGAAGACTTGACAGTTTTGACTCAGTCGTAAGGCGAGTTGTCTACGATCACTTGGCAGTGATTTCAAATTATGGTAGGGGAATGTAATTCTATAGCTGTATTATTTATTTATTTATTTATTTAAAATGAAACAACCCCTCGCACATTTCTGGCATACATTTTGTTAGATGTGTAAGGCTTTTCAATTTTGCTCTGTCGGTGATAGACACGGCTGCCTATCAGTTTTTCATGACATCAAATTTCGATTGGAAAATGTTGATTTTTATTCTCTTAAGTTTGGTGAGGATTTTTCTTGTCGCTCTTGTTATTCTTTTGCTTGCTGCAAGTGAAAAGCACAGTCAAATATATCCGATTTTTTTAAAGAAGATTTACACACACTCACACACACACACACACACACACACACATATATATATATATATATATGTATATGCAAAGACCGTATGGCTCAATGGTAAGAGCAGATATATATATATATATATATATATATATATATATATATATATATATATATATATATATATATATATATATAAAGAGTGAAAGCGAATGAGTTCATAATGCAGTTTTCAACTGGTAAGAATACAAAAAGAAAGAAATTGAAAAACGATTTTATTTTTATTCTTGCAGCTATCGATTAATGCATTGAATATATATACAATGTAGTAACAAACTTTCTCAGTACCAAAACAATCAGAAGAAATTTAAAAGGGGAAAAAGATTTTCTAAAGAAACGAAATATTTTTTCAAAGATTAAAAACATACTTGAAAGCAGGCTAATAATGTGATTTAAATCTGAAAATTACTTTAGCAAAAGATACTTTTTAACTTAACAAATGAATAAAATGTAAGTGTGAAAAAACAAACTTATAGAACAATTGAAAGCAAAATCTGGTAATGTAATGTAATCTGAGTTTACAAACTTCGATAAAACAATTTCATGTAATGCTTGCAAGGTACATAATTACAACTCACTCCAACCGTCATATTTAAAACCACAGTGAAAGTACCTCCCAAGTACATAAACAACAGCAAGGTTTAGTAACATTGTCTATCTGTTGAGCGTGATATAGCGGAACGAGGGTATACCATTGTTGTAGACCAAATTTATACACATAATCGATATATATACCGTAGTCCAGAGGTAGGATATTGGCCTCTCGGTCTGATGTGAAGGTTTCGATTCTGCCTAGCTGTACTGGATGGGATAATGGAGAGTCTATTGCCACACTGAAGAGATATAATACATCGAAACAGCTGTCTGTTGATGACACAATCATATATATATATAAGTCTTGAAAGCTTCAAACATTAAATTATTTCAGTCAATTATTTCCCAATATCTGCTAATACAAATTATGTTATTTCATTAGTGTTTTTTGTTTTTTTTTAATTTTATGCAGAATTCGGTTTTATCGTACTATGCGTGATTTTTTTTTCTGCCAGGATCATCAGTTGTTTTTCATGAAACCGTTTCGGGGATTTAAAAATAAAACAGTTATGATAACATGGCTCGTAAGCAGTTTTGATCAAACACACAAGCTCTGATTTTGATGTGTAGCTTATTTTTTCCGATTTCAGCGCTGTTTCATTAAACATGCAGTTAATTCATATGCGGTATTATCATAATGTTCAGTACGTGGATGTTATTCTATACACATCATTTGATTTTCGGAAACAAAGGGCTCACTAACGTCGATTTCCCCCATATATATATATATATATATATATATATATATATATATATATACATATATATATATATATATATATATAGTAGGATAACAAGTGGCACAATGAGTTCATTGTAAAGGCTGCTAAAAGCATCGCGTAATATGTGAAGTTGGAGTACTTTAATTATGCTAAAAACGCAGGTGATCAAATGCTTAATTCAATTAAAAGATTAATAATGAATAATTTTATAAACTTGCTGATTATGTTTATAGAATAGGCCACATTTTTGGCTATCATCGATTTTTATCGGCTAAATTTGAAAGAATAGCTAAATCTAGCCGGAAAAATGGCTTTTTTTTTGCAACCCTGATGAAATCCTTTTGCAGTGAAGGCCTAACTGCATTGATATATGGTCTGATTGGTTTATAATTATAAGGAGTTTAATAATACCAAGAATATTTCCATTCTGTGCAAAGCTCTAGGGATTGTCCATGTTCGAAATTCTCTTTGTATCTCGTAACGGTCGTGATTTCCTTGGATTATATAGTTAGAAAATATAGCGCTAGTCAAAAAGAAACTTCGCTATGGCTCGGCTCTATTGGAAAATGTAATCTCTAATTATTGTCCTAAACTCTTTATTCATTTTATTCTATTCTTCGGTCTCTTATCAGATGCAATAGCATCTCTAGCACTGATCACCGTCATTGACTGACTTGCATACCGTAATGTGAGTTTAACTTGATTTTAGAAGTAAACATGAAAGTAACATTGAACTTGATCGGCTTGGGTCGGATCGATCCCGGGTGTCTAGAGTGACTTGATTGCCAACACCATGATCCACATGCAATGAAGATTGATATCTCTAATCTAAATATTCAAGTCTGACTTTTTTTCCCCAAAACTTCTTATGATAACTAAATGTGTAACTAATGATCAGACCGAATACATGTTTAGATCAGAAATATCAACCTGCATTGTTTTGGATCATTCTCAGATCTGGACTTCATATGCCATGTCTTTTAGAGTCTTGCAAATTCCAGTCTACATTGTGGATTATTTCCTGAGCTGAACGCCGCGATCTATTCCTCTGTCTGAATCCCGATTTCCGAATTTTTCGTCTGATAGGCTTTGTGTACTTTAAGCCCTTTCCTACCTTCAGACGATTGATGGACCGATTGAAGTTTTGCAAAAGGCTTCTGATGACTGATCTTTCATTACAATCCGACATTTCCTTCGTTCTACTACCTCTATTCTTGGCTCTATAACTATCGGGATCATACCAAAAGAAATCACAAATATCTGATTTCGATTAATTTACTCAGCTATTGTACATTCTGATGAACCGTGATTCTGAATTTCAATAATCCTACAACGTCCGAAATCCGACAGCTTTGGTGTCTTTCTCTTACGTTTTATATCATAATTTTCAACAACAACGTGAACCAATAAACTGAAATTTGAGCCCTTTCTATCATGTCAATTTTCCATGAATTTAAAGATTAGATGCAACGAAAATGTTCAATTATTCAAATTCTATTAAAACTACTCAGTGATCAGCGTTCAACTTTTTTATATTGTATAATACTCACTGACAGTTATGAATTTATTCTAGATAATAATGATGTTATTCAAAATCTCACTTGAACTTAAGGTTTTGTGGTGCCCTATATGTGTGTGCATACGTACATGTGATATGTACTCATGCGCACTAATACACAAATACGAATTTACCTGACTCCTATTTTCAAGTTATTTCTCCAAAGTACTATCCCTTCCTGCTGTTTGCACACTGGTCTACAGGTACAGCTCTTAAAGGTTAGCGATAAATGTCCGTATTACATTCATTTGCGCATGTTGTCCAAATCACATCGAATTTTGTGTAGCACTTCATATATATATATATATATATATATATATATATATATATATATATATATATATATATTAGTACAACTCAATAAATCCAGGGGAAAATGCACGTATCTTCAATATCAGCAAAAATAACATTAAAAGAAAAGATAATACCACCGAAGACAAACAAAGAGAGGGACACTAGCCAACATTTTAAGAAATAGAAACCTAAGAATTTATCCCAGAGTGAGAACCGAATGACGTCACCAAAACGTGATACCATCACGCGTCCCCCATAACAATGTTGGGCCACACATTTATATTTTTCTTAATCATTCAAATCCGATTTAACGATGCTTTTGATTGAGAAATGTATTTTCGGAACTGAAAAAAATATATGAAAGGTTCATGATTAAGTCGGTTTTCCAAATTGTCAAATTGATAAATTACACTCACTCGTGCACGCATACACACGCACACTCACAAATACATATAAACATTGCTAATTGCTTATGTGTGTAAATATTATCCTCATTAATATACCCGTTTGCATGCGTCAGTTGTTAGTGTGTTATGGTATAGATCTTATGCGAATGTCAGTCATTATACTCTCGTTATTCAATACACATGCATATATGTATACGTGCAAACGTGCATTCACACACTCGTGTGTATAATTAATCGTTGATTTATATTAAATAAAGATGTGAGATTGTGAGTTTGAGTAACGGTTATCGCCACGGAAAACGAAATGGGCAAACGATGTCTGACGGAAAAGAGAATGGTTGAGTGAATACTTGGGCAAACCGCTCTCCCATGATTACCACCCACGCAGTAATTACTGCAAAAAGCCATTACATCTCTATTTTTAACGTGTATAAGTATGAGTATATACGTCTGAATGCGTGTATCATCGTTCTCCACTTATACTTCCATCGAGGAATGTAAACACGGGCAATTGTTAGTAAAACCCACTTCCGGATTGTCAGACCTGTCTAAGCTTCATTCTGCTTACGGTATCTTGTATTCCTCAATCACCCATCAACGTAACCTTTCTGTCACGAGGAGAGGTTCCTCAATCCTGATTCTTGTACTGAGTGCTCAGTGGAGAGTCATTGAGTCCTGAAGTCTTTGATATGACCCAGGGCAGATTGAACCACGACCTACCGAACCGAAGGTGAATACTCAATCATTTGGTCACGGTGATAAATAGGAGTAAATGAGCAAAACTTGACAAGCTACCAGGGCATTATTCTGCTTTCGATTGCAAACAAAATCATCGAGAAAAAAAAACATTAAATAGCGTTGAAAGCCAGGTTGCGGATTATCCCCCTTAGAGCCAATGCGGCTTTAGGGCTAATAGAGGCAGCGACAGATGTGATATTTGTCCAAGGACAAAAAAGGGTTGTCATTTTCGTCAACCTAGCAAAAGCATTTGACAATTGAGCCTCACGATAAACTTGGAGAAATTGGATTCTCCACCAAAGTTCCTAATCATGGTTGTTCAACTCCATGAGGCACAGCTTTGTCGAGTCAGGCACGGCAGACATTGACAACTTGTAAGTCCGCCCACGCAAAAATGACAAGCTGTTCAACCTGAAGCGACTTCGGGCCCTCACCAAAACCACGAAGAAGCTGATTTGAGAGCTCCTGTCCGTAAATGACGTGACTCATTCAAGCGTAGTCCTCTTGCTGACAATGCCCTGTTTGGCAAAAACCGACAAACTCTTTGGCATGAATTTTAGCATTAAAAGGAATGTCATCCTCCATGAACCCGCACATGAATAGGAATATCTGCCGCCTTGTCTCCATTGGACTGACGACTTCACCTACCTTGGCTGCGCAATATCCTCTGACGAAACAAGTACGAGAGGAGTTTGCAGCAAATTTGGGAAACCCTCTCAAATCATCGTTCATGTTGAAGTGAGCAACTGAAGAAATATTTTTATTTTTGAGATGATCGTTTTATATAATCAAAGAAATGATTTATTCGATGTATACTTTTACAGAAGCTGATTTTATGCTTTAAACCAAACTCCTTACAACCGATATTCCACACTTGTTAATGTTTATAATTGTGACTAAAAAGTTGTGTTCGGCGTTGACACTTTTCTGTGCAGCATAATTTTTCTTGACCACGCAGTTTGGAAGGAGCTCTATTCTACCTCGCCCACCATGCTTCTACTGCTTATCTGTATTCCTTAAAACTTAGCCGGCATCAGCAAATTATGCTGTAGAGAAAAATTAATTACTATTGGAATTGTAAGAACCTCTGCCCCATTTCCTCTTGTGCACTGAAAATAAATTTCAGTGGGAATGATTGAGTTGTTTACTTCGTGCGTGGGTTGCATAACTTACAAATACATTATTTTTAAATGCAGTCTTTGTGATGCACTTGGTCCAGTGTTTCGCTAGTTCGGACATGCCCTCAGAAAAAATATTTTTGATTTGCCCTTTAGCCTCGTATGCACTGCACCTTTCACATCTTGGTCTGTGGCCAATCACTGACCTCTTAAGATGTCTTTGAGACCGGACAGATGGTTATCTTAGGGAACGAAGTCAGGACTATGAGGACGATTGTTTGTGATCTTCGAAGGGTTTTTAGGGACTCATCTTGCACAGACTTTATGAAAGCTAAGCCTTGTATGGATGATCTGATACGTAGAACCATGGCTTATTTGCATATTATTAGCCACATAATTGATATCAAATCGTTGGTTGGTCAAAATCGTGCTGCAGACTTGCTCATAATTGTCGCCAGTAGTGGATGTTCTTGTCGTGCTCAATGGATGTCCACCACTATTTGAACTTTGCAATCCATTCATAAACACTACGCCGTGGTGAAACAGTGTTCTCTTATTGAGCTAAAAGCTTTCAATGGATTTCAATCCCTGATACACCTTCAGCCCATAAAAATCGATCACTGTTCGTTGTTCATAACCTGCACAATTACTGGAATACCTGGAATAGTGCAGTTTTCAATAGTGCCGTTCCAAACACAGCAAGGAATTTTTGGAACGAATTGACAGCACTAATCAAGGTATACCTGTACACAAACACCTATATGTATATAGGCAATTGCCATATTGTGATGGATAACAAGTAGACCATTCCTTTTGTTGTGAGTTCGATCCGAGTTATATGAACTACTTTTATAGCCCTACGCCAGAACCCATACGGAGAAGACATATGGATAAGTGTGTGTGTAGGGGATGGAAATATAGATATAACTTTATGAATACAAGATTAATGGGGTCTCTCTGTACCTCTTGATGACAATTCTCTCGAATTATTGACTTTTTGATTCGCAAAGCTCATAAACATCCTAAAAATGAACACGAAATCTGCTTTTGTACGAGGTGAAGTGAGTGACGCTACCTCGGGTGCTTGCTGTTTCTAATTCTATTTCACATATGGTAAATGGGCCGAATAAGTAGTTATGCGATATGCTGAGCCTGAGCAGAAACATATGACGCCATAGCCAGTGTAAGGGATCACTTACTTTAGAATCATAAATCCGCCCCCTCTAACCCACTCCCTACTCACATTTACAATCCTTTAACTTCTTATTCTACTTCCATGTTTTCTTTCTTCTCTTCTCTCTTATCTTAGGCTGACTGTCGAGCAGCACACGCTAATGTCATGCAACTGCTTGCTTGCATGACGAAACATACATTTTATGCATAAGATAAATACATGTGCTCTCAGGAATGTTTGTATATATGTAGATAAACACATACAGACACGATCACGCACGTACACACGCACACACACATACACACACACACACGTGTGTACCTTTTGTATTTGTATACTCTTGCGTATAGATGTATGCGCCTGGGTGTGTACATACATATGAAATATATAATTATATACGTATAGATTGGCGTGGTTATACGCGCATATATACGTATATGTATATATATGAATGTGTGCAGGTTTATCTATACACACGGAAATAATCATGTTTCATGCAGGGTTTGTTGTTTTGCTTTTTTTTTTTTTTTTGCACAACAGCGCATCACCTAGATCAGCCAAAAGCCACCCTCCTCGTACAATCTACATTTGGACCCCTGCGATTTCTGGCTTTTCGCCGTTGAAAGAGAGGAGACCGTGGACGAGATTGAAGAGATCGGGACGAGACAGCTGATGGTGATCCCAAAGAATGACTCTGCAGACTTTGTACGCGATGATGTTTCAAGGCGAAGTGCGACATGTGCAGGGCCGACCCCACCCTTTAAACCAAGGGTTTGCATCTACTGACTTAACAAGAATAGGAGCAAGATCCCTATGTTTTAGGATCGATAGGAGTCTCTTTCTCCGGAGCTAGTCATAGGGGAGGGGTGTCATCCCCTTTCAGGAGTGTTGCAACACCTATAATAGCATATATGTTATATATGTGTGTTTTGTGTGTCTATATACATGTATTCGAAATATATATATATATATATATATATATATATATATATATATATATATATATATATATATATATATATATATACTCAGAGTAATGATATGATTATGTATATGTATAAGATGTGTGTGCGTGTAAAATCAATGCCCGTAGTCTATTGATAAAAAGATTCTGCCTATTGAAATGAAAAAACGCCGAAAAAACGCCATTATTTCCTTCCTTGCCAATAAAGCTGACCCAAAACTCCCCGATCGATCACATAGATTGATTACTATACGATGAGAATTTTAGATCGAAATTCAACTAACAACTACATGCTAGACGACAGACTTATTGATACACCCTTTTATGTATGTGAACACGCTCAAACACAGAGATATTCTTTGATTGTTTATCCTACGTACGCTGTCTGTGCCATGCGACTCATTCTCCGTGTAACAACGGGAGGTGGTTTGAAATAAAGTTTCAAATGATATAACGCGTTCATGAATATGAAGATTACAGCAACTGCACGGGAAGATTTCAGCGTGCACAACCTGATTTGACCGTATGTGCACTCCCCGAGGGTGCTGTAATAACAAGCAGAGGCATAGTTGAGGGTAGGGGTGGGACTCTTGAGACGTAGTTCACCTACTTCAATTCCTTCTGACATTATACCATAACAAGGGTATATATTTACATAAATGAATTGCATAAATTATTTTTCAGTTTTGGGAGTTGTTTCCATCGAGAGATAGTGTCATATTTATTGGCAAATTTTACTTTTTCATTAGACCTAAATGTTGACGGGTGCTCCCAAGGGATCAAGACCTACTCCTTCGGCCCCCAAATCTATAACTATATCACTGATGGCGGGTGAGTCTCTTTCTCAGTGAGCGTCTTATAAACGTGCCCTCATAATGGAAGTGACTCTCTTTGAGAGATATTTACACCATACAGCTTTATGTTCATAAAACCTTGATGTACATAACTCCGAATAGGAGGGTGCCTGCAATTATTCAAACCTATATCCATTTACCAAGCACATGTTTCACCCTCTATCT
The DNA here is from genome assembly GCA_963457665.1 of Thysanoteuthis rhombus. Classification (NCBI taxonomy): domain Eukaryota; kingdom Metazoa; phylum Mollusca; class Cephalopoda; order Oegopsida; family Thysanoteuthidae; genus Thysanoteuthis; species Thysanoteuthis major. The sequence continues at coordinate 16,436,017 of OY735204.1, forward strand.
CTTTGTCCTTTCTCTCCCTCTTTATACATATATCTGTGTGTGCACGAGAGAGTCTAATGGCAATATGTTTAGTATGAGGTTAATTTAGGATTTGATTTATGAAAGAAATTATGTCAACTCACATAAATCAAATCATAAATTAACCTCATACTAAATACCTGATTATTTCGGCAGGGCTGATGGACTAAGGTTGCTGAGGTTGTGTCATACATATCACCACTGAGTTCATCCTAAGGTCATGATACACATATCATCAAATTCACCACAAACATGATCTACCCACACACAACCTCCCCCACTCACCAAAATTTCACGATCCAACTATATGTACATCCGGTTCCTTGTAGCATCTTAACTTCTGACGAAGTTCCTAATAAGCGAAACGTAGAAATAGTGCCATTTGTCTTGAACGATCTTCCGATATTGTCATTTTACTCATATATTTATCAGATTGACCATTAATCCATACCCTTATATCCACATGTATATGTGAATGGCCTTGTGTCAAACAAAGCTAAACTTTGCAAATATCAAGTATATTTTGCTTCAGTTTATACAGTGTATATATTACATCGAATCAGCGAAATTGGCGAAGTTTTATTTTTTTTTTATAGAAAATGAATAAATATGTAGTTTTGATTCGATCAAAATTTATTTTAATCAAAATAAGGATACAAAGCAATTGTTTTCACGATCAAAAGTTTATGCAATCAAAGTGAAATCAAATTTTCCCATGAATTTCGCCAATTACGCAATTTTCCGATTCGGTGTGACATATATGCAGCTCGTATATTATTAGTTTACCAATCTTACGGTTGCATGTACAAATATTCAAATGGATATATAAAAGCGCAAGCACAAAGTGATAGCAAGCATGTCCGTGTCAGAGTCTGTGAGTGAGAAAGTGAATGTATGAGTCCCCATCGAATGTTGTAGATTCCAAAATGCTCGATTCCACACGTACACATAAGAATGATCGAATCAACAGAGCCGAACAAATGACCCGCCCGACCAAACAAATGAACTACGGATTCTTTTCTCTTCGCTGGTCAGTCTGTGTGTGTCTCCGGTCGCCCCTGGTCAAATTTTGGGGGCTACAACCTTGAATATTTGCATGAAAACATCACTAAACACCATCTAAAAGCAGTTTGGGGTTTATTTTTTTGTTTTTTTTTTTTTTTTTTCGAAAGTGCGTTCGGGGGTCTCCAGGGTCATTTTGGACCAACAATGCCCAAATCTTGTGTTGGTATTTTTTCTTAGATAAATATTGTAGATAAAAATCTATCTTCTGGATATTTTCAGATAATTTTCCAGATTCTGCTACTCACACACACGTGCACACTCCTCTTCTCTCTTTGTTTCTCTCTGTCTGTCTGTTTGTCTATCTGTCTGTCTGTCTGTTTCTCTCTCTTATTCAGATTGATTTACGTAGCATTTATATTTCCTGATATATATATATATATATATATATATGCGTACTGCGTGAGAGAATTATATTTATGATGCAATAGGTAGTAGTTTTACTTACGCAGATGCGTTCCCGACTGAATTTTTTACGTGCGTATCTTTGCCGAGTTTGTATGTGTGCGATTCTGTCTGTTGTGAGTACGGGAAATATATGAGATTGAGTGTGTGTGTGTGTGTGTGTGTGTGTGTGTGTGTGTGTGTGTGCGAGCGTATGTCTGAGTATGTTTGCGTATGTGTATGTTCGTAAAATCATCTTCATACACATGTATTCAAAGACACATACATGAAGCCATTCTCACATAAGTACAAGTAAGTATTCCGGTAGGCAAACACAAATATGTCCAGTGTGACATAGAAAAAAGAGATTGTGCGTGATTTAAGGTGCTATTAGAGGGTGGGGACTGGGGACTGTGCTGTGGGTAGACCAAATAAATCCAGAAACCTGAGAGCCTCTATATTCAATGATGGGGGTCGGGTGGGGAGCACTGTCATTAGTTGAATATTTCTGTGGATGGTTGGCATGTGGAATATTGATATGACATAAACACTAACATTCCATACACACATATTTGTGTGTGTGTATGTGTGCTTGTATGAATATACATGCACAAATATACATATATATATATATATATATCATGCACATATATATATATATATATACATATATTCATGTAAACTTGTACAAAGATATGTGAATATACGTTAGTTTATTAACATGTGTATTTAGTTACGTATATACATAGGTAAAATTATTCTGCTAGAAATACACACATGCACGTACGCACACACACACTTACACACACACACACACACACACACACACATATATATATATATATATATATATATATATATATATATATATGTATATATGCGTGCGTGTGTATGTCAATACTAATATTTGAGTCTGCTGTTTGTGTTTGTTAATGCCACTATCACGGAAAAACTACAAGGCCAATTGACCTGATTTTTCTCATTAAGAGTCATTAGGCATAGAATCGTGACATAGGCTATGTGAGGTTGACTTTGGAAGCCACTCGAGGTCACCAGGTGTAATAAAGTGATTTAACATGATAAGGAGTTCGGTATGGAACACAAAAATGTCATTGACTGTAAAAATGATTTGGTGTATGCGGCTCAATTCGATAGATCAGTGGATGTCCTCAGAGGTCAATTTGGGATAGAACAGCTTTTTTCCAGATGTTTTGCAGCCAAATAATTACATTCTCGGTCGTAAACTGGTCAGAGGGGTAAAACCTGAGCAAGGAAAGATTGTACGATGGGTGATGTTGACCTCTATGGTCATTGGAGGTCCCAAGAGATCAGTTTGAGATCAGAAAAAGCCACTTTGCAGTCAAATGGAGGGACTTAAAAAACTTTAAAGGACAACCATCTCATCCTAGCTTCCTGTTGGAGAAGCAATGTCGTCAAGCCAGAAGCCCTGTCGAACAAAGGGACATCATTTATTTATTTTATGCATCAGAATATTTTTTCAATAACAGCTACTCCTTCATGTGTAAATATTTTTCTTCTTCTCCAGTTGTTCAATCGTATATGGAGGAATATATAAAAAAAAAGGATATATTATCAGAATTGTTCTACTTGCAGTTATTTTTTGCCGGGCAACACAAAGTATCATATATATATATATATATATATATATATATATATCGTTGCTGTGTTCTGAAGAAGTTGATATATTGAGACGTTGGGTTGTTAAATATTTTGAATAGAGCCTTAATAGATCCTTATGTATATGTAATTGTACGGCTGGCTGGTTTGTTGGCGATCTATGTGTCATGCGTATGGGCAATACCAATGGTGCTAGAGGGTTATTTTTCTTCTATTATTACTAGTATGAACTTTTTCAATAGGGGGAACCCCCTTCCCAGAATGAGTTTTTAGGGAAGGGTTCAAGTATCAATGTAAGTTCATGCAAAATTGATCACTTAGTTTGTGTGCTGCAGCATTCACGTTTGTTTTTTGAATGATCAAACTTTTCTTGTGATCGCTACCCAACAAAAGGTGAGAGAAGTGACTTATCCACTGATCATCCCATTTTTTTTTCGATTTTTCAATCGATCGCCTCACCCCAAGGAGAGACTACCAAAAATGATGAATGCAGTGGACACCCATGAGCGTCAAGAATCGGCGAGACTGTTCAAAAACTCGAAATTGCCCAAAATGTTTGCAGAATTGTCTCCATCGATAGAGACGGTTTTCGCGGTTATTTCATATCACTACGTCGTCTGTTTGCACGTTTGAGTGTTTTGAGTCCGGCTTGTTGTATCCATATTGCAATTATTGAGTGTTTATGGTTTGAGTGTTTAAGTTTGACGATCTGTCCGACTTAAACTGTCTGAATGGGATTAATAGTTATTACAAAGCCTTAGTTAATCTATTTTCCTTCGTGGGGATCAGCTGAAGTGAATTGATATGGTTTTCTTAGATGTTACAGGGATCAAATACTTATTTGTGAAAGCTGCGTGCGCGTGCACGTATATATGAAGGTGTATGAGTGTACCCGTGCGTTGATGAAAGAGGCTTCACTCAAAAATTCGAGTAATTTTAAGAGCGTGCGAATTAAGTACGAAATTTTGCCGCTACTCGCTTAGCAGTATCTTTTATGAACTACTGTGAATATCCTCTGTGGTTCTGTAAATCTCGATGACATTTGGGGTATTTTTCTTTTTTTTTTTTTCATGATCGAATTTCCCAGACTTTTGAGTAGCACCCTGAACAGAGAAAGTGGGGAAGGGAGAGAGACATTATGATATATGTATAGACACGAAAAGACTAAGATAGTTTTTCAAGTGACCATGCATTTTGAAGGAAATTTAAATTCTTTGCAACATGTCTCTTGAAATAATTCACACATGATAATTAACGGTGATTTTATTTTTCATTTGCTCTTTTTCTGGAATGCTTTTATAGGTCATCACACGATAACATAATAGAAATAGAATTTCATGTTCTGATGCCGTAGTAAAAATAAAATGTTATCTTCTGATGACACCAAAAATATAATAGTTTGTTATGCTGAGCTTGATATATAAACGCCATAATTATTTAATGTAAATTGAATATTATATGTGGAGTTTTGGAGCAAAACATCCTCACCCGAGAGGAGGACTTGTGTGTATCTAAACACACACACACACGCACGCACACACGCACACACACACGCACACACACGCATATATATATATATATATATATATATATATATATATATATATATATATATATATATCCATATATATATATATATATATATATATATATATATATATATATACTGTGAGTGAGTGTAGTGTTTTCATTGAAAATGTGCTCGACATTTTTTCCAAGCAGACCTGGTATAATTATCATACTGATGGATACCTACGACGGACCTATTTCACGACTCTATGATCGGCAGGTGAGTTTGTATTTGGAAATTTATCATGGAGACAAAAATGAAAGTAACAGATAAAGGAAGTAGATACACCTACATACGAATTTGTGTGCAACACTTTCCATTATGCAGAAAACAGTGACAATTGGTAATATCTATGTATTGGACTTTAAAAAAATATGTATCCTCACTTAATCTCGCCTTTAGTTGACTTTAATATTCAGGAAATATTAAACATAAACCAAAAAATTCGATGCAATTCCCAAATTACATAAATCAGGACTGGTTAATCACTCAATAGAAACATGACCAACGTCTTTTGACAGCATACCATGTTGGGTGATCAACTGAAGAAAATGGAAAAAAGGGGTGATCAATGAAGAAGTTACTTCTCTCGCCTTTCGTGACGAAGTGAACACGAAAATGTTTTGATTTTAAAGAAATATGCGTGGGCACAAAGTCAACACAAGGTAAGGGACCAATTTAGCATAAACTTACATTGAAAATTTAAGTCCCCTCTCTTAAAAACCTATCAGGAAGAAATTCGAAAGAAGGCAAAGAAAATTTTTTTTTATGTATGATAGATGTATATTCTTCTAGACAATAAAGAGTAAATGCTTGAATTTTCAGCCCTCAAGCTCCATTGAGGCAGCCTGTACGCGTGATACATGCATACATAGCCAGCTAGCCAAGCTAATTTAAAAACTGAAGAAACCTATGGATAGATTTGGTGACAGTTACGGTTGATGGTTTCAAACATAACGTCAATTTTTACTTCATTCAGAATTAGGAATTTTTCGCAGTACGACTCTCGAAATGATACTTGAGAATTGAGAGGGGAAAAAGAAAAAATTATATTTAGATTGTTTCACGATCATCCAGTGTCAATTTCTTCTCTCACAGTTGTTAAATTTAGTACATATGGTAACATGGCTGAGTTCGTCATTTTCACGAACCGACAGCCAAAACTGTCGACATTGGTTTCTTCTATTTCAACATTAACTCTATATTATATCTAAAAAAGAAACGGTTTCGCTTTCTTTTTGAATCCCCCCCACGAATGGATTTTTAGCGGGATTGTGTGATTTGTAATGTGTGTTTATGCTATATTGGTCAGTTAGTTTGTGTCCGGTAGCGTTCGTACTTATATGGGTTTTTGGGGGGGGATCTTTTTTTGAAAATTCAGACGTTTTTAGTGATCACTCCCCAACCAAAGGCGGGAAAAGTAACTTATTCATTGATCACCTGTTTTTCAACTTTTTTTAATTCATTACCCCCAACACTGCATGCTGCCAATAGACGTTCATCGCGTGGCAGTTTCCATTGAGTGACTAACCAGACCTTTCTTTTATTCTTTTTGACAAGTCGATACACGAACTCAGTATGTGAAGTGTAGCTGAGACAGTAACACGAGGAAACAATGTCAATTTATAACCTTTTCAAAACTCGCCATCACAGTCAATAACAGTATACAACCGTAGTGTGAAAATTCTGAGTCATATAAAAAAATCCATCGAGATATATATATATATATATATACATATATATATATATATATATATATATATATATATATATATATATATATATATATATATATATATATATATATCAGATGAATTCTATCAATGGCATCACTGGCATCTTCTATGTGAAAACATTTGAAATAGTTTTTTGAATATATAGAAAAAAAATAGTTTCTATCAGAACTATATGTTATGAACAAATCTGTAAAAATAAGGCCCCCAAAGGCCAAAAACGCTTTCAGGAGGGGTCTAGAAGAGTATTGATGATACTTTTAAAGTCTTTGGACAAAACGGTAAGGCCAGGTAGGACTGGAACACGTAAATACATAAACAACTACCCGAAAGATCTGGAAAGAAAACCAGGAGTGATAAAATATGAATCAGCGACGGGTCCACCGTCCGTGGGATTTATGAAGAGTATGAAATCTTTCTTTATCAATTGATTCTCGTTCTTTTAAAATACGGAAATATTTTGACAGTATTATTTTCGATGAAAATTGTAAATCTTCATTTTACATTCTATAATGACATCATAGCAGTTGGTTTCTTGATAATGTCACACCTTCGATGACATCACACCTCTATCTTGCTTTCTTTCTATTTCCATTGTTTAACGTAACGGGAACTGGTCGTCTTATCGATATGCATGGACCCATCTAAAAAAACAAACAAAATTATTTGTATTTGCATAGTTTTCATCAGGTACAATGCGCGAACCACGGTGTTAGTTATAGTCTTGGAGTTAGATTCTTAGAAACCTATTGTATACGTTCACCACAAGAAATTACTTTTTTTAGTAAAGAAAAATATAAGTCATTCACCTTCAAAATAATTTCATTCACTCTTCGGTGAATTCTTCACTATTTTGAGATGCACTGATTTACAACAACATAGAATATTCTGACCGGCTTTGAGGCTCTTTAAATCCATACTGGGAACAAAAAATGCAGTTTTAGACGCAGATCAGGGCCTCTTCTTCGCAGGGTTACCAAAATGTGCTTCAGAGGTAGATAATCCGAGCTTTATCTGTGAGATTTATCCACCTTCATGTTTCAGGCATCGCTCTCGTTCCATTCATCCTCAAAATAAGTTCATTCACACTTCGGTAAATCATTCACCAGTTCAAGAAACATTTGTCTAATAGAGCTGTAACGGTGCTAGAGTGTCAAGAGCTAGCATTGTCATAGATTGTCCGATCATGAATAAAGATGCAGGGATGCCAGATTGGGCTACAGAGAGGAGATAACGTAAGCTTTTCTCTCTGAGACGGGTGAATGAAATATGAAGGGTGAATGACTCAATTTACTCAGATATCTATACTTTTCTTACACTTGAGAATGTATAGTTCGTGGTAAACATAAAGAAAATTTTACTTTGTTCCGTCATCTTCATAATCAGCAGCAGCAGCAACATTTTAATGTCCGTCATTGGACATAGACCTTCCCCAAGACTCGACAGACCTCTAGACCGTGAGCGTTGCGAAGCCAATATTTTCTGAATTTGTTTAAAACGTCACACCATCTTAATTTCTGCCAGCCACTGTTCTGCATATGATGTCGAGGGATCTGCAATGAGTCACGATATCCATCGGTTGTCTGACATCCTTGCTACATAGCCTGCATATCGCCATTTGAGTTTTTTTTTCTAATGGATTCTTCGATATCTCTGACTTCTGTTTTTTTTTCTCTAACATAATGTGCTATCTGGTGATCTCTCCATGATGTTAAGCATGATCCTTTAATAAACTACTATATCTACCTGAGGCAATGAATCTTCATGAAATCATCAAAAGAAGAAGAAATCAAACGAAGAATCACCCTAGGTTGGTAAGCTTTGGGAAAAGCTGGTTTGTCTCGACTTAAATGACACTTTTCATCATGTTTGCTGGATTATTTTCACATTTGCTAGTTCATCAAAGACATTTTGAAATTCTATAAAACAATATTTCATGGAGAATATTGTGAATTCGTTTCAATGGAAGAGTCCATAGTTGGAAATGGTAGCTGAGGGAGATTTTTATCAGATTTTTTTACTAGATGGAAGAGTTCAATGTTACGAACAAAGAACCAAGAGAACCATACTCTTCGTTGTATAAGTAGATATTAAATAAGCTTCAGTTGCTTTCAGACCATCTATACGATGAGGATCAAACCCACAAATAGTAACCAACAAGATTAGTTTGCTGATGATCGCTATACGATGTGCACCCTGGTCTATTTTTTTCTCTCTCCATATAATCTACTTGTTTAATTCAAATGGAAAAAATTCATGGATATATCTGGATGTTTTAAGGGATTTTTTTTTTTTAGAAAAACTACTGAATCCGTTTGAAATGGAGGTTAGGAAGTATTTTTATTGGAAAAATCATTTTTGCAAAGTAAAAGAGTGCAAAGGTATTAGTACAAGGCGATTGTTATCTTTTCCGCGTTTAATTCAAAACATTTTCGCATTAGATTTCGCTACACTGTTATTGTCTTCGGATCTCAGAATTTTTTCTCTACAAATTTTGAAATTTTTCTGATCAAATTTTTTTCACTGTATTTTATCAAATGTAACAACAAAGCATATAAGTTATGTCTGGTGTTCAAGTTTAGTTTTTATGGCTTGTACTTCGAGTCCGTGTTTATGGTTAGTGCTGGAGTTAGAGTTGGGGTCAGTATTAGCAAACTTGTCATCGTGATGGTAGTTTCACCAAAGAAAAAAATAGTTTATATAATCAATGTTTTTAATTTAACGCTGAAAAGTTAACAATTACCTTAGAATAAATTGACGAAACCTTAACCCTTGCTTTTTCTACATTGTGAGCTACAAAGAGGCTCCCCATCCTTATACACTAACAATGCCTTAATTTCCTTTCTTGGTTGTTGAATTATTAGAAACTGCCATCCCTAAATTGTCATCAAAACTGTGAACACAGGTTTCTCAAGTTTTTTAATTGGTCTGGATGGATGGCTTTGAATGCATGTATGACCAGTGCACTGATGTGGATTATAATTCATCCGACCTTATTGGAGTGAAGAGATAATATGGAAGGTCATATGGCGTACGAATGAGATTTCTAATTCAATTTGACGTTTTGTTTTTTCTTATGTATGTATGTATGTATGTATGTATGTATGTATGTATGTATGTATGTATGTATCATGTCAACAGGATGCGTCCATCGAGCCAGATAATCTAAAATTTGAACACAAACTCCTTATTAGGTCAAGAAAAATAGTTTTATGCGCTTTTTAAAAATTACCCCAGAAAATCAGATTCTACTGGGGGGGGGGGGTTATAGTGTAAGTTTATGTAAAATTGATCGTTCATTTTTTTTCAGCATTCACGGCCCAACAAAAGGCAAGAAAAGTAACTAATTCATTGATCCCCCTACACACTGCCAAAAGCCGTTGGTCATGTGAAGGTTTCTATTGAGTGACTAACCAGATCTGTTTTGCTTATGGTTTAAACTTCTATAATCCGGCTTTGTTGATGGATATAAGTTTCTATCCTGAATTTAGTGAGATTTTTCATTCAATCGAACAGTCTTTTCTGCATACTCAATCGTTGCAAAGCCATAAATCTAAGCAGACTCGGTTTTATCATAGAAAATCTCTTGTAAGGTTTCTATGTTTCCTCATTGGTTTTCAGCAGATCTTTCAAATAAAATGACATTATGCAATGACGTCAGCATAAAATGGCGTCAACATAAATCAAACTTTTTTTTGTTGTAAGAATTCGCTTAAAGGCTGTCTTCGAAGACCATTAAGCTCGATGTCAAGTCATTTCTTTTATATAACTGCGCGATATCGGGGCACAGGAATCGCGCTATAACGAATCGCATTATGTTGGGAGAAGCCTGTACCAATATGATAAATATGCTTTTGCTTTGTTCGATATATATATATATATATATATATATATATATATATATATATATATATATATATATATATATATATATATATATATATATATATACATACAAAGAGAGAGAGAGATTCATAGATATGCATATAGATAGATAGATAAACTATCAGGAATGAGACAAACTCAAGAGTAAAAGTATATGGAGACTTTATCAATTAATTAGATAATTGATTAATTGAAAAATTAATTAATTAGTATGCTTTACATGTCTCTGGAAGGGTTCCCATTTTCATTAGCTTGTGCGTACCTACTAGTGGTTAAAAGGCAAGGTTTCCATAGAAAACAAATTTAGCACCAAATGCAGGACTTCGAAAAGTAAGATGCAAGTCCATAGGAACAATGCGACTGTTTAGTATCAGAAATGCTTTCTGCATGTGAAGGAATATAAGATAGTTTGGTTGGACCTTCTGGTTCTTGTTTTTAGTAGTTGTGGGTGTTTTAGTTTTGTTTTTTTTGTTTTTTTTTTGTCAGGGGTAATGTGTATCCTTGATATCTTATATGCAATATATATATATATATATATATATATATATATATATATATATATATATATATATATATATATATATGTTGTGTGGATGTGAGATTGTCCGATAGAATGTTGATGAAAGTGACAATTGGAAGGTGGAGAGAAAAAATTGGAGAAAAGCAGGTGTTACATCTCGAAAAATTTATCATCACTTGGGAATGTTTAGATATATCTTGACGGTTGCCAGCTACCATTTTCCGAGAAATTTTCTGCAATACAGAGAAAATTGTATGCCGTTTACACGTTTTTGATTGAAGGAAGGAATGGGGATTTTCTACGTTATGGGTTGTTTAGCAAGAGTGGTGGAGGGGGTGTTTGTATCTGTGTAGATGAGAGTCAAGTTTGGTCTGAAATAAAAAGGGTCTGGGAGAGAAGCGGTCAGAGGGTGTTTGTATAATTATCAGGCATGTAGATTTTTTTAAAAGGAGAGAGAGGGATCAGGATGAAAATGGTCAGTTCTTAGGAAAAGTTTGTTTTGCTGTTGGTTTTTTGAGGATCCCTTCATCCACTGAATAACCAACCCCCAAAAGGCCAAGATGAAATTAGCCCTACCCACTTAGATAATAAAAATAAGTACACATAATAAACCAATACTTCTTCAGTTCCAATAGAAATTTCTACAAACCAAAATCTGGGTTACCGTTGGGCTCCCCGATAAGTAAAATTTTTGTTGGTCTTTTTTTGGAATGTCTGGAACCAGGCCCCTGGACGCGTACCATAACAGCCCCAAAACAGTCGCCTATTTCCGCTACATCGACGATGCCCTGATCCCTTACCCTGGCACACAGATCTAGACAATATAGTAGCTAAAATAAAAAGCAGAAACCCCAATTAAATTCACACTAAAAGAAAAATCCAATACCACACTATCTTTCCTTGGCACCCGACTACACAGATCAAACAACACCATCAAAGGCAGCGTCTTCCGCTAGGCCACTGGCAAGAACGGCCACATACACATTTACTCCCACCACACTCCAAAAATAAAATCATGATAATAATCATAGGCCTTTACCTAAGAAACCTCAGAATGTGTACCCCTGAATACCTTGATGAAAATGAATTCATCGAACAATCCATCTATTCACTCCAGTATCCATGAAGTTTAATATACAAGGCAAGGATGAGGTATATAAGATCCCCAAAACTAACACCAGACAGGACAAAAAGAATTGCAAAAATGCGATTGGACACATCACATTACCCAGCAACATAACCATCACTAACCTCAGTGCCAACCTGAACAAGCGGGAAATCCACATGGTAACCCCAACAATCGACCAAGATTTGGTTAAAAAAACCCACCCACTTCCCGAATCTGGCGTTTACGCAATTCTGTGAAAGAACTGTAACAAGATCTACATCGAAAAGATATCTAGACCTCTCAAGAATAAAAAAGATAAAAGACCACAAGAGAGCCCAAAAATTGAATGAAAAGACAAGTTCCCTGGTCGAACACAGAAATACATACGACCAAAATTTCAACTTTCACAAACCCACCTCATCAAAAATATTCATGACTCCTCGATGTGAAGATATATCGAAGCAGACCTTATATCCCAATGTGATACGACAACACAAAGGTATGGACATTTCCAGATAGCACACCCTCAAAATACATTGATTTGGAAGCAGAATCACATGAATACAACACATTACAAAATCAATATACAAGGAATTGATTATCACCAAACATTCCATTCAAGAAATGATATAAGCATACATATACCACCCCTTTGAGTAAACGAAGAGGGGTCTTATCCACCATCAACGAAAAAAATTAAAAGCAACACACCCTACTTGCACCCCAACTCACATAACGCCTATCCATTAAATGGTTGACGCTACCTCTCTATCCTAAAATAAAACAACCAAACAAACTTCCCTGAGAACTGACCATTTTCATCCTGACCCTCCTCTTACTGCCCTTTCTTATCTATGACAAACCTAACACTTCACAAAAACATTGAGAAATACCCTCTGCCCCCTCCTCTCACAGACCATTTTAATTTCCTGGCCAAACTTGACTTCCACCAACACAAATACAAACACCCCACTCCCACTTTGGTAAAACAACCCATAACACAGAAATATCCCCATTTCTTTCCTCAATCTCAAACACGTAAGCAGTATATAACTTTATCTGAAAAAGATGGCTGGCAACTGTTTAAATGCATCGAAACATGCCTCTGTGATGATGAAATTTTCGAGGTAACGTCTGCTTTTCTCTTAAATTCTGTCTCTTCACCTTCCAATTGTCACTTTGATCAACACACACACACACACACATATATATACATATATATATATATATATATATATATATATATATATATATATATATATATATATATATATATATATGCAGTATGATGCATGTATTGATATGATATCCGACAATATCATCAAGTGCACAATACAGAAAAGTATTTGAATCAACTTCATTAAGCTAACACCTTTTGCTTTTCTCCTTCAGAAAAGACAAAACCCCACTAGTCCTAAAAAGAAAGATATACAACCAAGTCATCCTCCCGATAGTTACCTGTAGAGCTGAAACAGGGAATCTAGCCAAAAGATTGACATGAAGTTCAGCAAAACAAAAGTCATGAACAACCAACATATTAAGGACAAAGTCACTATGATCGAAATCAGAAACGCAGAACTGGAGAAAGTGAACCACTACATCTACCTTGGACAACGAATTTCCATGATATCCTTAACAGAAGAAGACGAACTCGCTGGTCAAAGGCAGGCTGCAGTCTCATTTCATCCAGCCTGTTGACTTTATTGAATATATGGCGTTGCATACCAAAATTCTTTGTTCTCGTTACCTATCTTTGATCAGTAAAAATAAACTTCAGTATTGAAAAATAAGGTAAAAGTTTCATTTTGCATTGACCTCAAATGAATCAACTATTTTAGAGTTAAAATGTTTTAAACACAGGGTGTTCCTGTATAATCTGATAACTTGTGCAGCAGATGTTATATCCGGTAATACAAGCCCTGTTTTCTATTATACACAGTAAAAACATTTTTGTTCATTCGACTTTTTCTTTTTCGAGTGTTTCTCCATATATAGGTGTGTGTTCATGTAGGTGTTGGTGTGGGGTGTGTGTGTGAGAGAAAACAGTGACAAAATATACAACAAACGTGTGTATATGTATCAATGTATTTCAGAGATCTTAGTTTTTTTTTAAAGTGCTCAATACCATCAGATCATTCCAGATTGTACATTCTGTTTCACTTTAAAAAGATTTTCAAATGAATGATCGAGAGATATTTCTTTTGACTTTTTATACTCCATCTACTCATTGGAGTGGGGTCAGACCTGCACTAAAGTTATTGATCAGCCCGGTTTAGCTGCGCTGTGGTCAGCTACTAGATTTCAAGTGGGGTGGGGAGAAGATGCAAGACCCAATGTTTTATGGTTTTATGATTTACGACATTGATAGAGTTCTAATTCTTCTTTTTCCCTATTTAATTTAATTTGGTTTATTTTACTTTTCAAATTTTCATTTTTTTTATTTTTACATTTTTCTCATCTTATTTTTATATCTATAACCAATAATTCAATTTTCCTTAATTTTTTCAATTTCTTGTTATTTTGTATATTTTGCATATATCTCTTCACTTTATAGTTTTTTATGATTTAGTTTTTATTCTTGTCACATTACTTACACTTAAAAGCCGACCAATATTTTCTCTTTCTATAATCATGATCTTTAGTATCATCATCATCATCATCATCATCATCATCATCATCATCAGTCTTTTATCGTCCGTCGTTTGACATAGAACTTCCCATTTTTTAGAGTAGCGTTAGGTTTTCGATTAAGCCTGCTAGTATATTTGCTACCAGAATTTCGGTCAATCCTCAACCTCCGACACTCTTATAATAGTGACCTGTGCGTATAAGTTCAAGTTTGTGTCACTGTATTGACACTTGCCCTTTTCTATAAAATAAGTAATATATTTAGTTAACATTCCATCCTATGCTTTGAACTGCTTTGTTTACTTCGTTGTTCCATTAAATAAGACATCAACGAGTATTTAACTAGAACAATTACTTGAGAGAGTTTTTATAGGGACCATTGTAATAAATTATAATAATTATATTCACAATTATTAGCATAAGTATATCTATTATTAACTACATTATTTCGAGTGACTATTCCTTTGAGTGCACAATAATTCCGTTTATACACTGGTTGGAAAACATGTGTACGCACACAGGGGCACAGCTTAAAAGAGAACTATGATAGCAAGTCCTACTAAATCAAGAAACGTATTTAAAAAGCTCTATAAATCCAAAGACCAAAATATAGAAAAGGAAAATCGCCAAACGTTACTTTTAAGAGAATTCATACGTAAGCAAGAAGACAAATGGCCTTTCTTTGTAAGAATAGAAAATCCATTTTTGTCAATATCTGATGGACACTCCTCGAGAATTCCTGGGAGTGATTTGACATTGAGTAGTTCTGTCAAATTCAAGTCAAGTCTGATACTCCAAAACTAGAATAACTTCAACTAGTTGGCCTTGTGGTGTCGTATATATTATCTTACAATGGGGTCATTGCTCTTTTTTTTTGTATAAGCAAAATTTCGTTCGAGACTGTCAATTGAGAATGATTTGCGGATGTGTCTCTCTGGAACTTTGCCTAGAATTGAGTAACCTATTAAAAAGAGCCAAGCTCGTCTATCTCATTAAATATGTAACGTTAAATTAGATTAAATTACTAGCAAATACTAAATGTCTATGGTCTCTTCTGTAGTTCTGTCAGACAGAACCACTACTGCGAAGTCGTTTCATAGGCTTTTTTTTCTTTGATCCAAAACTGAGGCAATTTTTTTTATAAATCCACATCCGCGAGAAAATAATCTGGAATATAATCTAAGAATATACTACATATATTCAAAATCAAACTACTCAATTTCTTAAGCTCCTAACAATTGGAGAAACCGTATGAGGATTTTGCACACACTTACATCCTATTTGAGACTTACTTGAACAGTTTTAGGCACTGGATGAAGACAGAAGTTGAGAAAAAAGAAGAGGTTCAACCGGAAATCGACCATTGTAAAATGATTCAATAGAAAGGTATTCTTGAATATTGGTGCGATTATCTTCTTTGAAAAGTCGCAACATTTTTGTCTTTATGAAGAGAAGTAGTAATGCTAGATAGATAGATAGATAGATAGATAGATAGATAGATGGGTCTGCTTGGTCACTCAATAGAAGCTGTTACGTGACCACCATCTTTTGGCAGCATACTGTGCGGGGGTGATCAATTGAAAAATTAGGAAAAGAGGTGATCAATGAATATGTTACTCCTCTCACCTTTTGCTGGGAAGAGATCACAGAAAAAAGTCTTGATTTCAAAAACAAACGAACGTGAATTGCAAGCAAACGTGGAAGAAACAAAGTGAGGGATCAGTTTGGCATGAACTTACATTGCAAATTGAACCTCCATTAAAAACCTATTTGGGGTGACTTCGGAAAAATGTTTTTTTATTGACATAATAAAGTGTATATGTTGAAAATTTTAGCCATTTAGCTCAATTGATGCAGCCTGTACGCGTGATATGTACGTAGCCTTATATATATATATATATATATATATATATATATATATATATATATATATATATATATATATATATATAGTAGGTTGCAGATTCGCTACACAAACTAGCTCATGTTTTGGGCCTCTTCAGGTGATGTTATGTTATACTGCTAGCCTGATTTGTACCACACACACACACACATACACACACACACACACATACACACACACACACACATACACACACACACACACACACACATATATATATATATATATATATATATATATATATATATATATATATATTACCAGATTGAGATAGATAGATAGATAGATAGATAGATATTCAGATAGATGAATATTGCCCGACCTAGATAGATAGATAGATAGATAGATATGAACAGTCATAATAGTCATGCAAAGTAAGTTTCTATCCATTGTACGAAACGACGACTCCGAAGTATTTCGGTTATTTCTCTTCAGTATGGCCAATTTAGATATTTCATCCATACCTAAAGTTAGATCTATTGCCAATTTAAAAAAAACTCGAAACTGTACTCTCTGGTGTACTGACCAATATACCAGGCAAATTTCAACTTTGTACAATGGCCAATTGTCGAGTAATCAAAATGCATTATTTCTCGAGAACAGCTGATCCAAACAATTTCAAATTGAACATTGCTATTCATGGTGTGTTTACTGATATACCTGGTGAACATCAATTTCGTACAATGGCCAGTTATCAAGTAATCGCAACGTATACTTGTACGCACAAAGATTTTTCAGTTGTTGTTAGAAGGCTCTTAACTGAATTGAACGAGAATTTTTTCTTTCCCATTTCACTCGTATTTTGATCTACCCTTGTATCAGAAAGAAAGAAAGATGAGACAATGAAGAAAAGAATAAATTGATAAACGAACGAAATGAAAGAGGGGATGAAGAAGAGAAAGAAAGAAGTTAATTATGGTGGAAAGAAAAGGAAAGATGGAATGAAAGACGTTGATTATGGCAGAAAGCAAATGATAAATATAAAGACAAAAAGAATGGAGGAAAAACAGAGAGGAAAAAAGAAAGAAGGAAAAAAAGAAGCAAGCAAACAAAAAAATGAAAGAGAAAAAACAAATTCGAAAATGAAAGATAAAAAAAGAGAGGAACGGCACTTCGAGCTGCAAATAGCAATAAAGCCTAAACAAGTTGGAAAGTCGTACCATAGATGCGCGAGTCCCCCCTCTCTCCACTTCCAGGCATACGTAGAATGAGGGCTGTGGAAACAAAAAGCGGTAGAGGGGTTCCGATAAGTTAACCTGTCAGTCGGTCGACTTACGCATCTAAAAAAATATTGAAGAACGGATAATTGCCTCGTTGGCTACCTAATGAATAATATACAGTGACAGTCTGGTTTCAGAAGTTCTAAAAGAAATCGCCGGCATAGCGTTACTGCTGTTACCATCTAAAATTGGCCGACACTACGAGCGTCACTTGTGGCTATTGCTTAATGATTAGAACTTAGGTTGCAAAGTAAATAGATGAGCAGAGTTCAGGTCTTCACGTAATGGCATGCCTGATCACAAATAACTTGTGCTTGGTAATGTTCTTACATACATATTTGGATGAAATATGAGATTCCCCAGTGGACAAAAGATAAGCAAGCAATTGCAGCTAAAGCAGTGATCAGAACTTGGGTTGTGCATGAAACGTTGGGCGATAACTGAGTGTGAGGCAATTGAGTAGCAACAACAGAGCAGGGACAATTGGTCGGAGGACTTTTGCGTGTGGCTACAATTGGGCGTGAGGAAAATTGAGCGTGTGAACAATTGAATCTGCCCACCCCTAAATTGTCTCTCATTCGATCATATCCGCGATTAATTGTCCTTCGCTCATCTTCCCTCGCGCTCAATCGTCGGCTGACGCAAAGCGAAATGGTGGATAGAAGTTGAGTCACCACGGACCAGCTATTGACGAAAGAAGGAAAATTTCGCTTCTCAAACCTTCATGTCACTATTAAATCTTTCAATTGCTGATATGGCTCAGTGATTTACTTGGAGTTATAGAGATGACCCTGTATCAGTTGCAACTGCGTATTGCGACACACGAGGCAGTCCATGTGCTTTACCATCAACGATTTTCAGCTGACCTGGTGATATCGATCCAGCTCCTGCTAACCAGTTGGAGGTTCTACACCACTCCTCTATCTATTACCAGCTCGGCTTGGGCCGTCCTCCCTCTTCCTCTGGCCTTCTGGCGACCATTCAAGGGCTTCATTTGCAGGTCTTGTTGTGGGGAGCATCAAGACATGCAGCAACCAGCGGGTGGCACTGTCTGCAACTGGTGGTTGATACGCGAGGCTATCGTGATCTTCCTTCCTAAAATAAAGAGATCTTACATTTTATTGATCTTACTCGTTGACAAAAATTTGTTCTAGCCATGTCCTCTCTCGTAAAACTCTGTCAGTAATTAAAAATTCATGCTTACGATGTATAAATGAGTGTGCGTGTATAAGTGCCCATCGAACCATTTTTAAAAGGTTGATATTTTTGTTATTTTCGGGGCAACAAAGATCTTTTTTTTCTGAGAGCTCGAAAACCCTGCATTATGATTCAAACTACGAGATGAAATAAAATCTGAGCATTGCAGCTCTGAAAATAACGAAAATATCAACTTTTTTAATGGCTCAATGAGTGTTGATACTCAAATATTTCCTAAATGTTCTTATTGAAGAGTTCCATCTCTGAATATGGGTTGATTCGGCATTCAGCAACAAATATTTGAATTTGAAAAGAAGAAAACTTGCTTTAAAAATCGGACAACGTACCTTTCGTACAAAATTGTGCTCTGTGATGTTCTTGCAGATATTTTTGTACGACATATGAGATGGCCGAGTGGATGAAATGAGAGAAATCAGCACTTAAGAACCGATTTCTAATTCCGATTATCTACCATTAATCGTTTTGTAAGGAAACCTGTACTCGAATTCTCCTGCTCCCCGCAACCAGTCATTTTTCAAGTTTATGGTATACTGGGTGATGCCGTACTAATTTAAATGATATACTTTTTCGCATATGATAGTAAGTCGAGACTCTCTCTCTCCCCCCCTCTCTCTCTCTCTCTCTCTCTCTCTCTCTCTCTCTATATATATATATATATATATATATATATATATATATATATATATATGCGTGTGTGTGTGTGTGTGTGAAACTAAGAGAGTGAATACATGATCCGACAGAGATGATTATAAGTTGCGTTATATTATTCTGAGACTCCATTTAGAATGATCTCCCATTATTTCATCGTTTCAAAATAATATAAAACAATTCTTATAAATATATATATACACACACACATACACACACACAAACAAACACACACACACATAGATAGATAGATAGATAGATAGATAGATAGATAGATAGATAGATAGATATGTGAATGAAACTAGTTTCATGCTTATTATAAGCTGAACGATTTTAAAAAATACAGGTCACTCAAAAGGAACCCTTAGGTGAGTCACATCTTTTGAAAGCTTTGTTGGAGTTGATCAACTGAAAATGAGTAAAAGGGGTTGATCAGAGAATAATTTCCTCCTCTTGCCTTTTTTGGGGCGGAGATCTCCACTAAAGTCTGAAATTTCAAAAAGAAAATCGTTAATAATGTCGGACGGAAACTGAGGGGTCAATTTAGTAAAAACTCACACTGTAAATCCATCTCTACCGAACATTAAAAACGTATTAGAGGGGGTTATAAAAAGAACAAAAAAAATGTTTAGACATAATAAAAAGTTTATTTCAATTTCAATTTCAATTTCAATTTTCATCCCTCTAGCTCCGTTGGTGCGGCCTGTGCGCGTGATTCACAGACAGACATTTCGCCAGCCCGCCTGACTAACTTGAAATCAGAATAAACCAATGTTGACAGTTTTAATGGCAGTCTTGATTGACAGTCTATAACCTTATTATAACCCTGTACATTGTATATTCATATCAATAAATTTCGGATTTCTGATTTACCCATTGGTTTGTCGAAGTGGACCGAGTAGCGGTCTGGCGGCCTGTAAACCAGAAAAATCGTTCTGCCTTTTCATCTTCTGTCAATTGCCATGAAAATCAATAATGCTTAAGTGGTAAGATTCTCTTCAATGGCAGGCCAATCTACGGACGAATAAACGTCCAATCATATTGATTCGGAGCGATTTAAACAATCGGAACAAAATATGCACCAATCTGAAAGTTATGCAAATGTAAACGTTTGTTTTATTCCTCTTGCATAGTAATTGTCTCATTCCGCAGCTTGGGCAATCGCCATTTCCCCCCTTTTGTCTTTGTCATTCCCCTACCATCAGGTTGCCTCTGATTGTGAGTCTTTTTTTTCTGCTCTCTAAGAAACCGTCAACCAAATCTGTCGACATAGGCTTCTTCAGTTTTTTAGCTGGTCTTGCTGACCATGGATGTAGATATGTGTAGCGCGTACAAGCTGCACCAATGGAGGTAGACGACTGAAAATTCAAACATTTACTTTTTATTATGAGTACAGAAACTTTTTTTTTGTATCCCACCCTCATCCAACTAAATAAGTTTTTTGAGGAAGGTTCAACTAGCAATGATTTTATAATAAATTGATCAATTACATTTTTTTTGCTCGACAGCATTCACACTTATTTATTGATCACCCCTTTTCCACATTTGTAATTGATCACCCTTAACTCGGCATGCGGCCAAAAGACACTGTGCGATGGTTTCTATTGAGTCCTGTTATTACTATCTTTTCCCCCTCAACATTGATTACTTCAGTCAGAGAAAAACATTTTTTTGTAAATCATTTTTACTTATCTTGACGTTCATTTATATATTTTTCTTTCATTTCTCTGTTTATTTATTCGCAGTGGGGTGGCCGATCGGGTAAAAGGCACGAAGACAAGACTTGCTGAGCCATGTTCAAACTCTGGCTAGGACTGTTGATTTTTCACTTTGCATCAACGCTCTTATGGAAGGCATGAATCCATCACCATGGTTAAAATAGCGCAGGGTACAGTGAGTGACACTACTTCGGGTGCTTGTCACTTCTATGTCTAATTTGCTTATCATGGTCTCAGTAAGTAGTAATGTTACATGTGGAGCTCAGGTAGGAAAGGCTGAAGCCGGTAAGGGTTAAAAAACGAAATGTTAGTAAGCAAGCTAAATTTAAATTTCAAGGAAAGTATCTCAATATTTGTTTATTTCGCAGTATCTTTTTAAAATTTTTATTTTCATTCAGCTTCTAGTTAGTGTACAGTGTTGTCAGAGGTATGTGCCCAGTACATTGTAGATTATTTTGTATTGGCGATGTTCCTTTGCATGAACTTCTGCTGCGAGAAAAGAAACATTGGTCAAAAATCTTGGCTATAAACAGTTTTTGGTCGCGTGGTTTCAGCATACAAATGCAGACACCGTGATACTAATGAGCACTCCAATTATTTAGTACACGAGTGTGCTTATAAAATCTGCTAAATGTGGATAGTATGAATCATCATCATCATCATCATCATCCCTTTCTTCTCCTCCTCCCATTTCTATTTCATTGGGTTTTTTCCCCTTTCCCTTTTCTCAATCTCCAATTCTTATTCTCACACGTTCTTTTACCTCTTCCTCCTCCTCCTCCTCCTCCTCCTCCTCTTTTATCACTGTCATATGATTTCTTCTCTTTTTTTAGTACCCTTTATTCTTTTCCTCTTTATTAATATACTTTCTTTCTGTTCTTTCTTACATTGTTAAAATCTACTGACAAGCAAAACTGTCTAACGGTCAGCAAAGGTTTCTTCAGTCTTTCAAATGCCTGGCTGGCGTTCTATCTATCTGTATACGCGTCGCACATACAAGAATACACCAATGAAAAATTTGACATTCACTCTTTATCATGTCGTTTATATTATAACAGCTTTTTTTTTCAAACCATTTTGGTGGGTAAGTGTAAGTTTATGCTTAATTGGTCTCTTGGCTTGTGTACAGCGTTGATACTTGTTTTGTTTATTTTGTTTTCGTTTGGGTTTTTTTTGGTTTTGTTTTTTTGGAAATTTGGTCTTTTTAGTGATCACTGTCCAACAAAAATATTATTCAGTGATTAACCCCTTTTCCAATCTTTAATTGGTCACCCTCTACCTTACTAAAAGATGTTGGTTACGTAATTGTTTCTATTGAGTGATTAACCAGACCTGTATTATTCCTTTTCTTCTTTTTTTCTTCAATCTGTTTCCTTGTTTTAGTAATTCCCAAGTATTTTCTTTACCTCAATGTTCGGGCATTTTTTTCTTTTTTTACTCGCCTTTTCTTTTTCGTCTTCCTTACTTTTCTCTTCGTCTCGATTCAACCATCGCTATCAGTGTCCATTGTGAGCTGTGCGACTGCGCACAAGAAAAATTACGCCATACAGTAAAATCTTTATGCTGTGCATAATAAGAAAAGAAGGTTTAATAATGACGTGGCCGAAAAAGCAATTGTCATATACGCTTACTCTGAGTGATATCATTTGATTGCAGGTTTATGCAAAGATAATGTGTGCAAATTTCAAAGCCACACACGAATTTAGAGATTCTGATAGAAAAAAATGTGCTCAATAATGACTACGAGACCGAAAAAGTATTCGTCGAATGCGTTTGCTCTAAGTTGAATCGTTTGATTGCAGGTTTATACAAAGATAAAGTATAAAGTTATGCACCATCTGTATAAAGGTGGAGCATGAATAAAGAAAAAAATAGGATTAAATAATAATGAATAAAGAATAGAAAAATCAATACACTGAATAAATACTTTTACTCATTTTACACTTTTTAAAAGAGAATTGATCAAATTTGTGGGCGGATCCAGCGATTTGGGAAGGATCGAGAGAGATTTTTCTATGTGTTTTACTTCTTTTTTTTTCTTACGTTTATGTTTACGTCCATAACTGTCCAAACAATATCTCTAAAAGATCTCAATGAATTTCAATTAAATGTTCTTGAAGATTGGGCTATGGGTTATGGAAGATGTGATTAAATTTTGTGCTGGATCAACGCACGGTTACCTCATCTCCGTTGTAGTTATATGTCCACACTTGATAATATTGTCAGAATCTCGCGTCTGTCAACGTGATATCTCCATAATTTCGCAATGAATTTCCATGAAACTTTGGACAATCGGATACGTGATTAAATTTTGAGATGGATCCATGCTCATTTACCTCCCTTGATAGTGGCGTTGACAGAGGTGTGCACTCTCCGTATGTTTTCTTGTTGTTAGAAGAAACTGGTCTTTGTTTCAAAAACTTCAGACAGAAAAATCAATGATCATCTTGAAAGTGAAACGATCTTCTGGAAATTCTACTTCTTCAGTTGCTTACAGGTTTTTTGGTACCACGAGGCCATGAAGATAAGAAGGAACAAAGTTCCTGTGTGCCTGCCGTAAAGCAGTGATCAATTTGTCAGTTTCGAAGATCATAGCTATTGTAGTGAGGTCAATGCTACATAGTGTCCTTACGTTTTGGCCAATGACAGATTAAAATAATGTAAAATGCTAATGCCACGCATGATGCCGGATTAAATGATAATGAATAAATGATAAATCATTTCTTTTATTATACATTTTTATCAAATGTAAGTGACGTTTGTTTCATTAACTTTAGATAGAGAATCAACGCACAAACTATGTTCTGCATTATGCATTTCGTCAGTTGTACACGGACATGTTGGTCCCGCGCAGTCCGCGAAAAAATCAAAGGGAACGTTATCGCTATGATCAATACTCTTTTCATAATTATCATTAGCACAAATTTGTTTTTATTTCAAAGATAGTACCCGTCCAAAAAAAAAATGGTTCTATTTGCGTATGGATCGATACCGCTACCTAGGATCAGGGTATCTATTTGTTCTGCCTAGGGGCCAAAATATCGCTCCTCGGTCCTCTGATTTGGATTAAAGGGTAGGATCCGTGCCCTCTTGTAGAAGTTACGGACAGAAAAACAAAGGAACAAACTGAAAAAGTCATACTGTTCATTATACTGAGAGATTCTTATTCTTATTCTGCATTTTCACACCAGTTGCCTGGTGGTCACAGCTGGAGACTAAGTGACAGCAAGTCACCTCAGGTCTCCAGCCCTCTTCTCCACTCTCTTACAGTCCACAGCAGTGCTGTGGTTTAGTTTCACACCAGTTGTCCGTTGGCTATTACTGAAGGCTGAGTGACAGTAAGTCTCCACAGGTCTTCAGCCCTCCTCTCGTATCTCTCTCACCGATCACAGCAGCGCAGTGGTTCGTACCTCCAGCATCATTTGTGGTGTTTTGGGTTTTTTTTCTATGTTTATATCAAGTGTCTGGTTGTTATTGCTGGAAATTGAGTGACAATAAGTCTCCCTCATATTCCAGCACCCTCCATAGTACTCCAATCATTATCAGCAATGCAGTTGTCTGAATGGTTTCGATTCTTCCTAGGAATCTTCCAATGGTTTCACCAGGCTCTTGGGTATTGTTCCAAGTACTCCAACAACGATGGGTACGACTGTCATCTTCATAAGCGACTGCTCTATTTAGTACATCCCACACAAAATATTAACACAGTTAACACCGTACAACGTGATTTTTGTTCTTGGAGAGTGAGGGTTATTTTAAAATCATTTCAAATGAGCAGGCAGTTCTTTTCTGCTTCCGCTCTTCAATTCCTATTTAAAATACTGCAGACGCCTCTGCCATAACAAGCGTAATGTTCAATATATTTCAAGTTTATTCAAATTCCAGCCTATTAATCATTAGGTTGACTAATTTTCTTTGAATCAATTTCCGGATGTCTACTTCGTTTTTGAGAGATTTCTCATTAAACATTCTCGACACAACAGTTTAATGTTTCTGTCGGGGAGAGAGAAACATCCTTCGAAGGAGTGATTTGTTGTTATTGACAAAAATGTAAACCCTGCTTCGTGAATACGCTCAATCAATCTAAGCTTATGTAAATTCTAGGAATGATATTTTTTTCGACAGAATATCTGCACATGATCAGAAAAGAAAAACTTGCATAGAAAAGTTTTATTTGCTAACTTTTCAACCACGGTGTAGGTATGTTAAATGTAATAAAAGAAAGTAAATAAAAAAATTACTTTGAAACATTTGTTTTTCGTTTCTTTTGACTAGAATTTGGGCATTCTCTTTGTAGCCAAGTGGAGGAAGAACTCAAGACTTAATCTTATTCAATTTAATTATTTTTAAAAAATCAGGTGTTGATGTCAGCTGGATTATTTCTCTGATCAGTCGAAAAAATTCATTTTATGATATATGTTTTATCATCCTGGTCTTCCAATGTTGTAATTTAAAATGTGAAAAAAAATGGAGGGAAATTTCACTATTTTTATCTTCGTTTTCAACCTCTAAGTAGTAGATAGAAAAAAAAGTATTTTACGAAACGGCATTAGGCGAAAATCGAAATAGTCAAAATGACACTTCGTTGAAAAATCTTTTTACGAGTCGGTTGCATGGTGAACTGCGTGTCGGCGATATGTTGTTCGATAGAACGACCGGACACGATACTCTTTTGTTGTGCGTATAGGTCACAGATGAAATACATGAAGAATTCATGCATCAAATGACAAACCGATTCGGTTGTGAAATCCACTATCATCCGTCGCAGAATAGAAACATAAGATACAGACGTCAAGGTCTCTATTAGAGAGAGAGGAGTTCAATCTTTCTTTCATTTTCTTTTTTTTTTTTTTCTTGGAATTTCTAATTGAGACATCGGTTGCGAGGTTATCTTTCTTTGTACGTTGTATTTGCCGTTGGTAGTGTTTTTCATTTTGCTCTGTGGTCTCTTTTTTTCTTCATTTTGGCAGTGATTTTGTTGTTGTCAAGCGGCCAAGATCTTGTGTCGCAACTGCGGCAACTCTCAGTTCGATCACCGATCTCATGTCTGCATATATTTGGTCCACAGTAACGAATATACGGACTTTACCGATACGCACTTTTGTTGTGCGTGTGAGAGAATGGATGAAGATTACGTGCATGACAAACCAATTCGGTTGTGAAACCTATCGCAACATGAACACATTAGATGCAGACATCAGGGTATCTACTGTGGATATATATATATATATATATATATATATATATATATATATGTGTGAGAGAGAGAGAGAGAGAGAGAGAGAGAGAGAATGGTTCTAGTTGAATATTTAGTATCTTCCCACTACAGTTACCAATCAAGCTAACACTCTCAACTGAAGGCTGTGGTGACTTTTTTCATAATACATCAGGTTTTGTCCAAGTTCTGAGCGAGAGGATTCAAAATCTCTCACTCCCACTAGAAGAGACTGGAATACGATTTAGACTTAGCTGGGGGTCACCAATTCCTTATTTCTTGGCCCCGTTTCTGCGGCTGGCCAACTTCCAACATCGATAACTGAAGGGGGACACCTTTTTGATACTACTCAGCACATCGGTATCACGTGATACCCTCTTTCTGTCACTTAGTATCATAACAACGTGTCCAAGTCAAGAAGATCTAGAAGACCTGGAGAAACCACTGGGGGGGCAGCACTGCTGAGAACGGTTGGAATACCATGGAAAATTCTGGATTATGAAAGAGATTTTCAGTCACTCCATAGATAACTCCTGGACACCTGGTGCAGTCATGCAAATAGTAATAATAATTTTCACTCAGCCTCCAGCAATGACCACTGGGCAACCGGTGTGAAACTGTAAATTGCAGTATTACTGCGATCTATGAGTACTAGGAGAGAAGGGCTGGAGACTTGAGGAGACTTGAGGAGACTTGCTGTCACTCAAACTCCTGCGGTTATCACCAGGCAACTGGTGTGAGATTGCAAATAATAATAATAATAATAATAATAATAATAATGATGATGATGATGATGATGATGATGATGATGATGATGATGATAATAACAATAATAATAATAATAATAATAATAATAATAATAATAATAATAATAATAATTGTTCAAAATTAGCGAACCGGTGGTTAAATTCATTGGTAATTCGATGGAAGACTGGAAAGTAGATTTGACAGCCGTAGGGGACAAACTAGCAGAGGTAGGGATAAAAAGGGGAATCTTCCAAGGAGACTCGTTGTCCCCACTATTATTTGTTCTAACAATGATACCGCTCAACAGAATCCTGAAAAATAGCAAAGGATACCACTTCTCTAAAACAAAAGGAAAGGTCAACCACCTAATGTACATGGACGATATAAAATTGTTCTCAAAAAATAGGGGAGAGCTCGAGACTCTGTTCAACAAAGTAAGGGAATATAGTGAGGACATAGGAATGGAGTTTGGAATAGAAAAATGTGCAATCATGGTGATGCACAAAGGAAGGCTTTCAATGACTGAAGGAATTGAACTCCCGGACAACAGCAAGATTAGGGCATTGACCGCACAAGACCGATACAAGTACCTAGGTATCCTTGAATGTGACACGATAAAACGGGAAGAGATGAAGGAGAAAATAAAGAGAGAATACCTCAGAAGGATAAGGAAAATATTAGAAACCAAATTAAACAGCAGAAATCTAATAAAAGGAATGAACACCTGGGCTGTGTCAGTAGTTAGGTATACAGGACCATTCCTAGGATGGACAAAGGAAGAGCTCCAATCAATGGATAGGTGAACAAGGAAACTTATGACGATGCATAAAGCATTACACCCTAGAGATGATACAGATAGACTATACGTGAAGAGAAAAGAAGGTGGCAGGGGGCTCATCAGCATAGAAGATTGTGTCCAGAGAGCTAAAGTAGTCCAAGAAAGATATGTGCAAACAAATAGAGAAGAAATCATAAAGAGCGCGAGAGATAGTGCAATAAACAATAAAGTAGAAAACAATGGAACAGTACAGCAAACAAGAAAAGAAAGATGGGAAAGGAAAAAATTGTACGGCGAGTTTAAAAAACAGATACAAGATGTAGCAGACGAGAAATCATGGACGTGGTTACGAAAAGGGAACTTTAAGAGAGAAACAGAATAGCTCATCATGGCAGCCCAAAACAAAAGTATAAGGACAAACTACATAAAAACAAAAATCGACAGAACACAGACAAACAGCAAATGCCGCGTGTGCAGTGAAAGAGATGAGACAGCAAACCACATAACTAGTGAATGTAGTCAACTCGCCCAGAAGGAGTATAAGCATAGACACGATAGAGTAGCAACGATGATACACAGGGAACTAAGCAAACAAATGGGATTCAACCATGTGGAAAAGTGGTATCAGCACAAGCCAGAGGCAGTTTTGGAGAATGACAACCACAAACTACTCTGGGACTTTGACATCCAAACTGACCACCTCATCCAGGCAAGAAGACCGGACTTAGTAATAGTAGACAAAAAAAGGAAGGCCTGCCAAATAGTAGACGTTGCTGTGCCTGCAGACCATAGAGTAAAAAAGAAGGAGGGTGAAAAAAGGGAAAAATACCAGGACCTAGCAAAAGAATTAAGGAAGATGTGGAACATGAAAACCAGGGTAGTACCGGTCATAGAGGGCGCACTAGGAACTGCCCCCAAAACGCTGAGGGAGAGACTGGAGGAGATCAGGATTAGGGGAAGGATAGAGACCGTACAGACCACAGCACTATTGGGAACTGCACGGATACTGAGGAAGGTGCTAGAGATATAAGTACTGCAACGAATCGTAGCTCTGTCATGATATGTGAAAGAGGGAGGAGACGTTAGCTGAAGACCTGAGGAGACTTATTGTCACTCAGCCTTCATCGATAACCACTGGGCAACCGGTGTGAAACTGTAAATCGCAGTATTACTGCGACCTATGCGTACTAGGAGAGGAGGGCTGGAGACTTGAGGAGACTTGCTGTCACTCAAACTCCAGCGGTTACCAGCAGGTAACTGGTGTGAGATTCCTAATAATAATAATAATAATAATAATAATAATAATAATAATAATAATAATAATAAAAATAATGATAATAATAATAATAATAATAATAATGATAATAATAATGTCGGAATGAAAATGAGAACAGAGCTCTTTACAACACAAGGAATAACCCCAAATAATAGGGGGGGGAACCCAGCTATGAAATAAGATTAAAAAGATCTCACAACTCCAGTAGTAGGACTGCTGAGAAATGCGCCATACATGAACAGACCACGTGTAAGACTATGGGGCCAATACAATATAAGACAAAAGGTATTTCCGTTGCAGTGAAAGAGATACAACAGAGAAGACTTGCAAAAAAATGCAAGACTGAAGGGATATAGACGAAGGACTGCTCAATACACACAGAACTGCGCATTCCAAAACAACGAGAGGAAGTTTTAAGAAAATCTGAACGGAGATAGAACTGGATGTCTGGAACAGCGTATGGGCACACCCGAAAAGACACAACGAAGCCCCGAAATGGTTTCAGAATATGAAAAAAAACTCAAGGACATAGACAACGGAGAACCAAAAGTCTTAAATCAAACCAATTTGACACATGTTCTCAAAAAATAGCGAACTGGAAAGCACCAGAACCTGGTGGGGTCGATTGATATTGGTTTGAGAAATTCACCACACTACACGACAGGCTGACCCACCAACTCCGAAGTTGCCTGAATGAAGACGAGGTCCCAGAATGGATTGCCAGTGGCAGAACCAACCTCATCCAAAAAAATCCCTGAAAAGGGAAACCAGGTAAGCAGTTAAAGACCAGTCACGTGCCTTACACTCATGTAGAAAATCCTGACCGGAAAAATCGCGGAGAGAATAAATATATCCATGGAAAGAAGGGGACTATTACCAGAGGAACAGAAAGGGTGCAGGAAAGGAACCAAGGGGGCGAATGACTTACTCTTCATCGACTAGATGATCTTAAAAGAAGTAAGAAAAAGGAAAAAAAAACATTGCAATGGGATGGATAGTCTATTTAAAAAAAAGCATGTGACATGATTCCTCACAGCTTGATAATCGTATGCCTCAGATTGTTCAAGATCAGTGAACCAGTGGTGAGATTTAGAACCAACTCTATGAAAAACTGGAAAGTAGACTTGACAGCCACTGGAGAAAACTTTGCAGACTTGAGAATAAAAACGGAAATCTTCCTGGGAGACTCTCTGTCTCCATAATTATTTGTTCTAACTATGATACCGTTCAACAGAATCTTGAAAACAACAAAGAGTACCAATTATCTAAAGCAAAGGGAAAAGTCAACCACTTAATGTACATGGACGACATAAAACTATTTGCAAAGAACAGGGGATACTTCGAAACGTTGTTCAACAAAGTAAAGGAATATAGTGGTGACATTGGAATGGAGATTGAAATAGAAAAGTGTGCACTAACGATTATGCACAAAGGAATGGTTGCAGCTGAAGAGGCAATCGAACTACCGGACAGCAAAATGATCAGAGCATTGAGCACACAAGACCAATACAAATACCTGGGAGTTCTCGAATATGACGCGATAAAACGGAAAGAAATAAAGGGGAAAATAAGGAGAGAATACCTTTGGAGGATAAGGAAAATATTAGAGACCAAACTAAGCAGCAGGGACCTGATAAAAGGAATGAACACATGGGCCATATCGTTGTAAGATACACAAGACCATTCCTTGGATGGACAAAGGAAGAGCTCCAATCAATGGACCGGCGAATAAGAATGCTTATGACAATGCATAAAGCCTTACACCCCGAAGATTGGCATTGATAGACTATACGTGAAGAGGAAATAAGGTGCCAGGGGGCTCATCAGCATAGAGGACTGTGTTCAGAGAGCCAAAGCAGATCTAGAAAAGTATGTGCAAACAAACAGTAAAGACATCATAAAGAGTGCCCGAGGCAGCGCAACGAACAACCAAAAAGTAGAAAATAATGGCACAGCACTGCAAACAAGGAAAGAAAAGTGTGAAAAGAAAAAATTATACAGAAAATTTAAAAGACAAATATAGGATGTGGCAGACGAGAGATCATGGACATGGTTACGAAAAGGAAACCTGAAGAGAGTAACAGAATCGCTCATCATGGCAGCTCAAAACAAATGCATCATTACAAACTATATCAAAACAAAAATCGACAGAACATAGACAAACAGCAAGTCCCGCCTGAGTGGTGAAAGAGATGAGACCGTAAACCACAGAACTAGTGAATGTAGTCAACTAGCCCTGAAGGGGTATAAACACAGACATGATAGAGTAACAATAGTGATACGCTTGGAACTAAGTAAACGAATGAGATTTAACTATGCAGAGAAGTAGTATCGGCACAAACCAGTGACAGCTCTGGAGAATGGAAATACAAGGACCTGGTAAGAGAGCTAAAAAGGGTGTGGAACGTTAAAGTAAATGTAGTACTAGTAATAGTTGGTGCACTCGGAACCATACTAAAGACACTGAAGGTGAGATTAGAGGAAGTAAGGATAAAGGGAAGGATTGAGACTAAGTAGACCACAGCACAGCTGGGAACTGTACGAATACTGAGGAAAGTGCTAGAAAAATGAGATCTATGACCCCAGCTAGTAGCAGAAGAGGAGGCCAAAGGAAAATAAAAATGAAAGATCACTACAACGTACCAAAAAGGGGGAGGAGTTGCAAACCACAGTGCTGCTGTGATAGGTGAGGGAGAGATGTAAGGAGGGCTGAAGACCTAAGGAGACTTACTGTCACTCAGCTGGTAGCGATAACCACCGGGCAACTGATATGAAACTGTAAACTTCAGCACTGCTGTGGACTATGAGAGTGTGGAGATGATGGTTGGAGACTTGAGGAGACTTGCTGTCACTTAGTCTCCTGCTGCGACCACCAGGCAAGTGGTGTGAAAATACATAAATAATAATAATAATAATAATAATAATAATAATAATAATAATAATAATAATGATAATAATAATAATAATAATAATAATAATAATAATAATAATAATAATAATAAAGTGACTTCATCTCCGAGCCAGGGAGTGACACTTTGATCCAAGACAGAGTGCATAAATACCTCGATCCTGGACATAAGCGCCGATCTATACGTGAATAATCCCGTCATTTTTGACGGGTACGATACCAGATTTTCCTGTCCCCCCCCCCTCCTCCGCTTCTTCTTGATCCAGAAGAGCATCCACATCGGTCATTAATAAGTGAATGTGAAAGACTTCTGTAAACATATTTTATTTTGTCTGGAGGCTCTACAAAGTAAGTGAGACAGAATTATATCTTTTTTCGTCTCTTGCTGTCTCTCAAACCCGACGCTTGACGTGAACATATGCCATATGTGTACCAGTTCAATGCCGGTAATACAGCTTCGGACTTTTCGCTATCTAAGATCTAATCATTCGCTTGAAGATCCAGAGGTTTTAACTAAGATAAAAGACACGAGTGAAATAGCCGGAAGGTGATTTATTTCAGCTGCAACAAATCTCAACATAGAGTAAAACAAGAAAAAGAAAAATTTCTGTTCAAAACCTAGGACGTAGTACATACAATTTTTACAGCATTTGTCAACATCAGTCAACAATTGTTTCTGGCATGAAACTATTTGTTTCTAATTGAATATTCAAATTAATTCCCGTTTAAATGTTTGAAACAAAATTAAATGATTATTGCATTAAAAATGAAGCGAAAAATATTGACCGTAACGCAGTATAATTTATTAGTAAATATGTACATGATGTGTATTCATTAGTTATAGACACTGGATAGCCTGATTTCTTTCTATTTTCTCTCTCTTTTTTACTTTCTATTTTTTATCTCGAGATTTGATCAAGGAGGTGGATTAATATGACTTCATCATTTTTTGGACACAGATTTCTCTCAAGATTCAATAGGCATCGTAGACCCAGTACTTTCTGAATTTATCTAGCTCGTAACGCCATCTTACTTTCTGTCGACCACAATTGACCATACATGATCTCTAGGGATCCACGCTGTGAGTCGTGATATCCAGCGGTTGTCTGACATTATTGCAGCATGTCCAGCCCATTACCATTGAACTTTTTTAACTGTTTCTATGATATCTCGGACTCCTGTCTTCTCTCTAAGTTGAGGTTTCTCAACCGAAAGCTTGCCAACCTAATTTGATTCTATGCTTTATTTCTTCTTCTTTTGAAGACTTCATGGAGATTCGCTGTCCCAGATAGATGTAGTGATATATGTCCTCCAGCTCTGCGCTTTCGATTTTGATCTTTCTCAGTTGTACATGACATTTTTTTCTGGCTGGGGTTCATGTGGTGGCCAACTTTCTTACTTGCTTCATTTAGCTCGTCTAGCATTTTTTGGGAGATCGTGAAGGTTCGTAGCAAAGAAGTCGATGTCGTCAGCAAATCTGAGGTTGCTTAGGTATTCGCTGTCTATTCCGATTCCTTTATGTACCCATTCTAGGTTTCGGGGGGTCATCTCGAAGTAAGCTATGACTCAATGTGACGTAAAAAAGGAAAAAGTTTTCTTTCTACGCCCATTCCCTCTATCTTTCATTCCTTCCTCATGAATCGATACAAATTTGGTCTGAACAGAAAACTTTTGGGTATTCATAGAACTATCGACTTTTGTCGCTGTTAGAAAAAATTGCAGACAAGACTAGTTAGTCATTCATGAGTAACTAACACGTGACTTTTGGCAGCATCCCATGCTAGGAGTGATCAATTGAAAAAATAGAAAGAGGAGAATCAATGAATAAGTTACTTCTCTTATCTTTTGTTGGATCACTAGAAACTTTGAATTGAAAAAAAAAACGTGAACGTTCCCAGACATAAACTAAAGGACAAAGTCAGTATGAACTTACATTGTTAGCTTCATTGGTGAAGCCTCTATACGCGACACATAGATAGATCGCCTGTCAGGATCACAAAATAAGTGAAGAAACCAATTTTGCTCGACTGCATCTAATTGGAAGCACTAAAATGGAATCGGATTTTGCCAGAACAGCCTTCTTTTTTTCTTTTGTTGTTAGCATTAATTGAATGCATCACCTTTGACAACATATCTTCTCCTTCTGGGTCGTTACTGGGGTTGGAATTTGAAAACTCTTCTGGGCCCCCAATGAATGGATGGTGCCAAAAACTGTATGAATAGTTGTTCGCCTACTGGGTTTCTATTGTCATTCTATTGGCACAGGATCAATTCTATCTTTTCTACTTATTATCATTTTTAAATACTAATTTACGTGTGCTGTTTAAAAATGGCAGCAGTATTTAAATATATTTCAGTCTGAAATTTCAATCATTGCAATTCTCTATAACAATTGCGAATGAAAGAAATTTTCCATCAGCCACACTATGGACCCTTCCAGTCGATTTTTCTCCTTGTTTTCATGTTTCCTTGTGCATAACTTCAAGTGGAAGAGTCCATTGTTGACACAGGAAACAAACTGACCATCTTGATTTGTACCACCAGTATAATCAAAGTTACATCAGAATTTGAAACTTGACAACTGAGTTGCTCCTGTTGCACTTAAGGGGTTAATCTCTCTCCTGTCTTCTTCATCTCTCCTCTTTTGTCAAACTCTAGTACCAAGTCTGGAGTTGACTTTGCTTTCCTACAGTAACCACAAGAACCACCAGAACAATCTTCACCAGAATGGGGAGTGAACCGATATGTAAAATCCTCATTCCCTTCATTTGAGCACACGACCAACTGATTGCCAGTAGGCTGTCTTATGACTGAGCTAATGCTGCACCTTTGTGCACACGTAGCATAAGTGGCAACAAGGCTCTTGTAACTCGGAGATCAATACTTTATTATTTCCTCGTGACACACTCAGCTGCTTTGGTTTTATTGTTGGTGTCCTTTTTTCCTCCTGCAACAACCCAGCAGCCAGAGGGAATCAGAAAAAAAGAGAAGATAAAAGAGTTATTGAAAAGGTAGATAGGCTAGAGAGAAACCGCCTTCTGTTGGCTCTCTCATCATGTATTTTAAGAGACGCGTGCAGTTAATGAGCCGTAACCTCACTTGGAATTACTGACACGTGTAATTTGATGTCAAATGGCGTACTCTCCCCTTCTTGTTTCTCTATTTCTTCCTCTTATACGGCTCCAAAAGGAATAACTTGAGACAGTTGGAAGTCTATTCCTTGTTCTACTTTTTTGGACAGATTTATTTTGGATAATGGCCAGAGGAAATAGCATCTGTCCTTTTCGGAAATCATATCTGAATTAACTTAGAATCGAATATTTGCGATTCTATCCGTTGGAGATCACCTGATAAGGATTTTTAGATACATTAATCTTAATTATCAGACTGAGTAGTCTTCCACATTAGTGAATATTGTTTTACTTGTAAGTGACGATAAAATATCGGTTATCTGAGTTGACCGCTTAAGCCTTAGGGGATTGACCGATTTTTGGTTTAAGTTTTATGAAACTTAATAAAAGTGTATGGTCTGTTTTTCTCAGTTACATTATTGTATGTTTAAGTGTTTCTGTGTGTTTTCTTTGTAATGAAAAATCTTCGCTAGAAATTTCGTGAAAGAGGTTTGATAATGAAAGATTTCTGGTATCACCAGAGATAGTTTTTGTATCATTTTCTTTGTCTACAACGAGGATATTTTCTCTTTGGTGATCTATAAATATTAAACTGGTTGACACGAGAAAATTCTGGCTTATTATTCCTCAAGTCCTTAGCTTGGAAAATATGCTAGAGTTGTTATATCTGATTTTATTTATCTTCGTAGATGAAACATCATAAAACATTTCTATTCATTTTTACTACTATTTACCTTTTTGACCAAGAGACAAACTCGCAAACTGAGAAGCATGCAACGGACAAGGCAGGACAGTATATAAGGAAGAAAACAGGAGTCAGATACATCAAAGAATCTATTAGAAAACTTAAATGGCAATGAGCAGGCCGTGTTGCAAGAATGACAGACAACCGATGGACATCACGACTGACAACATGGATCCCCAGAAATCACATGCGAAACCGAGGCCGATTAAATACAAGATGGAGAAATGAACTGGACAAATTTAGAAAATACTGGCTCCGCAACGCCTGCGATAGAGAATAGTGGCGAATCCTGGGGTAGGTCTATGTCCAACCACGGACACTAGAAGACTGATGATGATGATGATGATAGTCAGTATTCTACTCGGAATAAAGAATCAGTTCCGGATGAGAATCGAATTCACGACCCTCTATATCGGAGGATGGCTTGCTCAAGTGCTACCGTCCAAACCACTAAACCAATGGAGCCAAGTAGCAAACGTCAGTCCAAATATAACACTAAAGCTCACTCCCTATCAACGTTCTCCTTCAATCTATGTTTCATAGTAATCCAGTTCAAACCAATTTTATTCATTTCAGTAGAAGTATTGTAAATCATCATTCATTTTTGATGATATTTACCTTCATCTTAATTGTTGTTGCTTCTTATTTCAACTAAACTTAGACTTGGTTCCGTTCAGCAGTGAGTAAATAAATTATCAAATTATCGGAATAGATAATAATGATTTGTTATATCTGATTGAAAAAATCGTTTTCGGTCGCTATGAATTCAAGTGATTTCGATTTATCGCTACACTTTCCAACATCACTTGACTATACTTGAACTGTAGATAGACACTCACACAAATATATATATATATATATATATATATATATATATATATATATATATATATATATATATATATATATATATATCGTAACATGTATATTTATACATCGTAGCACTAAATTGACAAGTCCAGATTTTTACCGAAATTTCATCATCAAGCTACATTTAGCAAGTCGGGGGAGGGGGATAATCTTCAGACCATTTCAAGGCTATCTTGATACATTATTGAGTTTGGAAAAAAAACGTTTTGTATTATTTTCATAAATTCCGTTTTTAAATAGGATTTCAGGGTAGTCAAGTTACAATGTAATTCAATGCTAAATCTGTCCTTTATCTCATGCCCATTTTTGGAAAAGGCGGATTTTCAGTGATGCAGCAAAAAGCAGGATTAGTAATTTATTAATTGATCACCCCTTTTTCCATTTTTTCGATCGGGTCTACCCAACACGGTAGCTGCTAAGAGATGTTGGTCACATGACAGTCTCTACTGAGTGACTAACAAGACTTGGTATTTCCCTTTCTGTCCAGACTGATTAGCGAGAACTTCTTAATGGTGCGAGGGGTTGGAATTGAATGTTTAAAAGTGTAGACATTTTTTGAAACCACACGCTAGAAGCAAACACAGAACCCTCTGTCAGTTATGTTGTAAACTCCTTCCAAGTAAGTGCTTTTTTTTTTATTTTATAAGCATTTTTTTTACTGTTGTTGTTTAACATTTTTATTAGCGATTTCGTTTGTTTTTTTTTCTATTTTCATTATAATAACAGTATTTTCTTCCACTCAGCCAAGACTGACATGGAAGTGCACTTCAAAGAGTTGAGGTGGTAAAGTTAAAGGATCAAACCAAGAGACATTTTCGAAATCACACGCCAGTAGCAAACACGAAACCCTCTGTCAGTCATGTTTTAAAAGGAAGTGTTTTAATTTGATTTTTTAGTTGTTTTGTTTTGTTATTTTTCATTTTTTATCACTGATTTTGGGAGTGATTGAAGATCAGCACCACTAAGGTCCCCTAGTAAAGATCAGTACCACTCAATACAACCGCTAAAGAAATGTCAGTACCGCCCAATCAGATGAAGTAAAGCCTAGTATCGCCCAATTGAAGCAAGTGGGGATTAGCACCAGCCAATAGGACCAAATAAAGATTTTACCACCCAATCGGATCAATTAGAGATTAGTACCACAATCTGACCAAGTAAAGATAACCACATCCGAATCGAACCTTATAAAGATTACCACCATCCAATTGAACCAAGTAAAGCGTAGTACCACCCGATCGGACCAAGTAAAGATTAGTACCACAATCGGACCAAATGAAGATAAGCACCACCTAATCGGACCAAGTAAAGATTAGCTCCACCCAATTGAACCAAGTAGAGCTCTTTTGATAACCAACAGTTGGGATCCGGTGGTCACGCAGTGACTGTTGCCAACCATGATGTCAGGATGATCTCTACGAGGTTGTGTGCTGACCACAAAAAAGGAAAGGAATTGAGAATACAAATTCATCCTCCATTGATTTTTTAAAAGCAATCCCACTAAAAGAAGCCACGGGAAATGGATGTCAGAAATACAGGGCAGAACTGAAATGCTTCCAGGAACGAGCCAGAAACACGCTGATATAAAACAGATTCTAATGGGAGAGTGGTTCTCCGACTCAGAACTTATGGGGATATGCAAAAATGTACTCAAAGAACAACGTTTCAACACAGAAAACAAACGTTAAGAAACATTGAAATGTGAAAGTCACAAAACCAATCAGCCCTCTCGTAAACTCAAAGCAGGAAGTAAAGTGCCTCTTTCCGTTGCGTGCTTCAACTTAGTGATCCTTG
Source organism: Thysanoteuthis rhombus (assembly GCA_963457665.1). Lineage (NCBI taxonomy): Eukaryota > Metazoa > Mollusca > Cephalopoda > Oegopsida > Thysanoteuthidae > Thysanoteuthis > Thysanoteuthis major. The sequence goes on from OY735204.1 coordinate 16,474,731, forward strand.
CAAGTCCCAAGTATGGTCGAGACCAAGACTTTATTCTTTCAAGTTCTTATGACTATCTCCTTGGCAGAATGTAAGTCAACTGAAGAGATACCTCTTAAGTAATCACACAGCTTGAAGTATACTCAATTAGCTGCTGAGTATACCGGAAGAATCGTCCTAATGAAGAGTTTTCCTCATTCTCCGTTCATACCAGGTAGTCTGCGTGTGAGACTGACGTACTAACCATTACACTATCCAAGTGGACCAAAACACGAAGAAAGAAACAACAAAAGAGATGGAATTCTGCATTTAACTAGTACAAAGATAGATAGATAGATAGATAGGTATTAACATACTGATAGACGTAAAACATATTTGTTGGGCTGCACTAACAATTAGCCTACGGTAAAGCATCCCAGATGATAATGTATGTTTGTTGTGTGGATATAAGGTGATTGGACAGAATGCTGACAAGATGACGATTTGAAGGTGAAGAGAAATTTGTGAGAAAAACAGTTGTCGCCCCTCGAAGAGTTGTGTAATTACATGGACACGTTCTGATGCATTTCGATGGTTGTCAACCACCTGTTCCAGAGAACTATTGCAGGAAAAAAAAACAGTTTACATGTTCGAGATTTAAGGAATGAAAAGGGGATATTCCAGTGTCTGGGCCATGGTCAGTGGATGCAGTGCATTGTTGTGTGTGTGTGTGTGTGTGTGTGATGGGATTTTTTTTTATTTTGTGCCCTGACACTTGACTTAGCTTCGTCTGGTAAAAGTGGTAGGTATGATATTGCACCAATCTTCCAAGTGTGCCTCGAAAATCGGTGTTTGAAATCTTGGTTTTTACTTCGAATCGAACTTTAACCCCTCGAGCCATCATGAAATATCCGACTTTGAAAGAAAATGACAAATTTTGATCACGCAGTTCTAAGGGGAAATGTCCAACACATGACTTCATCTCTTCTCAGATAGTACTTCCAACATTCTCCTGTTGGAACTCACCCACTCCTGTTGCACTCTAAAGTTACTTTTTCCTCCTCCCCTTCCCTCAATTCTGAATTATGTAATTCATTAACAACCCTTTATCTCTGTCATTGATAAACAAAGGTCATCAGTAGCTTATGAACACATCATCTTGGAATACATGCAGAGGGTTTTTTTAAATCATTCTCAGTCAGAATAGAAATAGGAGTGAGGTTATACCTTGCAGCAACCGTGCTTGTTCGATGTTTATCTTTCTATATACAGGTATATAATGATTTTCTCAGTCTCTCCTTATCAACCAATCACTGTGTAATCAAATTTTGATCATATCTGAGTTTTCTGTCTGCGTAGATTTTTCACAAAGGGTGCAACCGTCTCTTTGATGTTTGACCCGGCAGCGCTCAGGCTTGTTTGCCATCAAACTCCTCCCACTCTGAACTGATAGGAAAGATCAGCTGCTTCCTTTTGATTAATTAATTATTTATCAAGTCGGTAAATGTGTGCTGGGCTCATTTACGTATTGACAAACCGCAAATAATTCAACGAGAAGGCGTTAACCGTCCGTCCATCTAAATGATTCACGCCATCTTGATTAGCTTCGAATGATTGGATGAATTTGTAGCAAAATTCGAATCGACAACTCTTTTGTGGCGTTTGCTTCTATATTTATTATGGTCGTTTTCCCTGCTGTCCTGAACTGACAGATTTGAACAATTGATAGAAAAATAATCCTTTTTTTCTGGTACGCTAATTTTCACACAAATATTTAGACGTGTCTCTTAGAACCAAGAGTCTGCTACAAGCATGCTTTGCCTTCTTTTCTTAATCTAACGTTTCCACCATGAATACCCCTCTCTCTTTCTCTCTCTATATGTATACATATTCTTCCCAAAAAAGAGTAAAACCGACTGATACTTCTGTAGAGAACAGTTACGTTCCAGACATAACATCGGATGAAGTAGTTTTTGCGCAACGAAATATGAAAAGTGGGAAAGCCCCAGATGAAGATCACATAATGATGGAGGTCAATCACGAAAGTCCAGTGTAACTACTCCCACAATGCTCCACAATGCTCAGTGTCCCAAAACTTCTATCTAGTAATAGTGATCCTATTACACAAGAAAGGAGACGATAAAGACCTTGGTAATTATCGCCCTATTCCTTTCCTATGTAGCATTTACAAACTATTGCCGAAAATACTTACAAATAAATTACCTAAACACATCAGGTGAAAACAAACTGCGTAAACGAACAGGCTTTATAAGTGGGTACTCGACAATAGTCCAACCACGTACATCAATCCAGCTAATGGGAAGGCATCAGAATACAATCAAACCACTTTGTTATGCTTATATAGACAATGAAAAATCTTCTGATTTGATAGAATACACGATTGTCTTCAACTCAATGACAGAACAAGGTACTAATGAAAATTATATAAAAGTGATTGAGAATATATACGAAAATACCACTGTAATACTTAGAATTTATAAAAATACTAACAAGATGAAGACTGGAAAGAGAGTAAGACAAGGGGAGGTAATATCACCAAAATTCTTTACAGCAAGCCTCGAAAGCACATTCCGGAAAACAGACCGGGAAACTTGGGAGTAACTATAGACGGGAAACGTTTGAACAATTTAAGGTACTGTGATGATTATGCAATAATATCAGGAACCATGCTAAGTGATCTAATGAGAGAAAGCTGAAAACAATATGGTTGAAGATGAACAAAACTACGACAAAAGTAATGTCTTATGATTAAGTCTCGAAAAAGACCACAAGAAAAGAAGTTGGAGCTGTTAAAGAATATATTTGCCTAAGTCAGGCAATAAGGCCACGGAAACAAAATAAGACGTTTGGCTAGTAGGCATTTGAAATAGAGACATAAAGAGGAGAAAATTGCCCAAATGCATAAACTTATAGTAAACAACAAATGCATAATACCAGTTATGGTGTATGAGTGCAAAATCTAAAGACTTACAAAACCACTCCAAAACAAACTCAGTATAGCACAGAGATCAATAGAATGAGCAATGTTGGGAATAACTCTTAGCGATAGAAAAAAGATCAACGTGGAACCAAGAGAGGATATTGTATAAGACAAAAATGGAGATGGGCGGATAACGTAGCGAGAAAAAGGGACAATAGATAGAACAAAAAGGCTAACCGATTGGTATCCATGGAACAGTAAATGCTGTTGGAAAAAAACAGACTCAAGATGGAGAGACGAGTTAGAAAAGATATCCGGTAAGACAAGGCAAAGATTAGCTCAATCACGCTCGTCATTAAAGGAGATAGGAAAGGCCTCCAACGTATATCATATATATATATATATATATATATATATATATATATATATATATCGCTGGGGGGCAGAAGAGATCAGAGCAATTTCTGGAAATTATAACAACGCACACGGACAATCTCTCAAGTCTTTACCCCAGTTCTGCCATGTCTCTACTATGGACAGCTCTATATTGATTGTTTTAGGGTTCGATCCTAGTACTCAATGAGAGAAACACTTACATAGTTTATCCAGAATCCCAGTGGAATTAAGCCAGGGGATTCTTTCTCCTTTATTTATTTATTTATTTTTTTAATATTTCTTCTGTTACAGCAACTCTTCCATGTGTACATACATATCGATATCAATGATAACTTTTCCCAAGTAGGGTAACTTATTCATGTTTCTAAAATCACATTAGGTTGACAGGATTTCGAGGGAGCAATTCCAATTTCAGAAACCAGAAGATCCCATTAATTTTTTAAAAGAAGGGTCTACATCCAGTAGACACTAGGGAAATTGAAACATGGAATCTATCCAAAAGGTGAGCTCTCAAACTAAGAATCATAATACGCGCCAAAAAGAGGAGCATGCTTAACATCACATGGAGAGATCACAGGACAGCATAGTATATGTGAGAAAAAATGGGTATCAGAGATATCATAGAATCCATCAGAAAACTCAAATAGTAATGGGCAGACTATGTTGCACGAATGCACTGCAATCAACCACTGACAAATAAGAACAATATTATTGCAATCCAGTAACCCATTTCTTTAGAAGACATCTCCCTTTCATCTCTGGTCTTTTTCTTTTTCAAGTCAAATACAGTTGGTTTCGGTTGATCGGGACCAATGATTCTGGACCCAATATGCACGAAATACAAAAACAAAATCGAATTCAGAGGGAACAGCTTGCATAAAAAGCATTATAACTTGAGTCTCTTTTCTTTCTTACTTTTCAAAACTTTTAAAAATTTGAGTCACGAGCTAAATACTTTCGAAAGATAGTTGTTTTGGGAATCAAACATATTTTTAGTACTACTGTCAGATTTAGGATAAAATGTTGATTCGATAACACTCCAGCGTGGTCTAAATAAACAGTGCATTGCTCATAATGATTACATATGTTTGAATCAGTTCTTACGAAATTGGCCCTATTGTGCGGCTGGTCCTAATAACTGTTAACCCTATCAAACGGGATCCACCGCAAACTTAAGGCAGTAATTCCAAAAGTTTGTGCTGCACTTAGCTCTCCGGGCCAGATATTCTAATATTTTAATAATTCCATGTATTCATAATTCAGTGCACCGATGCACGGTCATAATGACTGAAAAACAACACCTAACTAGGATATCAGGAATCACTCTGTTCATCTAGTGTTGAATTTGATCATTTCGACTTTAGACGGTGCTTGGTTGATAAATAATGTTTACATTTCTGGATTGTTCTAGAATTGTCACGTATAGTCGTACATGGCAGTTGCAAATAAAAAAAACACAGATTCTCTGCAGTCTCATTGAAGATTGAACCTACTAAATGACGTTGTTGAAGTTAAATTGAATATTTGAATAAAAATTGATAAGTTTATGATAAGTCTATAACATAGATTTAGAAGTTCTTTTTTATAAAATTCAGGGCATTTATGGCTGTAGTCTCTGTCTTCGTGCAAATGGGAAATATTTTGTTCGTGGTTCATTATCTTCTCCTACCTAACTAACCCCACCAAATGAATGTAAATGCAACTGTTCAGTATTTTCTGACTTGAGGTGTCGTAAAAATCATTATGCAGTAATAGTCCAGTAAAAATAAGCCATTTGGGGGCTGAGACCAGATAAGCTGAATATGTCTCCATTGACAGGGTTGGTAGCCAACAATAACATATCTCAAAACCATAAATTGACATAATACACCGTTGGAAAAATTGAAAATTATCTTCCCAAAGATATATATATATATATATATATATATATATATATATATATATATATATATATATATATATATATATATATATATTGGAAAGAGAATCTCATCAGCGTGTGATAGAAAACCTACTTTTAAGTTTTTGTCTGTAACTTCTTTTACACAGCAGATAAAAAATGATACGATAGACTGCTGGAAAGTCAACAAAACTATCATGTCATCTATACTCACCTTGAGTTTTTGGCCTCCAAACAACTAACTGAAGTCCAATCGGGGGCTATCTTGAAAAATTGCCGCTATTTTGGATAACTTAGATCGGATTTCAGTGGATTTGGGATATGTTATTGTAGTCTACCAACCTTGTCAATAGTGCAAAACTTAGACTGGCCTCATTTTCTTCCGGGCCATAACCCAATCTACTATAAGAGCGCAATGATTCGGAACAGTTTAATAATAAATGTTTTAAGTGATTGCTCTATTAGAAATAGTCAATCAAAACTGTCAACATTGCTTTTTCGGTTTTTTAGTTTGTTTGACTGACTGCATGAATGTCTGGTAGCATACATATTTTCAAAACTTTTGAAAATTTAAGTCACGAGCTAAATACTTTTGAAAGACCATTGTTTTGGGAATCAAACATATCTTTAGTACTTTTATCAGATTTAGTATAAAATGTTGATTCGATAACACTGATGCGTGGTCTAAATAAACGGTACATTGCTCATGATGATTACATATGTTTGAATCGGTTCTTACGAAATTGGCCCAATTGTGCGGCTGGTTCTGATAACTGTTGGCCCTATTAAGCGAGATCTTTCTTAGGGCAGTAATTCCCAAGGTGTGTGCTGCAGTTAGCTCTCAGGGCCAGGTATTCTAATATCTTAATAATTCCATGTATTCATAATTCAGTGCGGTCATAATGACTGAAAAACAACATCTAACAACCATATCAGGAATCACTTTTTTCTTTTTCTTTTTTTTTTTTGGAAACGCAGACTTTTTTGGAGATCAGTGCCAAACAAAAGGCGAGAGAAGTAATTTATTCATTGTTCACCTCATCTTCCATTATTTTACTGCTCACTCCAAATACGGTATGCTGCCAAGAATATGTTGGTCACATGGCAGTTTCTATTGAGTGACTAACTAAACCTGTCTTTTTTGAAATTTTCTTTTTTCTAGTTGTATAAAGATGTTAACAGAATCCTACATAGAATGCGATTCCAACAAATCACAGAAGTTATGATTATAAAATTCCTTTTAAACGATTTCCTTTAGATAATGCTGTTGCATCTTGAATCCTGAAACACACTTCTTCATCTAAAAGGGAATGATTATCGAGAAACTACTTTGTGTTTCAAAAAGGAAGCGACCGTCTTTTGACAATTTGTATTTAAACCATTTTAAATATAAAGACTATTTTTGAAACACACAAGATCACTGCTTTTTCCCCAATTTTTTGATTGATCTCTCTCAACACGGCATGTTGCCGAAAGGCACTAGTTGTGTGACGGTTTCAATTAAGTGACTTACCAGATCCGGTTTTTTTTTGTTTTTTTTTTTTCATTTTTTGTATACGCCCTCCCCTGAATTCAATCGATGATGGCCTGAAGTCAACTAGATCTTAGTTTCTATTTTCAAAATATCCTGAAGCATTTCCATTAATGTTGCCCGAGGAAGATTCTTTTTGTCGGTTTAAAACAGAGCTTCTTGAGCTGTTGAATGATCCACCCTAAGATGAATTGAATCATCAATTGGACAAAAAAATCGCTAAAAATTATGTCGTCTGAATGTGGATTCATATGAAAAATATCTTTCAAAGAATAGATGTGAACGGAATACGTATAAGTGGTAAATAAAACAACAGGGGAGAATGACTTAATTCTCATATATTTATATTTTTCTTGAAAAGTAATTGTTGGGGTAAACATGAACAATAAAAAAACATTATTTCTAAAAAATATCATTCTAACTTCTAAGATTTTTATTTGCTAACTTTTTGTAAATCGGAAAAATTTGATAATTTTTCCACTCCAAGTTTTATTCATATAATTTATGATATTCGAGAAATTATAAATAAATAAACACTTAAAAAAGAGTTAATTTATGCTTTTGCCTGTGATACAAAATGAATTATGTATAAAAATTATACACTTGGGAAAATGATATGAAAATGATCAAAAACATAAGGAAATTTAGTCATGGGTCAATGAAATTCGGTGATGGAGACTCGAAGCTCTGGTTACAAGAATTGTGGAAATATTACGTGTGTGTAAACATCTCAAATGTTTTTCATAAAAAGAATCAGTTAATTTGTGATAATAGTCGGCGTTGCCATGGGTGGAGGAAATAACTTCTGAAACGTTCCCGACTGAACATGATCCCGAAAGGGAAAAAAGTTCCCCTTTGAATTCGATCTCTAAAAGAAAAAAAAATTTTTCAATCCAATTTTAACCCTTAAAAGTCAAAAAATGTTTGCCAACAATTTTGATCCGTAGTAGTGAAAAAATAATTCCTACTTGATCTTTACCTCTAAATGTAGGAAAAAAAGTTCACCCACACTGATTTTGACCCCAAAAAGTGAATAAAAATCCACTCTCTATTTTGACCCCTAAAATTGAAAAAAAGATCTACCACGATTTTGAGCCTTTGAAATGGCAAAAAATTCAATATCGACTTTAAACCCCCCCCCAAAAAAAAACCCTCCCTTTTTGGCCCCTTAAATTGAAAAATATTTCCCCTCTATTTTGACCAATGAAAATAAAATGAAAAATTCTCTGCAATTTTGACAACTAAAAGCGAAAAACGAATGCAAATTTGATAATTTCAATTGGACACCTACAAAAAAAATCGCTATAAATTATGTCGTCTGAATGTGGATTCATGTGAAAAACATCTTTCAAAGAATAAATGTGAACGGAATACGTATTCTGAAATGCCATTACTGCGTCTCCCAATTGAAACACAAACTTGGGGTCCAGATTAGCATTATAGTTATGTAGTGAATAAAAAACCCTCAAAACCTCTTAAAATGTTACAAATCACCCTGGATTTTTTTTTTTTTTTTTTTTTTGCACGCTCTAATCCTGAATATTTCAGGGAACCTCGAATAATTATCCATGGCTGCGATACACCGTTGTCACAAACTTTCACAAATATATGTATAGATTGATAATAACTTATAGTATCAATCATCAAAACATTTCCCTGAATTTTTCGAATACAATCTTGATAAAGGTTCTCTGGCTCTGATACAATATTTGACAATGAAATTTTGAACATCGAAGACATCTTTGAATTTTTGATCAATATAAGAAATGCTGCAAAGAAAAAAATGATAATTTGGTGTTACCCAGTCTGTTGAATAGGTTGCATAGGGGAGAATTTCCCATCATAACTCCATAATGGTCTTTTGAAGTCGACTCAGCAACTTAGGGACGGCTGTTGTCAGTTAGTAATAAGACTTATCGGCTTCCATGCCCTATAAATAACGTTTCTATTTGACAGCAGTGTTCAAACTAAAAAGGTTATTACTGTAACACTCGAATGGTTTTCAAACTTGTTGCGAAATCTTTCTACGATTTTCCAAAAATAGTGTAACCCATATCTATATTTTACGGACGCGCTCGGATGAATATTAAGTGAAACATACATTGTTTTGAGACAGAATTTATTCACATAAAAACTTATTAAATAAAACATCAAGAAAATGACTCTATTTTTAATTGTTATAAATTCGTAATTGTTGCGAAAAAAGACAATGTTGCTACTTTATATAAAGGCCAAGTATCCTCTAGAAGAAATCAGTTTAATATTGGATTATTAAATTTGCAAATCTGGTGCCACGTCTAGTCTCTTCTGATTTTTTTTTTTTTTTTTTGCTAACTTAATTCTTTGAAAATGTAGAAACATCCATTTTTTTCGATAAGAATTCTTATCTTGCAGAACCCCAGAATTTTTCGTAGAACCTTGGGCTTCCATGAAATACTCTCTGAGAAACACAGCTGTACAATGACAATTTCACCAAGCTCCTGCAACTCATAATACAGTACGCCTTTCAAGTTCTATCGACTACAGAATCATAATTTTTTCCCTAAGTTAGGTTCGACTGTTGATACTACAGGCTGTCCTGGATCTGCTGATGATTTTCAACGTTTAGGATTATCAGAGTGAACCCACTTTTCATCTCTTGTACTCCTTCTTTCACTCTCCTCCTGCTTCACCGTGCTGACCCTCTAACTCTTCCTACTCCCTACTCCTACTCTTCCTTTTCTTTCCTACCTTTATTCTGTTCTTTTTATCCATCTTCTCCAAACCTTTTTTCCTTATTCTTTCCTTCCTATCTCTCTGTCTCTTTTCTCTTTTTTCATTTCCCACGTCCTCGGCTAATTTGCTTTCTCTTTCTCTCTCTCCACCTCCTCACCTTCTCTTACTCTCTCTCTCTCTCTCTCTCTCTCTCTCTCTCTCTCTCTCTCTTTCCCCTTCTAAACTCTACTTTCTCCTTACCACCCTCTCTTTTCCCCTGTCTGTTCTTTTTCTCTCCTCTTTCTATTCCCCCATACTTTCCCTTTCACATTATTCTTATCTTCAATATCTGTTTCGGCCAAATTGCATTAAACACTTATTCTCGTCGGATCAGCAGGGTTAAGCAACTTCGAGCGTGGTCATTATCTTGATGGGTGATTAGCTACTAATACCAGGTGCCGAAAACAGCTATTGATCGTGCAGACAGTCTCTCGTAGAGATCCCATTTATCCTCCTATGGAAAAGATCTTACTCAACGCAAAGCCAAAGCCCCAGCCCCTTGTTTCTATTTCTTTAAACCCACTGACTGATTTGCTTGAGAACAACAAGAAATGAATGAAACTTTTTTTCCCTTCTTCTTTCTGTTTCTGTCTCTTCATCTCCGGTGCCTTCTCCTTTACCTACTTATAAAAAGACCGATTCCTTATCTTATAGGCAGTCATGATTAATGTTATCCAAAGGCAAAGTCATTTACTTCCCTTTTGAATTGGACTTTTCTTGGATCCTGTTCAAGCGTTTATTTCTGGTTGGTTTGGAAATGTGTTCTCTTTGTTACTTCTTCATACCAATTCCATTTTCACCCTGCTTTCTCTACTACTTCTTCTATTTTTCCTTCAGCTACTCCATGAATTTCTTCAAACACTCCTTATATTTCTTCTACTACACCGTCTTTACTTTTTCTTCCTCTCCTTCTTCTCCTTATTCTTCTTTTTTCTCATCCTCCACCTCCTTCTTCTCCTCCTCCCCCTCTACTCCTCCATCTCCTTACCCTTCTATTCATTCTACCTTTTCTTTTTTTCTTCTTTACGATACACTTGATTTTTTCCCTTTGTCGCTAATTTATTCATTTATTTTATTGAGTTTTTTTCTTGTATTTCCTTTATTCTTTCCGTGTTCGAATTGAAATTTTTATTAAGAATTTCAATTCATTCTTTTCCATGATTATTTTTTTCTGTTTTTATTGTCGTTCTCGGTTTGCTGCTAGTTTTCGTTTGTTTGTTTTTACTCTGTCTTGTCTTAATGTTGTAACTTTTCTGTCCGTTCTTTTTTTATCTGCTGCCCAGAAAAAAATTTTCATCCATTTTCTGCGCCATTTATTTTCGGCAATTTTTCTTCCAAGTTTCATATCACGAGTCCTTCTTAAGACCTTCAAGGAGTTCCACAGACAGCGAGTGAAAATCAATGCTCACTAATGAATTTTCAAACAAAAAGAAAACGGAAAGAATAATTGTCCTGCTTGTTTTATGCACATTTTACGATAAAATGATAGTTTTCTCCTTATATATAAGTATGCATGTGTGAGGAGGGGTGGTAAAAGAGAATGAGAGAAAACGTTTGTATACACGACTGCGTGAATATTTTTGCCTCTTTCTTTGTGTTTAACAGTGTGGAAAATGGAAATCGGTGACCCTGGTTCAAAATCGGGTCGATGGTGTTTTTACTTCACATGGAACAAATACCCCTGGGAAGGGGACCAGTCTAGGAAAAGGATAACTCAGATTTCAAATCAGGAATGTGGTTGAACGCCAACTTTGACGTCCTTCTGGCAGCTCCTGCAGCCATTCTAATACGAAACTTTCGTCCTGCAGGCGATCCTTTTATGTTGTTCCATTGTCTGTTGAGACAGGATGGGGCCTCCAATTTCTATCTTGGCAAAGAGTACAGTTCGGATTTATTAAAAGCATTAGTTACATTAAGAAAGTAACTTCACAGAACATGCTTATAGCTCATAGACAATTGATGGCAAGAGAGGAAGTACGGCTGACTTTACTTGAAACCGTCAACTAAAACTGTCAACATAGTTTCTTCAGTTTTCAAGTTGGTCCAGCTGGTTGGCTGGTTACGTGTGTATGTATAATGCGTACAGGCTGCTTCTATAGAGATGGTGGACTAGAAATTTGAACATTTACTTTTTGTAATATCGATAAAAGACTTCTTTTTTTTTTCTTCAAATACCGCCCCAAGATAGATAGTGAAAATGGGTCATTCAGTCAGTATATATAATGAACAGTGCATTTTTTCCTATTTGTTTCTCTGTCCTTAACAATGGACACTTGCGCTTAGGTGACAACTTTGCTAATCAAAATATCTCCTACACACAATTTGAAACAAATAACTCATCCACTAAGTTGGTTACATGACCTTAACTTAGGATTAATACAAATATATATAAGATATATTTTCTGTATTGATCCAATTTTAGTATATATACTGCCGTAGATAGAGGAGTGCTGTCGATAGCTCTATACACATATCGACCAAGAGAATCCATTTGCATATATCTTTTATCAAATGCAGAATAACTTAACACAGTTCTAAGAAATATCAAGAGTGAACATTATACAGTCGATTATTATCAAATAATTTCTATCTGCTATCTGTTAATATTCGAGTGAATTATTCAAATAATATCGACAAAGAAAATATCATTCGTTTACCAACAGTACAAACCAAACATGCAAAGGGAGCGCACATCAGTTATCAGCAGCAATTTTGATTACAAATCTTCACCTTAGTCGAATTAGTATGATGATAAGGAACGGGGCTTTGAGGAAATGGACATCAAATCGACAGACTGTTAGCGGCCAAGTTCAAGATAATCGATTATATTTTGGGCTTTTTATTAATAAAGTGTCCCCTTCGCCAAATCTTAAATGGAAAGTGTATCAGCATTGTCATGATTTGGAAAAATTCGCAGGCATCTCTGACCAGTACATAATTGTACAGGAATATTTTTTTATCTCGTGCTGTCTGTAATGACTCTTGCTTTATATAAATCAATATATCAATCAATACATATGAGATTATATATTACTTACATATAAGATTTATGAGTAAGATTGAGACTAACAATGCCTAAAAATATTAATGAGATTTTGTCATCATTATCACCATCATCTTTATCAGCCAACACACAGACTCTCACATCTCCTTCGATGTCAAACATGACTAGGCTAACCTCCGCCATGTCTTACCTTTCTAAATCCTCTCACCATTTTATGTCTGGACTTTTCCTACTGCGTTTGCTCCCTCTCGGGTGCCAATCCGTCATTTTTTGCATCATCTACTTTCATCCCACGAGCTCCATTAGCGGACGTGTAATACATAACCAGTCTGCCAAACCAATGTGATGGTAGGGCAAACAGTAACCAATCCTCACTTTGGATTCTAAATTGGATTAACCCATTACTTGCGTCAGAAGCATCCTGGTTGCCTTATTCTAAATAATGGACCCTTCGAATTGATGTTGAGGACAGAGAAACATAGAAACAAGCAGAAAAGGCGCCAGTAGCTTCAAGTAGCAGTGTCCATTGTCTTCAGTGTAGACCATTTAAATGTTAAAAACCTTTAATCAAAACTGCTACCAAAATTGTCATTATAGGGTTCTTCTGGTTTCAAATTGGTTCATCTTAATGACTGGTTGGCTATGTGTGTATTTATGTATCACATTTATCGACTGCACTTTTGGAACTACAGATTGATAATTTAAAGATTTATTTCTTATTATAAATGGAAAAAAAAATTTCATCCCTCCCTAAATAGTTTTTTGGTGGGGGTAGGGGGGTTCATGTTGCGATGTAAATTTATCCTATATTGATCCCTTGTTTGTTCCCGGTAGAATTGAGCTGTTTTTTTTTGGGGGGGGGGGTGAAAATTCAGAGTTGCCCAACAAAAAGCGAGAAAAGTAAATTAATCATTGATCGTCCATTTTTTCCCAATTTTTTGATTGATCACCCCAACATAGCATGCAGTGAGGAAACGTTGGTCTTGGAACGGTTTCTATCGAATAACTAACCAGACCTATTTTGTTTGTTTGTTTTACAAATTTATGAGTCCGGTGTTGCCAATTCAGATGTTTGTTTTTTTGAGGGTCGAATCAGGGAGTGAGTTATAGGCTCGAAAATTGAAGAAAAAAAAGGATCATCTAAGTTGAAGACACAAACATTTGTGGAATTGTGAATTCGATGGAAGATTCCGTCATTCCCGATTGAGAACTGAAATTTCAATCATCTGCAGTTAATGGGTTAAGGATTTCCAAAAGGGAATTGCTCCCCCACCCTCGTCACATAATGGCAGATGATCAATAAATCTGGTCATCGGACCATGGCATTTATCATGGCCGTCGCTTTATCTGCATTGAAAAACTCGACGGCAAAAAGAGAAGATCGTTACAGAACTACGTCACGTAGCGACTATAAGGCAGCGTTGCCAAATTTGCCATTTTCCGGCGAAAGTGGCTGATTTTTTTTTTTCAATCCAGCCCATAAAAATCTACGATAGACGAAGATCTGGCCACATGAAAAAAATAATTGGTAAGTTTAATCGAAGTAAACGCACATTTTTTTCTTTATTAATGTCACTGCACAACTTTTTTTGGGGGGGGGGGTCCTAGGGAATAAATATTATTTTATGATTGATTATATCTAAGAAAAAACAAGTATAGAAAATATCAGTTATTTCCTTCAAACTTTCATTTTGAGACCAGGACAGTGATAATTTGAAATTTACTTATTTATAATTGAACAACAGGTGAATTTTCACATTTTGAGTCGCAGTGCGACTTGTATATCTTTCGAAATTAACAAGGAACAGAAATTGCGTTGCATGGTGTAATTTGCTTTGCACTCTTAATGTGTGGTTATTCTTTGATAAAGGGACTTTGAATGAATATATACAACACTTTTAGCTATAAATGGAAAAGTAACCGATTTTTAGCCATTCTAAAAGACAGCTTTAGCTGGAAATAGAAGACCAAACTTGGCAGCATAGCGTTTGTGTCTTGGGGCTGGCATTAATTATTACAGGATGGTCTTCCTACTCGCTGCATTCTAGTATATTAGAAATCATCAACCAAATCTGTCAGCCTTGGTTTCAACAGTTATCTGACTGGCTATGTATGTATGTATGTATGCATGTATGTACGTATTGAGCGTATAGGCCACACCAACAGAGCTATAGGGCTGAATTTTTTTAACATTTACTCCTTGTGTCAAGAAAAACGGTTCTCTTTATTTTTTCCGAAAATCTGCACAAATAACTGGAGATTCACTTTGCGATGTAAGTTTATGCTAAATTGGTTCCTTAGTTTGTGTTCACGCTTGTAATTTTAGTGATCTAACAGAAGGTGAGAGGAGTAACTCATCCCTTGATAACCCTTTTCCAATTATTTAATTGATTACTGTCAATATGACATGCTGCCAAAAGATGAAGGTCAGATGACAGTTTCTATTGAGTAACTAAACAGACCTGTTCTTGCTGAAAGTGGTGCCAACGATGATGAGTTTTATTGATTATGTTACTGCTGCTGTTTCTGCCACCGGTATGTTGTTTCTGTCTTTTAAACTACAAAAGATCACAGAAAATTTCCTCTTTGGTATTTTGTGCACAACAGGTAAAATACTATCCAGGTTATTTCCATGGAAATGAGGAAATTATATATATATATATATATATATATATATGTATATGTATATATATATATATACATATATATATATGTGTGTGAGTGTGGTGTGTGTGTGTGTGTGTGTGTGTGTGTGTGTGTGTGTGTGTGTGTGTGTGTGTGTGTTGTAAACAACTGATAATCCCAACAAGAGACAACTTATACTTTGCACCATAATAACTAAGAATTTATGGAACAAAAAAACCTCATAAGAAAGTTGCATAAATTGCATTGACAGATATTGGGAAGTAAGTAACTGAAGTGACACAAAAAAATCTTTTGGAAATATTTTTTAATGTTTAGCGTTTAAAGCTGTAAAGCTTTCTAGACTATACACACACACATATATATATATATATATATATATATATATATATATATATATATAGAGAGAGAGAGAGAGAGAGAGAGAGATACATACATACATACATACATACATACATACATACATACATAGAAAGATAGATTCTTAATACGTCTAAAATCTAGAAAATACATTATACATTATTAGTAAATTAAAAGTTACATTGATCTTCAATATTTGTTTTATAAAAATATTATTTAATTTGTGAAAAGAATTACTTATTCAATCACTGTAAATTGAATAAAGATGTCTCTTATCTTATTAGAAGTCTTCCGAATAGCAATTTCTGACATCTAGTCTCAAGCGAAAAGTTGAGAGAAGTAACTTATTCATTGATCACCTCTTTTTATACATTTTACTATAGATCACCCCCTCCCCCGACACCACATGCTGCCAAAAGACGTTGGCCACGTGACTATTCCTATTGTATAACTAACCAGGATAGAAAACATTTGAATTGGCAGCACTGAGTAAGGGACACGTTTTTCGGTATATCAGTCATTTAGTGACGGCAATCGATGCTTGAGATGCTAGCGCATCTAAAAAGAATGAAAAGAAAATTAAAAGATAAGAAAACCCGGAAGCAAACCAATAGAAAGAAGAATTTTGAAGAAACTTTTTTTAAAAGAAAAAACTTCTCTATTCAAGATAGCGCAAATATTTATCACAAAAACTGTCAAAAACAGGTTTCTCCGGTTTTCGAGTTTTCCAGTCTCTGTATGTATGGGCATACATACCACACTAATTATGTCTTGCAATCTTTCTTGGTTCCTAGAAATCCCCCACCCAAAATAGGATTTTAGTGGGGGTTCATTCTGCAAGGTAGGTTTTTGTTATTTATCCCTTAGTTTCTGTCAGGCAGCATTCACGCTTCTTTTTTGAAAAATCGAACTTCTTTAGTAATCATTTCCCATAGATAGGTAAAAGAAATACCTTATCCATGGAACACCCCTTTTCCCAATTTTTTTATTGATCACTACCAACACGGAATGTAGCCAAAAGGTATAGGTCTCGTAACGGTTTCAATTGAATGACTAACCAGATCTCTCTGTTTCTAAATTTTTTTTTAAGAAATTTTTTCTAGTTATATAAAATGTTAACAGAATACTGCATACAATGCGATTTCAACAAAAGCACAGAAGTAATAATAAAATTCCTTTTAAATGATTTTCTTTAAATAATGTTGTTACAGCTTGAATCCTGAAACATACCTCTACATCTAAAAGGGAATAAATATCGAAAAACCGCATAGACAGAAATACAGTGTCTCAAAAAAGATGCAACAGCCCTTTTGACAATTTGTATTTAAACTATTTTAACCAAAGAACTATTTTTAAAGACACTTATTACGAAAAGATGCTAAAGATCACTCTATAGAAATCATCATGCGACCGATGTCTTTTGGCAGCATGCTGTGTTTTGGGTGATCAATTAAAAAATTGGAAAAGGGGTGATCAAAGAATTAGCTTTTTCTCTCGCTTTTGATGTGACATGACTGATATTATTGCATAAAATTTACGTGTACATATATTCAACTCTCTTGTTGTTTGAGTTGCATCTTCCATAAAACACGATGTATATTGACTAAAGGAATACATTTACCTAGGCCAGGTGATAAAGCTAGAAGAATACCACCGAAGTGAAATAAAATGACGCAAAACGATTGGCTGGAGAGCATTGAAGGACATTGTTCAAGTAATCAAACAACAAAAATGGTAATGGGCTGGGCACATAGCGAAAATAAGGGACAACAGATGGAACAAAAGGCTAACCGATTGGTGCCCGTGGGACAGTAAAAACAGTATGAAAAGACCAGACACGTGATGGAGAGACGAGATAGAAAAGACATTAGCAGGGATTAGCGCTTGTAATGGTCAGAGATGGGAAAGCCCTCTGTCCAGCAGCGGACTTCTGCTGCCAATATTTGTTAAATTCTTCTGTTTCATTGAGAGAATATTGATAAAGTTACCCATGTGCTTGATTTAGCACTTATTCTATTCATGATGGCCGGTGCAACTACATAAACACGCTGAATTATATAGAAATATGAAAGGGAAGTAACTCTAGGTTACTGATTATTATTAAAGATTATTCTATATCTTATAAGTATTTTATAAACATAAAATATAGGCTCAGCCTCAGGGGCTGAGCCATTATATCATCAGCTGTTACACGTCTACTGCTGGCCAAAGGCTTTTCCTTTCTCCTTACGTACAAGTTTGGACTATTCACACTGAAAGGGCGTATTAAGCGTTGTTGTTAGAGGCCACTAAAGCATAGTATCGCAGGTAAACTACTCTAAATCAAGCAATTATCATGAATAGTTGTAATGAAGTTGTAATGTAACTACTTATTATTCTTTTTTTAAATATGCCCGATTTGGGCTATTGTATATATTTATCGACTAAATTGCGAAAAAAACACCAGATTTGGCCCGAAAAGGAGCCAGTTTGGCAACCTTAGTGTGATTCTTTGCTGTGGGGCCGAGTAGCGTTTTGATTAGCTCATCCCAGACTTCCTCACCCAATTATTGTTGACACTAGTTGATTTGAACTTTGCTAAATTATTTGATGATGTTTAACGTCACAATATTCTCTTTTCTGGAGTTATCAATAAAATTTTGTAATATTCAATAAAGAGCTCGATGATAGCATGAATGTTTCCATTCGGTGTGGAGCTCCAGAGATTCTCCATTGACCGGAAATCTCGTCAAATCTCGCGACGGTCGCGTTTTTTTGCGAGGGGGTATGGTCAAGATACCTCGAATCACGTTGAATCATACAAACTTAGTCAACATGAAATAATCGATTTTGTTCCAAGCTAAACATTTGTATAGTTTTTAAACGATGATATACATCAATTCATATCAATATATTTTTTATTGATTATTCTGCACGAAATTCGTTTCGTTTTATTTGTTTTAACTACGTTATTTCGGGAAATAGACAAAATCGTTCGACAAATTATTTTTGTGTATTTGTTCAAGTAGAACCATAATTGATCTGGAATTGCAAAAAAAAAGAATACAAATTACCTATCTGGAGACAATGTTATCAGTGAATGAACAGAAAGATATCAATATTTATTCAAGATGGAATATTGTAAATCATCGTTATTAACAAGGTTTATATTATCATTGCTACTATTTATCTTCATCTTGATTTTTCGATGAAAACCATCTGATTTAAAATGGAGGTAAATAGTAGTACAAAAATTATCACTAATAGTCACTCAATAGAAACCGTCACGAGACCAACATTTTTGGCAGCATGTTGTGTTGGGGGTGATCAATTTGGCAAAAGATGTGATCAATGAATAAGCCACTTCTCATTTGTTGGATCATTAAAAAATCGAAACGCTAGTGAACATAAATTAAGAAGCCAATTTAGCATAGAATTTCATTGTAAAACAACTCCTACCCCCGTAAATAAAACTTTTTCAAAAATTAAAAAATATTTCTTCTAGATATAATAGGGAGTAAATGTTTAAATTTTCAGCCACCTAGCTGCATTTGCTCAACCTGTACGCATGGCACATACATACATTCATAGCCAGCTAGTCAGAACTGTTTTAAAACTGTGGAAACCTATGTTAACAGTTTTTGCTGACGGTTTCTTATGAGGAAACCAGAAGGGATGGGGGCAGCCAAAACCATTCAACAATGGCTGTTGTGGAAAACGATCCTAAAAATTTCCGCGAGCGAAATCCAATGC
The DNA here is from genome assembly GCA_963457665.1 of Thysanoteuthis rhombus. NCBI lineage: Eukaryota > Metazoa > Mollusca > Cephalopoda > Oegopsida > Thysanoteuthidae > Thysanoteuthis > Thysanoteuthis major. Next base: position 16,493,950 of record OY735204.1, read on the forward strand.
ATCGATTGAAACCATTTCCAATTGCTTAAAAGCGATTGGTCAGAACAAAAAGATTGATAAATGGTTTCCATATGAATAGAATAATGGAAAATCAGAACTATAAAAGGTCTGAATCATGTCCATCAGTAAGAGGTTGAGTCGTTTGGGGTCATATACTCACCTCTAATTGAAAACAGATTATGCATGATAACAGAAGATTTTTTTACAATTGCTCGATGCCGATAGGAAGTTGAATTATCAATTGAAATCGCACTATCAGACCCCTGAAGCTTATAGTGAGCTTTTAATATCCTGATATTCATGAAAAATCTTACTTCTTATTTTGACCCACTTTTATTACACATCGCTACCCACAACAGACCGGTTTAAACACCGTTGCTCGGTTTAGATTATCCATGCATGCCGACATTTATATCTATCTATCTGGAGTTCACTCAGCCATTAACCTTTCTTAGTAGAAACTTGAAATTTGGCGCACGTACTCCTCTCAATCGATTTTTTTTTTCAAATGTCTTTAGTGATGGATCCAATATGCAATGCTGATTTATGCTAAAATGGTCACTTGTTTTTTTGTTTCTATTTTTTGAAAATTCAGCCCTTTTTGGGGTGATCACAGCTCAACAGAAGGCAATTGATCACCCACAACACAGCATACATGGATGGTGGTGATTCATAATTTCCCTTGGAATGCTACTGCTGTTTGATTTATTCATTTTCCCTGGGATTTTTTTGTTTGTTTGTTTTTTTTTCTATTCGCTAAGTCCTACTGTCTCAGATACATGACATACACCTCAAATACTTGGTGCCTTGGGTGACTGCCGTGTTGCCGGTATCTGGAGCCGGCTCTGTGCACAACTGCGTAAAAGCCATAGCCGCTTCCATACTTGTCCATCCCAGTCAATGTTTTAACGAGTTTTAAAACCTTCATAAAGAAAACAATTCCATGCAGTGTATAATTGAGAGAGATCATTTACAATCATCTATGAATCAAAAGAGGTTATTCCTTTGATAACTGTTGACGTTACATAAATCCTATGAGCACTTGAAATCGGATATTAACTCTTATGATTCATTTTTGAATTTCGTGATCTAATTGTCTTAGTCTGTGATCATAATCAATACCCTCACATGTAAGTTAGAATCGCCTCTTTGTCTGTCACGCAATAGAAACCGCCTAAACATGTCCAACCAAATTTGGCATACATATTCGATAGATCGAAGGAAAAGTTTTAAAGTGAAAAGTTTCTGAATTTTTTTTTTGGGGGGGGGGGCTTTGTGTTCGTGCTCATCTTAATAATAATGGTTCGGTTCCCATTTATTTCTGTATATTACAAAAATTTTGATCTATTAAACCAAATTTGGAATACATACCTAAAGACCTTAGGGAAGGTTTTATAGTAAAAAGTTTTCGATTTTTTTTCTTCCAGATATCTAAATTAAATGTAGTCAAAGAGTTCGTTCATAGTGATTATTTTTTTAAGCTGTATGATTCAATAAATACATAGTTCGAATCTATGATCTCATATCTCAGGTAGAAATAAACCGAATAATATCATAGATTATATCTGGTCAGAAAATTAGTCTTTCCACCAGAACCAGATTGAACATCAGCCTACAGGAGGGTTTCCAGCAGGAAATCTATAAAATATTGATGGTTAGATATCCGTAAGGTAGCAGCAATATTTAGTAAGATTACCTTGGATAAGCATTAGGCTAGAATAAAGAGGTAACCATTGTAGACACAGCTCATTAGACTTGCAAATAATCTGCCAAACATCGCTCTATAGCCAAAATCTTCAGACACGTACTGGTGCATGGTGTATTCAATATTTTATAGACAGATTGAAATACTATCTGATTACCTAAAACCCTGTTTTATCGTTAGATGACACGAGAAGCGTTTAATTTTAATTAACTTCTTTCAAAAAGAGTGATTTGTATTGATGTCATGCATGCATTGTTTTCAAATCATCAGAATCGCTTCATTTTGTTCATTGATTCTATAATCGAAGATGAAAGAAAATAATCTACGGTGGCAGTAATATATGCTTTTTATTTTGGGAGTGGTAAAAGATTTGAGATGTTTATGAAGAATGTAATGTGAAAGACTGATTGTGCCAAAAGTAGTTTGTGGAGTTTTAAGCAGGAGATAGTTTGTTGAACAACGTTCCACGGTCGGGTAGACCAGGTGAGGTTAAAAAAAATCGAATCAAAATATTACTTGAAAGTCATAGAGGTTATACAATGCAAAAGACAGCCAAAATACTAAATATGTCAAAGTCAAACGTTGAAAATCAATCCAACTAGATTATTTATGTAAATGGCTTCGATGTGTGATTTCCACACAAGTTGAGCTGAAAGGTTTAACAGTGAATTGGTTTGGGATTTTTGCAATAATAGATGATATTGTTGGGTCTGCATTCGCGCTGACGCCGGTAATAATGATCTAATTTTCATCTATCTTACTAGATACTGAAAAGATTTATACCAACAATCCAAGAGACACTGGGGCATGCCAAATGATGATGAGTGTCCTAAGCGATAGATCTTCCGTGGCAGACAAGTCAGGGTTTCCTGGTTAATTCAAGGCATGGATACATCAGCTTAGAATGTAGTCGTGGCCTTTCCAGCAGAAAGTCAGCTACTTCTTATGCAGAGTGGCTGGGCCTGCCAAGGAGCCTAAACGTCATTGGCCTTCAGCTTCCATGGTAAAAGGGAATCAAACTTACCAGAACCAGAGTGATCCTGCTCAACCTGGATTCCACTGTCCCCAAAGTCTCCTCAGCGGGCATTGAAGTCAGAATAGCAAGTGGTGCGTGCAAGGGTCAGTTAGGTGGGATAAGGCATGGTTGCAGCACAAACTCCTGTTGGGCATCGTAAAAACGGGTAGGGCGGGTGTGGCAGCAATACAAAACCATCCTGTAGTAAGGCCCGAGGGTAAAGAAAAAGAAAGGGGATCCAGATAAAATTATGTGCAAAGGAAGAGGAGGGGGGAATCACTATATTAAAATGGTTGGAATGGGTGAACAGGGTGCCTGGACGAGGTGGGAATTGACAGGCAGCCAAATAGTCATCTAGAAAGGTCCAAAAAATAATCTAGAAAGATCTGAAAAAAATCATCCAGAAATAGAAGCAAAACCTCACCAATTCAAATTCTCTATCTAGTCGGTATATGATGTCTGCTTCAGTCCTTCCAACTTGTCCACGTGGGGTCTAGCAGACGTACCAACTTGCCCAGTTTGCCAGAAAACAGAGAGCTTGTGGGAGGGGCAGTATCGTTGGCGAGATGACCGGGTTCTGCAGACAGTGACAGAGACAATCTGCGCTGGTATCAACCGCAGCAGGTGTAAGAACTTTGTCAAGCAGCCCATTACACTTTTTAGAGAGAATACCCAGCCCCAACCAAAGACCAGGGTAGACTGCTTGCAACAACTAAAAACTAGAATAAACAGACTGACTTAAGGACATCAAGACTCAGACAATACATGGTTATGATATCCCCTTAAAAGGCTGCATAGAGAGTTTATCAAGACAAAAAAAGAGCCAATTACAAGGAACTGGTGGCTGAATGTAAGAGAAAGGGGGTGCAAGGCCCACTGCAAGCCCATAAAAGTGGACTGAAGGAACTATCTAAAAATCACACTCTACGAGTGGGTTTTCAGCTAGTATCAAAGATAATTACAGTCACTTCGTTGATACTTGATACAGTATATTGACAATGTGATTATCTAGACTTTTGTCTAAGCTACGTAAGCTATACCAGGGGAAAAAATAGGTTTCATTTATTATGATATATACAAAGAAGATAGAAAGCGACATTTAGCGTAATTCTCACGAGATTCCAAACAGCCATAGACGAGAACTGAAGCGTAAACACTAGAGATTTCAGCACACGAACAAAATGGTTATTTTTTTACAAAAGAGCCAAATGAATGATGCTGAACAACATGAATGGTTTTCACCTGACAGATGGACGTATCTTATTTAGATGAAATGTAGTTGAAAATGGTTTTATGATTATTGGCTTTTGAAGGATTATCGGATTTCGCCTAATCTTTTAGTAGATAAACAAAAGGGAGATAACATGAAAAAACGGGATAAGATAAGTTAATAATTAGATTCAGACACTCGTTCACTTGTACACAAACAAGAAAAAAATTAAAAAGCATTCCTTGTCTATTGTTTTTAATCAAACACACACGCACACATACACACACACACACACATATATATATATATATATATATTTATATATATGTGTATGTGTGTGTCTGTCTGTCTGTGTGTGCGGGAATGTTCAGAAAAAGAAAAAGAAATAATAATATCAAATATTTGCATCTGGAGAGCTGTGATCAGCGAAACTTGGGATATAAACTGAATTACGATTAATATCATAAATATGTAACTATGATACCACTCAATAGAATCCTGAAAAACAGCAACGTATACCAATTCTCAAAAGCAAAGGGAAAAATAAACCACTTAATGGACATGGACGACTTACAACTATTAGCAAAGAACAGGGGAGAGCTTGAAACGTTTTTCAACAAAGTGAAGGAATACAGTGATGACGTTTGGATGGAGTTTGGAATAGAAGAAGTTGCAATAATGGTGATGTACAAAGGAAGGCTTGCAGCAGCAGAAGGAATCGAACTCCCAGACAGCAAGATTAGAGCATTAACCACACGAGATCGATACAAATACCTGGGAGTTCTTGAATGTGACACGATAAAACGGGAAGCAATGAAGAAGAAAATAATAAGAGATTACCTTAGGAGGATAAGAAAATATTAGGGACCAAACTAAACGGCAAGAACCTTATAAAAGGAATGAACACATGGGCTGTATGGGTAGTAAGATGCACAGGACTATTCCTTGGATGGACAAAAGAATTGAATGGACAAAGGAAGAACTCCAGTCAATGGACTGGCGAACAAGGAAACTTATGACAATTCACAAGGCCTTACACCTCAAAGATGACACGGATAGACAGTACGTGAATAAAAAAGTAAGGCGGCAGAGGACTAATCAGCATAGAGGGCTGTGTCTAGAGGGCCAAAGCAGGTCTACGGTATGTTTAAACTTTGAAGTATGTGCAAGCAAACAGTGAATACATCCTAAAGAGTGTCCGAGACAGCGCAACGAACAACCAAAAACTAGAAAACAATGGACTGGCTCAGCAAACAAGGACAGCAAATGGGAACAGAAAAAATTATACAGAGAATTTAAAATACATGTACAGGATGTGGCAGACGAGAGATCATGGACATGGCTACGAAAAGGAAACCTGAGGAGAGGAACAGAATCGCTCATTATGGCAGCCCAAAACAAATGCATCCGAACAAACTATATGAAAACAAAAATCGATAGAACACTGATAAACAGCAAGTGCTGCCTATGTGGAGAAGGATATGAGACCGTAAGCCACATAACAAGTGAATGTTGTCAACTAGCCCAGAAGGAATATAAACACAGACACGATAGAGTAGCAATAGTGATACACTGGGAACTGAATAAACGAATGGGATTTAACTATGCAGGAAAGTAGTACCAGCACAAACCGGAGGCAGCCCTGGAGAATGGAAACCACAAATTACTTTGGAACTTTGACATCCAAAACGACTACCCCATCCAAGCGAGAAGACCAGACCTAATAATCGTAGACAGGAAGACAAAAACCTGCCAAATACTAGACGTGGCTGTGCCTGTAGACTACAGAGTAAATATGAAAGAGAGTGAAAAACTTGAAAAAAAGGTTAACTGGTGTAATATGGTAAAACACAGCACTGCTATGGACAGCGAGAGTGTGGAGAGGATGGCTGGAGACTTGAGGAGACTTGCTGTCACTCAACCTCCAGCGGTAACCACCAGGCAACTGGTGTGAAATTGCTAATGATAATAATAGATAGATAGATAGATCGATAGATAGATAGATAGATAGATAACAGGATCTAACACCAGTCTCTAATATCATCATCAAAGAATCCATCCATCATAGAAACAGCACAAATCAATCGGGCACTGACCTGAACAGCACACACAGACGAAAGATAACAGAGAAAACAACCCTAAAAACAAGAAACTTTCCCCTTAAAAAGAAAAAAAAGAAAAGAAAACAGTTTAATTGAAAAGAAAAAAGAAAGTTGTCCGTAGATTGCAATGGCGTGAAACTTACAAGACTGTAAATATCTTTTTACTTGTCAATCTATCCATATCAATATCTATATGTATTCAAGAAATGAACATTTTGATCCGACAGATGGAATGATAAATTGCCTTATATTATATAGAAACTTATTTGAAATGATTTCCCGTCACTGTTGACATATCATTCAATTTAGACAACTTAAATTGAATGAACAACTGAAGAAAATGGGGCTGCTGCAGGAGTCGAAGCTGCCACCGATTGGTAGTAGCTACAAATTAGCAATACACTTACCATTGTGCTAACTAGACCGCCTGTAATGCGAAGGATGAATAAGTCCTTTCAACCCAACTAAAATAAGCAAGACGAGAATTTGGGTTGAAAGCAGTTATTTGGAGACCAAGTTTTTGCTCGGACCGATTTACTTTCGGTTGTGTATGGATACTAATATCCTTTCATATTTATAGATTGAAGTCCACATTAACATATAACTGCTGACTTCGAAACTTGTCCAGAAGTCATACGATGAAGATAAAGATTCCGTACACGCTGCATACTCCTGTTCTGTCTTGATTTGAATACTACATCCCTTCTGGGATCTCTTTGATAAATTTGGACCAATCAACAATACTAAAATCATGGTCTCATATTTCTATTTTGATGATCTTAGATGAAAGATCTATTTTCATTTAGTCAACTTGGGTACTTTTTCATAAAAAAAGTCGATGTTCAATAAAAGATTTGTATGAAAACTATAAAAAAATATATATTATTGAGAAATGGATATGTAATCCTACAGGAATGATTTATATTGTGATATCATTTTCTTTAATTTCTGTTGTCTAGACCGAATGATACATTCACCGTGTAATAACGGGAGATCATTTCAAATATAAAACAACGTGATATACATGTGTGTGCGTGTATATATATATATACAGATATCTAGGTATGTGGTTTATTATTTATTTAGATGCATTCAAAAATAATTATGCTTATCGGTAAAGAATGAAGAAAAAAGACATTATGTATGAAATTTGATAAAAATAATCAAATGTACCCAATTCAGATACTTTGACATTAACGAATTCAGTGTATTACAAATTACAGTTAAATCGCCTTGAATACACCGTTTCTGTGCGCGATCACGAAAGTTTCGCATGTGATCTCGGGGGACCCATGTCATGAGTTTCGATGTCCATCGGTTGTCCGCCATTCTTGCAACATGGCCAGCCCACTGCCATTCGAGATTTTCAATGGATTCTATTATGTCTCCGACTCTTGTTTTTTTCCCGGATGTACTGTGCTGTCTTGTGGTCTCTCCATGTGAGGCCCAGCATAATTCTTTCATGTGCACGTTGCATGATTCTCAACACTAAATAAATCAAACTAAAGCCCCTCCACCTAACTGGCTTGGCTGCGAGCGGTAGCAAATGAATGAAGAGACTTTGCTGATTGCCAATACCGAATGTATATTAACTGATTTGAGAACACCGACATTTAGCAAATTTAATGCATAGAATAAAATAAATTAATCAGACCTGAACAAATTGATTCAATTCTCAACGTTTTAGTAGACACAGGAACTTTGACGTCCCCAAATTCAATATTCCTGATTTAAGTATCGTACCACCCCCAGATTTTGATCTATATACACGTATACCTTGGTTACTGCGGTTAATTTGTCCAGAGAGAGATTGAAAGAAAGCTCGCGACATGTAGACGGATATGCAAGAGAAGAGAAAGAGAAATATACAAAATATATCTGTATTGTTCAACACTGCACGGTTCTATGTCTTACATCACGATGCCTTTACTGTACTACATCGAAACCCGAACTAATCAAAACTGGACTATTTAAGGTATTGCTGTGCGCTGTTTTACTTTTGCCAAAATAATTGGAAGAGGTATTATTATTTACTCATGTCTATTTCTTTATCCACACAATATCCCTAAAAGTTCTCAATGAAATTCTATGGCATCTTATAGAAAGATGGGTTATGGGCTATGCAAGAATGGATTAAATTTTGAAGCAAATCCCCGAATTCATTTTTGATCACGAAATATCTTTTCCTATAATTATGTATCCACTCTCCAAAAGTTCTCAGTGTATATCAGTGACATTTGATGAAAGGATTGACCATAGGCTAAGGTAAAGTTCATTAAATTTGTTTACAAGTAAGAGATATTTTCATATGTGAAGAAGAGATAAACAATAGTCTGAAATATGGAATATTGAAACGCAGTTACTTCTCCTTTATCGTAGCAATATAGGAACTGATTTTGATCCAGTATTTAGTTAGTATATAGCGTTGGCAGAGATATGCACTTTCTAGTTTCAATAGCTTGAATTCTATGTGTAGTGAATTAAATATGCTTATGCCAGGGCTGGATTAAGCTACGGCTGGACCCGTAGCATATGTTATAAAGGTGCCTTAAATTAAGAAAATGCACATAAATATTAAAGCACGTACAATTTGATTTGCATAGTAAAGTTGTTGTTTTTGTTTACTGTACAGACAGATGATACAACAAATATGTCTGATATTCTAGCAATAGTATTAAAAACTGTAAAAAAGAAATTATCACAGTTTTCAAGTCGGTCTAGTTGACTGGCTATGTATGTATGTATCACGCGTACAGGCATCACCAATGGAGGTAGAAGGCTGAGAATTTGAACATTTACCTCTTATTATGCCGGCAAAAACGTTGAGTTTTTTTGTCCTCATAAGTATGTTTTTGCGTGTGAGGGGATTCAATTTGCAATGTTAGTTTCTGCTAACTGCTCCTTGGTTTGTTCCCGCTTGTTTTTTTTAAAACTCGAACTTTTTTAGTGATTACTGCCCAACAAAAGGCAAGAAAGAACTAACTTAACCATTGTTCCTCCCTTCTACCAATGATTTAATTGATCACCCCCAACATGGCATGTTGCCAAAAGACGTTCATCATATGACAGTTTCTATTAAGTGATTAACCAGACCTGTTACTTTGTTCTCGTTTTGATCTATATCCAGCGCCAATGAATTCAGTTTCAAATACCTTTGTATTCAAATGTCGTATTGTTACCATATAGATATCACACTCTCATTCATTATTGAATTGAAATACTAGCCATAATTAAAGGTGATAATTGGTTAAAATCGCTAACCTCAAGCACACAGTTAATCATAAAAGTCGAAGGCAGAATAGTCCTATGGTAATAGAGCTAGTGAAGAATCATTGAAGCAGAATTGATAGATTGCAAGCATTTAGTGCCGGGGCATTGAAATTGCGGGGCCCGTGGCATATGCAATTTTTGCTGTGTAGTTGATCCGGCCCTGGCTTAGGCGAATCTTACCGGGAGATCTCCACAATTCGTTGATTAATCAAAATCTGAAATCCGAAAGATCTGTCCAGCTTTGTCTTAAGCAGTCTGTGATTAGCAATAAAACGTATTTGATGAAGTAATCTTTCATTACGATAAAGATTAGTGATAAAAGGTGGGTCTGGTTAGTCACTCAATAGAAACCGTCATGCGACCAATGTCTTTTTGGCAGCATCCTATGTTGGGGGTGATCAATTGAAAAAATTAAAGAGAGTTGTAATCGATTAAAAGTTTATTTCTCTCGCCTTTTGTTGAGCAGTGATCATGAAAGAAATCCATATTTTCAAGAAACCAAGTATGAATGCTGCTGGATGCATACTAAGGGACCAATTTAGCATAATCTTACGCCGTAAAATTACACTCCCACTGAAAACCTATTCATCATCATCAGTCTTTTGACGTCTGTCGTTGGACATAGACCTTCCCTGGATCCGCCATATTTCTCTATCATGGGGGTCGCAGAGCCAGTATTTTCTGAATTTGTCTAGTTCATCTCTCCATCCTGTATTTTGTCGGCCTCAGTTTTGCATGTGGTCTCTGGGGATCCATGTTGTGAGTCGTGATGTCCATCAGTTGTCTTTCATTCTTGCAACATGATCAGCCCATTCCCATTTGAGTTTTCTAATAGATTCTATGATGTCTCGGACCCCTATTTTCTTCCTGGTATATTGTGCTGTCTTGTGATCTCTCCGTGTAAGGTTGAGCATGAGAATGGGTGGAAATTTACTAAAAAAAAAACGTTGATTTTTTTTTAGACATGATCAATCCTAAAGCTCCATTGGTGTAGACTGTACACATGATATCTACATTGACAGATAGAAAGGCAGCCAGAATCAGTAAAAAATGATGATAAAAGAATAAACCAATGTTGACAGTTTTGTTTGACGGTTTCAAATTGATTTAATATGAATAACTAAGTCTCTTACGTAAACAAAAGAAAAAACATGGCGCCGAGAGTCAGTCATAAAGAATTAGATTTAAAAGTGTGAATCAGCTTCTGTCAAACCATGGAAAGTCTCTATAGACGATTGATTATGGTAGCCAGGTAATAACTGTGTGAGTTCGATTCTCTTTATTTCCGATCGCGTTGTTATTTACCGCTATAAAAACGATGGCCCAAACTGTAAGTTGCATTAAAAAAAAATGGCTGAAAATAAGACGTATTTGATTTTCAAGTTTTTCAATCGGTCTGAGGGTCAGTACATAGCACCAAAGGCTTTTAGTTTACATTGTTGGCAGATATGTACAGTAGAATCCTGTTACTACACCAACTGTACAGATTCAAGGGTGTCGTTATAACGAATTTACAGTCATAGCGGATGGATTCAATACGAAGTGTTTAATAATGAGAAAACAAAAAGTACAAACAAACGTGACTTCTATTACCCTTTCACAGTCTAATGAGACCCATAAACGGATTACAGGTCTGCAATTAAAGTGAAGTAACCAAAAAGTTATTATGCTAGCCTTATAGGGGTTTTATGTAACTCGTTGTTTGTTGAAGGTATCAGTTAATTTTCAGAAAATACCTTAGGAACAGTATATTTCAAGTTAATAGGAGCGATTAAGTTAGGCTGTATTATCGTGAAGATTTACAAATTTTGGTTTTTTAAATAATGAATTGAAATTTTTATATGATGTTGCTGCAAAGCAATTTCTGACAATTGTCTTGAGAGAATATAGAATCGCACGTGTCTTTAGAACGAGTGTGTCATTAAATAGTGCCGTTCGAACAAGTATTGTTACAACAAGACCCTTCTGTATTTCTCTCCAGGTCAAAGGATTATTAAAACATTTAGGGAAGCAGAATTCGTAAATACGCATGGCATATGATGAATTAGATATGAAATAATCATTTTAATAAGATATAAAAAGAACAGCCATCTGATTAATAACTTCAATATTATTAATGTGCATAACTTCTACCATCCCTATTTCTCGTGTCACGTTGCAGGATCACACTGTGAAGAGTGAGGAAAGAGATAAATTAAGACATGAAAACTATCCACCAGCACGGTAAACCCCTCTCCCAACAGACCTACAGTAAAAAGTGGGAAGAGGACAGACAAAGAACAACTGTTTATGTCATCGTTTAATTCAGTTAAAAATAAAAAATAGGAAGGTGATTTTTGTTTTCCTGACACTGGAAATCGTAGATCACTTTGGCTTTGTGAAAGAAATTACAGGTGGATTGAAAGCAAACAATGGGCTACAATTGCAAAATACTTATTCAAGTAATATTAATATACTTTCATTAATTTAATGTTAGATTTAATATCTAATCTTAGTTATCAATATTTATCTAGTCATTTATCATTTATTTGATTTTTAATGACGGAATCATTTTTGACAGACTGCCTGCTCGTCAAGATAACAACATTGACTCCATGTCAGCGACTCAAAACCAAAGAGTTAAAATTTCAGCGTAGTTACCCGAGAAATGAGACTTGCACAACACGAATACTCCAGTCACCGAATTGAGTTCACACAGAGAGGCAGAGGTTCCTCAGTTGCATTGGTTGTAGATTCATACAACTAAGAAGAACTCAGGTGGTTACGGAAATGGAACGCTCTCCTGCTGTAAGCGTATTGGGGATTTGATGTTTTCCCAAATGTAACTGCGTAGAAAGAGGGGAAAAACAATGAAATCAGAAAATAAAAAAGCCGCAAAAACCGACAACAGACGGATTTCTGTAACTACTGACAATGTTTGACAGGTAAATCACCTTGCATTTACTATTTAAGCTGAGGCAGGAAGAAAAGCTATTGTCAATTATTACAGAAACACAAGCAACTTTCTCTCAAACAAAAACCTCGTCAAGAAAGAGATCCACACTGGTGCGATTCCAGGCAGACAAAACCTACTTTCCAAAAGAACTCAGGTTTGCTGAGTGTGTACGAGTATATATATATATATATATATATATATATATATATATATATATATATATATATATATATATATATATATATATATAAGGAGAAATATTGATCGTATCATTCTTCATTCTTTCTCATTTAACACTTCCGGGACTGACTTGTTAAGTGCGTGCACACAGACGGGCTCACCTACCTATATATATATATATATATATATATGTGTGTATGTGTGTGTGTGTGTGTGTGTTAGTGTGTGCGTAAATATGTATTTCTATGAGAGTGGAAATATCATCCGACAAGATTCAAATAAACAACAAATAACAATATTCCTCCCTTTTTGTCAACATATTTATATAGATAGATGGAAAAATAGGGAGAAATATTGATCGTATCATTTTTCATTCTTTCTTATTTAACACTTCTGGGACTGACTTGTTCAGTGCATGCGCACAGACGGGCTCACATACCTATATATAAATGAATATATATAAATGTTTGTGTGAATGCATGTGTGTGAGAGAGAGAAAGGAGATATTATCCAACAAGATTCATATAAATGACAAAGCTAAGATTCCACAAATATACCATCATTAAATTTCATGAATCGAGACCATGACGGAAACAGAGTTGCATGGCCACTTGACAACGTGGAACATCAGTACAAATTCAAAATCAAAATCTAACCGACTTTGGAGGATGAAGACTTCATCGAAACGCGTACCGGAGAAGAAGAAGAATTGAAATAGACATTTTCCAAATTTGACATACATATATCAAAGTATAAATAAATAATTCATTATCCGATGTGTGATGGATTTGTTTCTTAAAGTGCTCTATATATTAAACATCAAGTTAGATTAGAACTTTTTTGTATATATACGTATATATATATATATATATATATATATATATATATATATATAATGTGTACTTTAGAGAGTGAGACAGACTCGGGAGTGAAGTTTTTGGTGGTAAGGTTTATTAATCCTTATATGTCAATAGCCCATACATGTTTCAGGATTTCTCCCATCATCAGTGGTGTGCGTTGTGTGATATATATATATATATATATATATATATATATATATATATATATATATTATACGTTGTCAGATGTTCATGCAACTTTGCTTCTGTCGTTGTTTCGTTTCGTGACATTTAATGATGGTATCTTTGTGGAATCTTAGCTTTGTCATTTTTTAAATCTTGTTGGATAATATTTTGTGTGGCTTTTGTAGATTACGAAAATACATTTGACTTGATAGAGCACACGACAGTCTTCAACTCAGTGTGAGAGCGAGATGTTAACGAGAATCACATACAAATCTTGCAGAATACGTACAAAAAATGGCTCTGCAATACTCAGACAACATAACGATAAAAACGGGATAAAGATTGGAAAAAGAGTGAGACAAGAGAATACAGTGTCATCAAAATTATCACCAGTGAACTTTGAAAGCACCTCTCAGGAAACTGACAGGAAAAAAATGAGAGTAAACATAGATGGGGAATATTTGAATTATTTAAGATTCGCTGATATCGTTGCAATGACATTAGAATAGTCTGATGGATCACAAATTGGTCTAAATAGAGTCATAAAATAGGGTTAAGTTGAACAGAACAAAAATAAACGTAATGTTCAACAATAAAGTCCAGAAAAAGACCATATGAACAGTGTGAGGTTCTTGAAGAGGGAAGGAATATGTTCACTTGGGCCAGGTAATAAAATTAGAGAAAGACCATAAAACTGAAATAAAGCAATTGGTTGGGAAAATTTGGTAAAAGGGATGTAGAATGCCTGCTATGACGTACGGGCGTGAGACATGAAAACTAAAAGAATTAACTGTATTACAATTCAGAATGGCACAGAGAGCTATGGAAAGAGCAACGCTAAGGATGAATATGAGAGATAAGAGAAAATCAACATGGAACGATGAAAGGATCAGGATTAAATGTACTATACAAATAATTAAGCGACAAAAGGGAGACGGGCTGGACATGACAATTAGAAAGGGCAGCGGTCGACACAAAAGTTACCGTGGGACACAAAACACACTAAGAAAAGACCAAACACAAGATGGAGATGGAAAGGTATGTTGGTAAAATATGACTAAGTTTAGCGCAGTCATCCTCTTTATATATATATATATATATATATATATATATATAATCCAGAAGTCAGCGACGAAAAGGTTTTGTTTTACGCAAAGAGCCTTTTTCAAACCGAATGAATAACTTAAACTATCTTATTAAGATCTATGAAAAAATTATATCGAACACAGTGAATGTATAGACTTTCAAAATATATATTCATATATTCTTGTAAGATCTACATGTGTACATACAAATGTTAGTGAGTGTGCATGTATGTATGAGTGTGAGTGTGTACGTGTGTGTGTCTATATGTGTCTCGAGCCAGTTTGAGAGATGAGTAAAGTAAAAAAGAAAGAGGAAAATAAAGATGTCTTGTCAATGCTGACAATGTATGTCAACAGACTGTAATGCACTTCATGTAAAACAATTGAAAAATAAAAATCCATAAAAACATTAAAAAGAACTGAAATACATTTTGCCTATGCCTTGCAGGTGAGCACACACACACACACACACACACACTCATACACACACACATATATATATATATATATATATACTTTTTTATTTTTATATAAATTCATGTATAATTTTAGAAAAATATTGCTTTCTTTTGAATTTAGTTGACAACTGACTTGCGTATCGCACATGCGGTTACGTGTATAAATGAATGAAGAAAGTGGATTTGATTTCCTACAGTGGAATCATGAGTCTTAGGTCTGTGAAGCCTTATATATATATATATATATATATATATATATTTATATATATATATATATATATATATATATATATATATATATATATAAGTGTGTGTGTGTGTGTGAACGAATTTCTCAAATCTTAAGTCGATACTGCTCTATATTAGATAACTAATTCATCGAGCACGTTTCATCAAATATAAATAGATTTTAAAACTAAACCAGAACTACTTTTTATCAAATTTTAT
>OY735204.1:16514381-16551881 GCA_963457665.1 Thysanoteuthis rhombus
TGAACAACTGATAATTGAAACAAGGACAATTCACTCATTGTACCATGATTTATAATTCTATGCAGGAAATAAAACCCTTGGAAAAGCTTACATAAGTTGCATTAACAGATATCTGTAATAATTGGCTTAAATGACATGACTTTCGAAAAATGATTTCATTCCTGAGGTGTTCAAAGCTATAAAGCTTTCTCGACTATACACACACACACATATATATATACATCGATTGTTATTGATCGTTTCAATCTTTTAGAATTAGAGGAGGATATTATACAAACGAGCAACAAAAATGAAGATAGGCTGTACACTTACCAAGATGAAATCACAAGAGATGGAGTAAAAAGCGGACTGATTGGTATCCATGCGACAGTAGACGCAGTAGGAAAAGACCAAACACAAGATAGACAGATGAGATAGAAAGGTGTGCTGGGAAGGCATGACAGAGGTTAGTACTTGACTCGAGAAGAAATGTGGAAGGCCTTTGTCCATCAGTGGGATGATGATGAATGATGATGATGTCGATAGATATTTACTGTTTGACACGACGGTTGCAACTTTATTGCAACAAATTAGTTTCACGCCTCAGTTGCGATCAACGAGCAAATGGTTACTCTTACTTTGATCTCATCCAAATATATATATATATATATATATATATATATATAAAGGAAATAATAGCCATGTTCTATACTCTTTCCATATAAGCAATTAGAAGATAACACTCACTAATCAGGAATAAAAATTGCGTTGCACGGTGTAATCGTTCTTGATTTTTTTTTCTTTTTTTTTTTTTCTTTTGACAGACTCTATTGGCGAGCACATGCAAGTATCATTAAAAACTGAGAGATCACATTCTTGCTGCTGGGGAAGCCAGACAACCCCAGGAGCCAAATATTGATGTTAATGTCTATATAATATATACATATATCAAAAAACATTTATTATATTTGATATTTATTATATAAATGTATCATGATTCTTGATTGATACAAGAATGTTGATGTTAATTAGAACGCAAAACTTCCAAACTAGATTTCTTAACCCATCTATGCCTGAAGTCAGATTTTTGTACAATTAGAAATATGGGGTAAATGAGTGCATCAGAATGGTAATGCAAATTTATTGGTAAACACAACTGAAAACATGTTTCTTATCATCTTTGAGTGTTGATGCGTAATTTGGTCGACTTCCTTTCATAAGTATATTTTTTATGGCAATTTTTAGGTCGGACTGAATATAGGCCTATAGGCACACATAGATTGTGCAGTATCTAGGCTGGTCGGGCTGGCCAACCGTTTGGCTGATTGTCAGGCTGCGTATGTATCATCTGTGCTGGCTGCACAAACGGCATTAGAGAGCAGAAAATTTTAAAAAATTACTCATTATTATGCAATGAAACCTTTTTTGTTTTTCAAAATCTACACACTGAATAGATTTTCATTAGAAGGTTCAATTTCAAATCCAAGTTAATGCTAAATTGATCCCTTAGTTTGTGCCTAGAAGCATTCGGATTTTTTAGTGATCACTGGTCAACAATAGATGAGATTGCAACTTGATCATCGTCACCTTTTTTCCTAATTTTTTTATTGATCACCTCCAACAGTGTATGTTGTCAAAATACACTGATCACTTGATGGTTATTATTGCTGATTAATACAATAATATGACACACAGTCAATAAATAATGGGTTTGAAGGGGACTAGTCTTGCATTAATTGTTTTGATCTTTCGCTCGCAGTTCGACATTCACTCAGCACACAAAGGGCTGCACTGCTGACCAGTGATGTAGTCCAAAAGAAGTGAGGAAAGGCAGGATTGTCTGCTCTTGATGTGGGATTACTTTGAGCCCACCACCCGAAAAATGTTTGGGTTCAACCATTTTGAAAGACGTTTTGAGGCTATATCGGAACATAAGTTTCTTCAGTTTTCAAGTTGGCCTGGCTGGCCGGTGAGCTAGCTGGTGAGGTGGTTGGCGAACTGGCGAGCTTGCTGATTGGCTGGCAGTGTATCTGTCAGGCGTATAGGGTACACTAATTGAGCTTGAGGGCTGAAAATCTTTTTCTTATCATCATGTGTTGAGTCTATATCCGACAGCATTTGCATTTGTTTTCAGACTTTTTTAGTGATCACTGCCCAACAAAAGGCGAGAGAAGTAACTTATTCATTGATTATAATTTTTCTCTAATTTTCTACTTTTTCATCATATTGTGTGGAAGTTTCGATTATTCTTATCAGCCAATTTTTCAAATAAAGAATCTTAGTAGTATATAGTGAGGGAACACCGTCAACACACAACAAAAAGTAAGGGAATGTCGTTTTCGGGCGTTCCTGCGGCATTACACCTCAGATGCCAACTTTTTAGGTGCGGAGTGTTTCGTCTCGTTCATTTATATTGGGTTTTGATTTTTATAGAGGTGCTGGGCCGCTGCTCTGGTGGGTCGAGACAGCACTGCAAGTGTACGATAAGTAAACAGTCAGAGAACAAATGTCCTTTTCACACACCTCTTCTTTTACCCTGAAATTTATGAACAAGCACCTTCGAAGCTGAGTCTAGAGCAAAGCTCCAAGGTTTGTGTGTACCTATGATCATTTCTACTCGGGTTACAGACCGAGTCCACACAATACTTCGAAAACCAGGTTCGTCAGTCAAACTGAAGAACCGGGGAAGGTTTTCCTTTTCCACAAATCTAACTGCTAGTTGACCAACTAGTTGCAGTAAATCCTGGCCTTTGTGGTCTTTTCGTAGCATTCCCATGCATTGCACACCATCTCATATATATATATATATATGTGTGTGTGTGTGTGTGTGTGTGTGTGCGTATGTGTGCACGCATGCGTACGCACACCTGAAACCCAAAACGAGTATGACACTTCTAACATGTACAGCAAATATATATCCTGAATTGATTGTAGCTTTCAAAAGTTAAAGATAATATTACCTCTGCAAACGAACTTGGAGAGGTATTTGTATTCGTTCGCATTGGTCCATCTGTCTTTCTCTCCGTCGGTCGCTCTGTCAACGTGATATTTCGTGATTTCAATGAAATTTTGTGGGAAATGGGGTAAGGAGTGGTAACAATTTGGGGAGGATCCAGGGAATATTTTTTTCATTGAAAGATATTTTCTGGTTTTTTTTTTTTCTTAAAACATTTATTTGTACGCTCATGTCTGTCCACACAATATCCTCATAAGTTTTCGGTGAATTTCGAGGAAGGGTGGACAATTGGCTACTTGAAATGATTACATTTGGGGCAGATCCTTACACAATTACATCCCCTACTCTATATTTATGTTTCCACACCACATGATATAAAAGCATATAAAATCTTTTAGAGGAGAGGGCAACTGTCTGCAGAAGAAGTGATTGAATTTTGGGGAGGATCCATGTATAATTATTCCCCCTGACAATGGTCTTGACAGGCGTATGTGCTCTCTGAGTGCTTTCTAGTTTTTAGTGTCTTCTTCCTCCTTCTTTGGTCCTTTTTTCTCTGTCTCATATTCATCAATTCTTTTCTCATTGACTTGTGAGTGTGATGAATTAATTATCTCTATTCTTGATGATTATTCACTTTTTATCTTCATTGGTCTAGGTTAGGGTTATTCAATGGATGTGTCCCGACCCATTACTTGCCCACAGGGTCCTGCTGAGTTGCTGATTCACAATAAATAAATGTATAAATAAAGAGTCAGTAAAAAAAAATATTGGTGATTATGAAATAAGTAAATTTTGATAAATGAATATATTTAATAATACAATAATTATCTTGTTCACCAGATTTTTATTTATTGAATCTATTAAATCATATCAGTAATAGTAACTGGAGCATGATTCGAAAAACAGATGTTTTATGGGAGAGAGCGAGAAGGGAGTGGTGGTAGATAAGATACGATTCATCCATGTATAGTACGACGAGTACGTTCAACACATCTACGCCTTTGAAACGAACACTAGTTAAGTTGCATTTGAACTCCAAAACTTAGAAGTGGTCATTTTTTTAGTTGTATCAAGTACATGTCCAAAACCTGAGATAAAATGGATAGTTTACTACGTGTAACTGGTTTCTGGGGATATTGCATAAAATCAAAATTGTGCTGCGATCGGAAAAAGTTTAGAGAACCTTGATCTAGGTACTAAAACATTTCAGAGTATTTATTGCATGTCTTTACAGACCCCCCCCCCCCGATATGCTTGTTAGAGTACACAGATGATGATGATTGCTGCCACTAAATACGAGCGTGGCGACGAGGGTACATTGTCACGTGACTCTCCGTGGAGTAGCGTGTGCGTGAGAAAAAGACCGGATGCTCATCCTGGTACCAGCTTGGCACGATTCCCAGTTAATCAGTGATAGAGCATTGGCTAAGACAACCGCATCATAATCTTCTTGTCGCATACGACATCTTGTATTCCTCGACGGTCACCCATCTGGGTAATGACCAGGCTCGACGGAGCTTAGCTTCGATGATCTCACGAGAACCGTCGTATCTACAGCGATTTGTCCGTATACAATAGATTGAGATTCCTTTGTTTTAATGTTTTATGCAAACATCCTATCGGTTGGCCTATTCCGCACGGAACTGGTTGACTTTCTCCTGCAGGAACACGCAAGACAGAGGATTGACAGCGACAGTAGATAGCCTTGTCAAATCAGCTGCGGCCTCGAAAGACCTCGAGTGCTTTCCGTTCACTTGCAACCAGGGTCGGGTCAAAGGTTCCCTGGAACCCTGGGCGAGCTGAACTTTCAAAGCACAATATTATTAGAAACTGTTAACCGAAACTGCCACCAAATCTGTCATCATAGGTTTCTTCAGATTTCAAATTGGATTGACTATGTGTACAGCACGTGTATGGGCTGCATCAACGGAGCTACAGGGATAAAAATTTGAACATTTTATATATTATATACTCTTTTATTATATACTCTTTTATTAAGTTCTAAAAAATATTTTTTGTTTCTTTTAAATTTCCCTCACCGAAAGGTTTTTAATGGGATGGGGGTTCAATTTTCAATGTAAGTTTATGTTGAATTGGTACTATAGTTAGTGTCCGGTGGTATTGACGGTGGCTCTTTTCTCGAAAATTTAAAATTTTGTAATGATCACTACCCAACAAAAGGCGAGAGAAGTAACTCATTCATTGATCACTTCGCCATTTTCCTATGTTTCAGTTGGTTACCCCAGCACGGCATGCTACCTAAATGCGTCGGTGACGTGACAGTTTCTATTGAGTGACTAACCAGACCTGTATTCCTAATCTATTTACTTATCTTCCCTTCGGGCACGCTATCACACCAAACTGGCTAAGCCTAACTAGGCTTGTCCTGCACCCCAGTCTCCTGGATCTTACACCATAACCTCCAATTATTTACATACCATCCTCCCAATTTTTCGGTCTGGGAACGCTCAAAAAATTTCATATATAAATCAAAAGTAATTGCTCTTTCGCTTCATTCGAATATGCTTCACGAAAGGCTTATATCGAAACGCTCTTCTTTCGGGTGGCGGATAAAACCTTCATATCTCTAAAAAATGTTTCACTGGGATTGACTTGGTAAATAATCGTAAACATTTTCATTAACTAAGTTCCACAAAGCTCTTCCTTCCTGACTTCAACTTCAACTGAATAACATTAAATACTTATGAATACCGGTTTTACCAACAAATGAAATGATGCCTTGTAAAAACTTGCCATCACAGTCGATAATGGATCAACAGTAGCGTCAAAATTTGAAGTCATTTTTTTAAAAATTCCATCAACGAATTATTATGGTCAGGATAAATTACAACTACGATATCACTGGAGTTTTTTGCCAGTTACATCTAAAATAGAGTCAGAAAACATCTAGAAACATCTAGAGAATCTAGATGCCATTGATAAATAAACAAGTGAAAATAAGTCCTGGAAAAGATGAAAAGGGCTTTTTTCCCCAATAATAAAAGAAATCGTTTTTAGAAGAGGTCTAGTGGAGTACCGATGACAATTTTCAAGTTTGTAGATAAAGCGATGTGGCAAGGAGCAGTGGAACACTCAAACACACATACATATAAAAATGTATAGAATCCCTGAGCCACCTTTAGTGGCTACGGTTTTTCAAATTGATAACAAAAAACACGAATAATAACGGAAATAAAAATAAGAAAAACAGGTCTGGTTAGTCCCTCAGTAAAAACCGTCATGTGTCAGGGGTAATCAATTAGGACGTGTTCAATAAATAACTTATTTATCTCGCCTGATCGCTACAAAAGTCCAAAATTTCAATAAAAAAACAGGTGGGAATACTGCTGGACGCAAACTAAGAGGTCGATTTAGCATGAAATTACATAGAAAATTGAACCCTCTGATGAAAAAAACAATAGGGAAGGATTTTTTTTTAAATGTTTTTTCTGAACACAAAAAGGGGTAGCTGTTTAATTTTTCAGCACTATAGCTCCATTGCTGGTGCTTGTACGCGCTATACATACATACATACATACATACATACATACATACATACATACATACATACATACATACATACATAGCCGACCGTCCACACTAGCTAAAAAGCTGGAGGAACCTATGTTTTGATTACTGGTTTCCTACCATCAATTTTATCTCAAACAGTTGCATCAAAACTACAAAAAGATTAAATATTCACCGAAAAATATATCCATAGATACGTAACAGTATAAAACAGAGGAATCTTTCTCTGGTGGTAGAAAAAAAAACGGTATAAAATAGACTGGTATCTTTTTCAAGTAGTGTAAAGTGAAAAACTAGTATCGAACGAACAGTTATCGTTCTCCTGTAGTGTGAAGTAAAAACTGTATAAAAAAGACAGGTATCGTTCTCAAATAGTGTAAAATTAGAAAAAAAAACTCTATCACATGCAAAGGTATCATCCTTGAGTAAAGTAAGAAATGGTATGAAACAAACCGGTATCTTTCTCCTGTAGCCTGAAGTAAAAAAAAAAAATTTTTAAACTGTGTTTAATCGACAAGTATCTCTCTCCGCTGGAGTGAATTTAAAAAAAAAGATAAAAAATAAAAATATAAAACAAGCAGTTATCTTCCTCCATTACTGCAAAGATAAACACGGTATTGAACAGACTGATATCTTTCTACAGAAGTGTAAAACGTTATAAAACAGATAGGTTTCTTCTCCAGTTGTGTAAAATAAAAGACTGTATAAAAACAATTAGATATCTTTGTCCAGTAATGTAACATAAAACAGACAGGTATCATTCTCTTGTAGTGTGAAGTATCAAAAGGCATAAATCGGACAGATATCATTCTACAGTAGTGTACAGTAGGAAAACAATATAAAATGGAAGTCTTATTTCTCTTGTAGTGATAAGTAAATATGGTACGAAACAGACAGGTTCCTTTTTCTTGCAGTGTAAATTAAAAAAGATGGTTTGAAACAGACAGGCATCTCTCTCCAATAGCGTAGATTAAAAACGGTTTAAAAATGACAAGTACTTTTATCCAGTCTTATAAAGGATTTAAAAAAACGATATAAAACTGACAGGTACCTTTCTCCTATCATCACCATCAGTCTCTTAACGTCTGTCGTTCCATGGGCGTTGCAGAGCTCGTACTTTCTGTATTTGTCTAGCTCGTCTCTCTATCTAAATCGCTGCCGACCTCGGTTGTGCATGTGATCTCTGGCGAGTCGCAATGTCCATCGGTTGTCTGCCATTCTTGCGACATGGCCAGCCCATTGCCATTTGAGCTTTTTAATGGATTCTATGATGTCCCTGACTCCTGTCTTTTGCCGGATGTCTTGTGGTCTCTCCATGTGAGGTTGAGCATAATCCTTTCATGTGCATGGCTCTCAATAAGCGGATCTGTCTCTTGGTCGGGTTCCATGTTTCAGCTCCATAAGTGACTATTGGACGGATGCATTTGGTTGCATAGCCTTCTTTTTAGGATTAATGAGATCTTCTTGTTTTTGAAGGTTGAGCTAGTTCTGCCAAAGGCTTGCCATCCTTGGATGGTTCTTCTTCTTATGAGGTCCTCCGGTTGTGTAAAGTGAAAAAAGGTAGTATAAAATAGACAGTTATCTTCCTCCATTAGTGTAAAGAAAAAAACTTTAACAGGCAGGTATCATTTTCCTGCAGTGTAAAGAAAAAACGGTATTGAACAGACAAGTATTTATACAGTAGTGTAAAAACGATTAGTTTCTTCTCCTGTGGTGTAAAGTAAAAGACGGTATAAAATAGATAGGTATCATTCTCCAATAGAGTAAAGTAAAAAAAAAAGTATAAGGCAGACAGGTTTCTTCGTTCAGTAAAGTTGAAAAAACAGTATAAAACGTACAATTAAAACGTTGATAGCCACGCTTGTAAAGCTAAAAATCACCCAGAGAGCTATCAACACTTCCAACGTCACCCTTGGGAGTGTAATTGTGCATGGGTCACCCCTCAAATGAATCATTTATTCCGTAGCCTTGTGTCCACCCTTCTACAAAATATCATTGAAATTCATTGAGAAATTTTCAAGATATCGTGTGGAAATACCTAGAATTTTGGCGATACTATGTGGTGAATTTATATAACTATGACGTGGGGGAAATAATTGTGCATGGATCCGTTTCAAAATTCATTCACTTCTTTCGTAGCCTCCCTACCACAACATCTCATAAAAAATTCATCAAGAGGTTTTGAAGAGATTGTGTGAACAGCCACGAGCATATACATAATTGTATGAAAAAAACAGAAAATATCTTTCGATCAAAAAAGTAAACCTCTTCTTTGCCTACCTATCTTTCTACAAAGTTTCATTGACAGAAGCCAGAAAGATGCAACCACATACGTACACAACTCCAACTTTGTTGAAGTTATAAAGCGTGATTTAATACACAAAACTGAAAACCTATAACTGTAATCCCTTCCGTCAAGAATCACCCCTATCGACCACCAACGTTGAATACGAATTTTCTTGCCTTTTAGCAAATTGTATCTGCTCTATTGAGCAAACACCCGATTTACATATATCGACCTTCACATTGTCTCGACGACTAACAAGCTTGCCACGTACAGGGTGTTTGAAAAAAAATGCAACGCTCTTTTAAAAAAAGTTGTACGTAACTCATAATAAATCTGAAACGATTTTTTAAGACAACTTACAAAAAGATGCTAATTACACACACATTTTAATTTTACAATAGATGTTGGGAGTGATTTCCCTTAACTTTCAGCTTTGTATCGGTTTCATTGCATAAACGTTTCATTGAATTGAAAAACGACATATCTGACGCTAAACAAAGGAATAAATGCTCAAATGGGGATAGGGCATGATATAATCATTTCAACTGCTAAATACTCTTGTTTCTGAGTACAATGTTGCCACATGACTAATATTGTAGCATAAAATTTATGTGCGCGTAAATTTTACTCTCTTATCTTTAGGGTTGCATCCTTTCAATAAAGACCATGTATATCGACCATCAGCTTGTCTCGACGGCTAACTAACCTTCCACAGATCTGGCAAACGTACAATTCCCACCCACACAAACTGCAGGTACCGGTGCTCCTAATATATCTATTTGCTTGATCCCGGTCTACAATACTTACATTTCATATCATGTTGGCTGATGCAAAAACGACGAATCCTTTAAGCCCCCATGAGCTGAATAAGATCTTTCTCAGCCAAGACATTGAAAGTTTCAGTATATATCATAATCAATAGATGCATTCAACGTCTGACTTGCATAATGTTACACATGTTGACAACACCATAACACAAAATAGCCAATCGTCAAAATTCTAATTTAATAGCAATCTATCCATTATGGAAATTTCTCGATTTTGAAAATGGTTGGATGACTAGCAAAGAACTTTCTTCACTAAATAATTGAAAGTTTAGAATTCAGTGCTCAGTAAACTCCGTGCAGAAGTAAGAAAACATTTTTTATATGTTTATTTTGTAAATTACCCATGCTGTAAAAATGACAGCATATATGAAATATATGAATACACGTTGCATTTCATATACGTGAATGATAGAGAATTGCTTTGCTGTGAGTTTGAAGAATAGCGTTCTGTTGAGCACAAACTTTTTTCATTTTGTTCATATTACTTTTTATATTTTTACCAGCATCCAAAATGACGGGTTTATTTATGGATAGGCAGTAAAGAGGCTAAAGCTATTTTGTCAAGAAATTTATTGTAATGAGTATCCTATTTTTTTTTAAATCTCATATCAACTCAAAGTCTTGAGATTCAAGTATGATATTTTACAAATATTAAGCATAAAACATTTCTTTCAGACACTCACACCCTCTTTTTTTTTCTTTATTTCTATTTTCAACCAACCAGCGTTTCTGTGACGTATTCTCCGTTGTTACGACAACAGAGGATCACATTTTAAAGATTTATTGTCTTTGTTAGTTTATGTCACATGGACCAGTCGATTATAACTTCTAGGTTATAACAGGACTCTGACGAGACAGACAATTTTGCAACCAAACAAACATATCAATTTAAATATATGGCTCTCATAAACATCGATCATTCTCTGAATTCCGCATTTTTATTACGTCATAAGAACATAAAATTCTACTTTACTACACGAGTTGCGTCCCTTGGCGTGACAGAGTACAAAAATATATTTTTGTTTGTGTGTGAATATAAGCATGTGACATGTTAGCTAACATGATATAATCACTATACATATATATATATGCTTAATTCCACATATATGATGGTTGACAATGTATTTTTGTACCCTATCACGGTAAGGGGCGGACCTGATGTAGAAAAAAATATTTATGTTTCCTTTACTTGTTCATACGTGTGTCCCTCCCAGTGATAATCTATGTGTTTGCGTGTGTAACGTGTGAATACATGTGTTATGTGTACACATCTATTGCATGTGTGTGTCTCTCCCTGTTTGTCCCAATACAATCTTCTGTCAATTCTCGAATTAACCTGTTTCTATAAAAAGAGGTTTGTTCAACGCAACCGACAACCTATTTCATGTATTGTGCTCAACAACGTTGTATTTATTCAGGTACAAACAAGTAGTTTCGACAGGAGATGTTGAGGTCACCTTACCCTAATGTTTGGAGTCGCCTCACTTCCCACTGGTCTATTCTTATATAGTAATTGGCCTTGATACAGATTTAACTGAGTCCGTTATAGCGAGGTTCTCTAAATAAGGAGGATGAGTCATCATCATAAGTTTTTTAAGGTCCGTAGTTGGACGTAGATCTTCCCCAGGATTTGCCACACCTTTCTATCATGGGTGTCGCGGGAACAATACTTTCTGAATCCGTCTAGTTCGTCTCTCCATTTTGTATTTTGCGCACGTGATCTATGGAGATCCATATTGTGAGTTGTGATGTCCATTTGTTGTCTACCATTCTTGCGACATAACTAGCCCATTGCCATTCGAGTGTTTTTAATTGATTCTATGATATCTCAAACTCCTGTTTTCTCCCTGATATATTGTGCTCTCTTGTGATCTCTCCATGTGAGATCGAGGAGGATTCTTTCATGTACACGTTTCATTGGTCTTCGATTGAGAGCCAGTTTTTTGGTTGCGTACCATGTTTCAGTTCCTTAAGTGACTATCGGGAGGATGCATTGGTTGCATACCCTTCCTTTTAGGACAAATGGGATATTGTCGTTAAATAATGAGCTTGATCTGCTGACAACTTGCTATCCTAAAGTGATTTTTCGCTTGATTCCTTCTTCTGTTGAGAATTTCATGGAGGTTCGTTGTCCCTAGATAGACGTAGAGGTCTACTTTCTCCAGTTCTGCGTTTTCGATTCTGATCGTAGTGTTCATTTCCGACGTGATTGTTGCACATGACCATTGTTTTACTGAAGTCCATGTGAAGGTCAATTTTCTTGTTTTCTTCATTCAGTTAATCTAGCATTGATCTTGAGTTGACATTGATTTTTCTCTACAATATGCAACATGCAAACCTTAACGAAAGGTTGTTATAACCATAAAATGAGCTTGTATGCATTTTCTGACTATTTGTTAGTTTGCACTCAGAACGATTGACTGGTTGATTTACCTTCCTATTTTGATATAACAATAAATATTATGCCATAGAAACTCTCAAGGCTTCATGTCTGATCAAACATTAAAACAGCTTGAGTTGAGTTGAGACTTTAAAAAACAAAATTAAGATATTTGAATTATCAAAAATACATTACCTAATGATATAGCTTAACGTACCAAAGAGCCTATCCATTCATAAATAAGCCCGTCATTTTGGACAGTTATGTTCTAGTTATATGTAAATAACAGTAAAAATACAATTTTACTGCCGTAAATAAGAAAAATTGATAAGGAAAAAAAATACATAAATCAGTGACCAAGACTTTTTTTAAAGTTTCGTTCGCTGCTTACTGAAATGTTTTTTACTAACTCATTTCATTTTTACTCCGATGTTAGCCATCTTTCGCCTTGATTTTCACCCATACTCATCCGGCAATTATCGCAGCTCGATGGTTACGTGGTCGGATTTCTTGTACGCTAACGTCCGTATTATAACGGTGGACCATCTGGAATATAATTTACCGATTGACTGTGGATGACTGAAATTTCAGTCCTTGCATGTCTGGTTCAACTGCGAATGGCAGAAATTTCCATCAGTCGCACAATGGACCGTTCTGCTTAATTTTTTCTGTATCTTTCTATGTCCGTAACTATGACACAGAGAATAAAATCTTCAGTTTGTTTTACACAGGCCTTCATAAGCAAAGCTACCCTTGCATTTAGATCAAGGATTTGAAAGATGAGAAAGGGCGTAAAAACACAAGTGCTACTTATAGACTGAGGGCTGTTTTTTAATGCCGAGAGAAATCTTCAATTTTGTAATTTATTTGAGTAGGTTTTGATTGCTTCATCTGAGTGTAAATCTTATCTCTAGTGGCACGAATAAGACCAATTAAATAATAAAAACATATGTCACAAAGCTAGAAAACTGGATAAGGGTATTGATAAACAAGCCTGGCTGCTGCAGGGCCAAATTCTACTCCTACTTCTATTCTGCCTGAAGATGATTGCTAAAACTTTTATATTGTATACATAATAATTATTGATTCGCATAGTTATGTGAGATTTTTCAGTTTTGCTCAGTCGGTAAGAGAAACACCTACCGATCATTTGTTCGAGATCTCGAATCGCAGTCAGGAAATGTTTTGTATATATCGGTTTGGTTTAACGACAAACAGTGAAGAGTTTACTCCCTCCATGTCCCTAATTCTGATTTTTTTTAAATATCAACATGACGTCACAAGTTGAAAATTCATCACCTGACCTCACTGTTATTAAATCAATGTCCGTCGTTGGATGAAGACTTTCCCCAAGATCCGCCAGACCACTCGGTCGTGAACTTTGCGATGCGATTATAGTCTGAACTTGAGATCGTTTTTGTCGACCGAAATTTCACGTATGAATTCTGGGGATCTACGTTGGCAGTTGTGATATCCAGCAGTTGTCTGAGATTCTTGCAACATGGCCTGCCCATTGCCATTTGAGCTTTCAAACAGTTTTTATCATATCTGTTGTTTCTTCGGTATACTGTGCTGTCTTGTGATCTCTCCATGTGATCCTTTTGCATGATCCTTTCTTGTGCACGTTGGAGGGTTCTTAATTTGAGGGACAGTTTTTTTTGGTGAGACACCATGTTTCAGCTCCATCACTGACTATTTGGGGGATACATTGGTTAAAGACACTTCTTTCCAAAACTGATTGATTTTTTTTTATTTGGGATATTTTTGAATGTTGAGTTTGCTTTGTCGAAAGCTTGCCACCTAGGGTGATTCTTTGTTCGATTTCTTCTCTTGAGGATTTCATGGAGATTCTCTCAAAGGCATTTCACTCAATCAGACTACAGTAAAACTTGGTTGTCTTTGTGTAACACTTTAGTAATGTAAAACTATACTTACATCACTAACGGCGAAATACGAAACAAGTCCCAAAATAAACTATCGTCACTGCCAAACCGACAGAGATATTGAAATAGATTGAAAATATAAAAAGGGGGGGGCTACAGGTGCCCTTATAAGTAGTAGCGAAAGAAAAGGAGAAATACTTTGAGTTTTTGTCTATAGCAAAGGACATCCAGCTATTGGAGAAACTTTACAGGGGCATAATAGTTAAAAGTCAGAAAAAGAAATCCAAAAAATGACTTTGGATCCCAGGCATTACGGATAAGGGTTACACAACATGTATTATTATTAGTAGTAGTATCGAATAACTGCAACAACAACAACAACAAAAACAACAACAACAGGAACATTAGCAATGGTCTAACAGAGAGAAGGAGAAAAATAGTGTTCGAAGTACAAACAAAGAGTGCTGATGAGATAGGTGAGGGAGATATGAGAGGAGGACTTGCTGTCACTCAGTTTCCAGCTGTGACCACCGGTCAACCGGTAAGAAACTGTAAACCACAGCACTGCTGTGGACTGTGAGAGTATGGAAAGGAGGGCTGAAGACCTGAGGAGATTTGCTGTCACTCAGTCTCCAGCTGTGACTACAATACAACTGGTGTGAAAATTTACAATAATAATGATAATAATGATGATAAGTGTAGATTGTAAAAGAACTGACAAAAGCTCAAATATTGTATTAAAAAAAAACTAGAAACCAACTCCATACAGAGTTCAAGAGACAACTATAAATTGTAAATGAAATGTCCAAACGAAATCTCGTGTAATAACTGCCTAGAATAATTATATTAGAATAAATTGCATAAATGTCGCCTGTGTGGAGCCAGGGATGAAACCTTGGATCAAATACTAAATATTGTAAATAGGAGTATTGAAATAGACATGACAGGGTAGGATTGATGAACAGCAGGGAATTCAGCAAACAATTTCGACAGTGCAGATCCATGGTATGAATAGAAAAATAAAATTTTGGAACGACTCTAAAACTCAAAACGGATCGTCCAATCGAATCCTAACCAAGTCTTTGCAAAATAAAACTCAGAAGCACTCACAGAGCGCATACTTCTGTCAACACTGTTCACCAACTCAAAATTGAATGAAATATTATTTTTAAAAAACAAGGGAATGTATATAAATATTGAGTTATTTCCATCGAAATTTAAATTTATGCTTTTTATCAAATGTTAATCTTTGACCTCTTTTCCTGCTGAATAATTTTTAGAAATATCTCATAATCAAAAATGAATTTCATGGAGCTACCCAAAAATTTAATCATATTTCTTATAGCCCATGGTCCACCCATCCATAAAATTCCGTTGAAATTTATTGGTAACCTTTGGAGATATAGTGCAGTCAGACGGACAGACATTCTCAGTGAGCGCGCATTTACGACACCAAAGCGGAACGTTGATCTTAAGCGCACATATATTCTGATCCTTGGCAGAGGTTCTTATCCATACATGAATAATCCTCTAATTTCTGACGGTTACTATGCTAGTAATCATAAAAAATGGAACACTCTTGTCTGTCAGGACTAACAGTGGATATCGTTGCCGTTTTTTTTTTTATTGCTTGAACAAATCATTATGGGAGTAGTCTCTCAATCTGCCTTCGAATCCTACTTGTGACGAGTACATGTTCGAAATGACTGGTGAATTTTAAGAATGGTTCTTTCTGTTTTTCCAATCTGCTAATCATGGCACCATTTCGCACTTACAATATGTATATTTAATCTTTTACTTGTACTCGAAGATGGTTGAGACGCTAGTTTATCCGTCCATCTTTATTATCCTTTTTTCACTTGAGCAATTTGTCAAATTCCACTTCCAGCTTGCCAGGCCCGTCGAAGCTTCACTAGAGGCCCGTTAATCATGCATTTTTGGTAACACGTCCACAACTCTGTCCGTTGCCAGCCTCTCATGACGCTAAACAAGGGATGGGACTTTCTCGGATTTAAGAGTTGTCTATCTCTTGACCGGTTGCCAACCAAAGCTGAAGACGTCAGTCTACGATATATTTATCATTAGCTCGACTCATTTTAGATGGACTCATGCCTTTCTCAAGGACATTAGTGCAAAGTGAACACAAACTGACAAAGTAGTGCCGTTACCTGCTCGGCCACCCTGCATCTCCGGTCCAAACAGCAACTATTTGAAACCGGAATTTCCCTTCCCCCAGCTATCGGCAAAGCTCCAAGATTCTAGTACTACTGAATTTGCAGGGTCTCTACATGATTTGTCGCATAATACAAAACTTATATGTTGTAGGGGATTAAATTAAGTGGCTTCAGTGCCAAAATAATCAAAAACCTTAAAATCTATCATCAGACCAAATTCGTATGGTCTTGGGATCAAATTACGTAGCCTTACTTCCAAAAATAGTCAAATAACAAAAAAATCCCTCAACAGACTAAACTTGAAGGGAAAACGGAATAAAATACATATTTCCTTTGATCTATCGTTCATGTTTGTTTATGTCGTATCATATCATTTGTCTATAAGCAATTGTTGTGTACGTATATCTCAAGCGGGATAGTATTAGATTAGTAAGGTCAACTTGTAGAGTCTTACAGTGAGGTTTTGAGTTTTTGTCCTGATTGCTTTTTATCATATAGTTTGAAAATTCATTCATCTTCAGTAAAAATTTCCTTCAGTACCAAATCCTAATTTTCGGTACCAGATAACTCTGTTTAGTACCAGATTTGTTCAAATTTGGACTTGAAAAGTACCAAAATGGCAACCGTGTAGCTGAGTTACTGTCAAAACCAACTGCAGGAGAAGTGGCTAAAAAAAGGTAATTGGAAAAGGTTTTAAAAAGGTTAGCGCCGTGATAATTAATGTTGTTATCGCTATCGTTGACTTTAATTGGTGTTTTTGAATGGTTGAAAGAGAAATTAGTCGAATTAGCTTTTCAAATGAAAGTTTGAAGAAAAACAGAAGCGAGTTAAACACTTTGGCAGACAACAACAAAGGACACAGCACACATCTATCATCAGTGGACATTATTACAGGATATTCGATGAATACCCTAGGGATAGATAGGAAGATATACATACATACATACATACATACATACATACATACATACATACATACATAGGATTAGATTGAGATAGATATATAGATTGGGTCAGATTGAGATAGATAGATTGATAGATAGATAGATAGATAGATTGGGTCAGATTGAGATAGATAGATAGATAGATAGATTGGGTCAGATTGAGATAGATAGATAGATAGATTGATAGATAGATAGATAGATAGATAGATAGATGGATAGATTGGGTCAGATTGAAACATAGATAGAAAAGATCTGAATGAGATAAATATATGTGTATATGTATGCATGTATATGTATGTATGTGTATGAATATATGAATGTCTGTACACGTATATCGGAACAAATCACACCCTATAGACACAGATGACCATTGTTCTTGGCACAAAAATGTAAAATACTCACGCATACACATGCATACGAGTGTGTATGTGATAGGAGTGTTAATGCGTATATGTGTATATGTGTGCGTAAGAGTATTCATGTGTACACGTGGTCTGTATGTGCATACGTGAATATGAGTGTGTAATATACATGTATCTGTGTATATGAATACGTATGTGGTATGAACTTTTATGTGTGTTTTGGGCGTGAATGTGGCTTGTGTGTGACAGAGTATGTGCCTACATATGCGGCCTGTATGTGTACGTATATATTTATGGATACGTGGTATGCGTATATATGTGTACGTACCCGTTATGTGTATGAGGTAGGTGTGTATGTGTATGCATACGTGTGTTGGTGGCGCGTATGTATCTATCTTGCTTTTCTGTGTATGTAGCATGTGTATGTAAGTGTATGTGGGTGTATATGTGGCCTGTGTGTGCATGAAAATATGTGGCATGAGTGCATATGTACACGTGTGTGGTATGTATGTTCATCTGCATATATGTCTGTTTATGGAATGTACATACGAGTATTTCGCATTTTCGATGAAAGGTTGTTCGATAAAAAAATTGTGTGACCCCCATGTTATATACCATCTAATGCATATTTTGGGGAGTGGGGTTGCTTCGTTTTTTCGATAACTTGATATATGCCACGTGTGCACAGGAAAGTAAAACACACTGCATTTAATTGTATTATTGTTTCGCTTTTATCATTCCGTTGTTTGCAGAATATCAATAATTTTTTTACTTTCCTGAATTCTGTAATGTACGAATGTCATTTCCAATTAAGGGAAATGTGATTTTCCCCTTCAAGAGCAAAGAATTAAATCCGTTAGGAATGTTTCTTTCTTTCTTATTTCTTTTTATTTCTCTTTTTCCTGGTCCCATCAACAATTACAAACAAACCAGCCGA
The DNA here is from genome assembly GCA_963457665.1 of Thysanoteuthis rhombus. Taxonomy (NCBI): domain Eukaryota; kingdom Metazoa; phylum Mollusca; class Cephalopoda; order Oegopsida; family Thysanoteuthidae; genus Thysanoteuthis; species Thysanoteuthis major. The sequence continues at coordinate 16,532,639 of OY735204.1, forward strand.
CAAAACTGGCTTTTGATACTTGAAAGAACACCACAAATGCAGTCACAACGAGCGCCAAAACTAGACAAATGAAAAATGTTCATCTTTGTTATTTATTGAGAGGGTCGCAATAAAACGGAGCACTTTAAAATCTTCAATTATTCAACAACCGTAGCCATCAAAGATGGCGAAGGACTCATTTTTATTCATGCGTGTATTTTTGTGTTGTATCCCAGCGCTCCTGGTCATACAGTTTTATCTATAGACTTGAAAACTGGCATTGGTACTCCACTAGACCTCTTCTATATTTTTGCCTTTTGGGGGCCTTATTTTGAGGGGTTTGATAATAGAAATATTTAGATTGTCCAGTATCTAGATGTTTCTAGATGATTTTTGATATGAGGTCATAAACAGAATTTATTCTGACATTAAGTATTTTCGACAGAATTTTATTTTACTCAAATTCAAAATTTGACGTTACGGTTGTCCTGTGATTGACTGCGATGGTGAATAATTTACCCATTATTTTGTTGTACTGTCAATATGGTGAACATAGATTTGTCAAGTTTTTAAGTTGATCTGCCTGTCTGTCTGGCTATGTATAGGCCGCTACGATGTAGATAAAGGGCTGAAAATTGAAACATTTACTCCTTATGCCTTGGTAGAACAATATTTTTGCTTTTCAAAATCCCCCCAAATGATGAGTTTTCACGAGGGTTCAATTCATAATGTATGTTGATGCTAAACTGGTCATTTAGTTTATGTCCGGTAGCGTTCACATTTCTTGTTTTGTTTTTTGTTTTTTAATTTCATCTTTTTAGTGATGCAACAAAAGTCGAGAGAAGTAAGTTATTCATTAATCACCTCCTTTTCCAATTTTTTTTATTGATCACCTTTGAAGACGTTTGTAACGTCACGGTTTCTATTAAGTGACTAATCAGACCTATTCTACATTTCATTTCTGTGTTTTCTTTGATTTTAGTTTTTCTGCAGAGGTGTGGGGAGGGCATTTTTGAAAAACGTTTCCTGGTTCCCTACTTCATAAATAATAGTTCGCCGACAGCGTTTCTACTGACAAACTTCAGTAAATGCTAGAGAGCATCCCCTAAGGGGTCAAGCTTAAGAATTCTGTTTCAATTAAGATGTATCTTCATTATTCAGCAGTAAAAGATGTTTGAAAACGAACTGTTATAAAAGGGCTAAATTTAGATTTCAAGTGACGTAAATCAATATTCGTACATTTGAAGTCTCTCTCTCTCGTATTTTTAATATTTCATTTTAATTCAGATTTGAGTACGACTTCGGTAGATGGATACATAGATACTCAGATAGAGCAAGGGGGATAGAGAGAAAGAAAGAAAGAAAGAAAGAAAGAAAGAAAGAAAGAAAGAAAGAAAGAAAAAAAGAAAATACATACATACATACAGCCAGCCAGCCAGACAGACAAAGAGATAGATAGATAGATAGATAGATAGATAGATAGATAGATAGATAGATAGATAGATAGATAGATAGAGCCAGACTGAGATGGAGATAAAAAGATACATGCATACATATGAACAGACGAATAGAGAGATAGATAGACAGATAGATAAATAGATAGATAGATAGACGCATATATATATATATGAACAGATAGATATATAGATAGATGCATACATACATAAATATGAATAGACACGTACATACATACATACATACATACATACATACATACATACACACATGTGGACTTAGATAGAAAAGTGTAAATTCTTTTTTTTTAATTTTTTTCTTATCATTTTACCTCTCTTTCCAATTTCTCAGATTTTAAGCCCGAGAACAAATTTTAATCCGAATCGTTTCAATTTTCTATTCAATTTCTTCAAAAACTGTCACCTCAAATAAACAATTTCTGTCATTGCATCTTCGTTTCACAAAACGTTTTCATTCAATCAAAAGCAAACTGTTTTGGTTTAATACAAAAGAAGAGGTTTATGCTTGGGTAATGTGATGGTTAAGACGTCGGCCTTATACGCAGAAAGTCCCGGGTTCGATTCCTCATACGAGAAAGTGGAAAAGTCTAATTTCTTTACGCACTCAACGGAGTACGCTTTATGGTGAAGGTATACCTCAGGAGGACTTGCATCCTGCCAAAGGAGTGGTCATAAAACTCTGTAAGAGTAAAGTCTTGGTCTCAACCAGACTTGAAAACTTGCAAGGATCTCTAAGCTGACGCCCACCACCGAAACTGAGACTTAATACATTGGTATTTGTATTTATCTGTGGCCTAACGACGAAGAAAACATTCATTTTACACAGCAAATAATCATTTTTCAACATAATCTCTTCCATTGGCAATACATAATTTAGTGGTGAATATTGATCATATAGATCGAAAATTATATGGTGAAAACTTCAGATCAAAATTCAACTTATAACAGCGTGGAAAGTCTTATTGACCAATTCTCGTATATATATATATATATATATATATATATATATATATATATATATATATATATATATATGTGTGTGTGTGTGTGTGTGTGTGTACGTGTGTATGTGTTGAGAGTGAGAGAGAGTTTGCAGTGTGCATGTATGCTTGAATGTGTGCGAACATGCGTGTAAATACCGAGTGGTTGGCCCTTCACTGCTTGATGATAGTTTCTATAAATTGGAATAAAATGATTCTGATATAAAATAATCTTCAATTCCTTTTATTATCAATGATATATTTTTATGGAAATTAATTGAATTGAATTGAATAATTGTTTTTATTTCAATAGATGTCAATTTTGTGACAAGTCTGTGCACATCCATAAGAAGAGGACGATTGGCTAACTTGTCAGATCAGAAAATAACTGATATAAAAAAAAATAGCCGGTTTTCTGGTAATTTCGTTTTTATGGGAGCTGGATAAATGGTCAGATAACTGTACTTACACTAATTTAACAAATTGAGGTTTTCAAAATACCATGGCATGTAATCTTGGGAGTAATTTATACTCCAATAATGTTTATTGTTGTGTAAAATTTGCTCCTCACGTTTAGGTCGCTTCCGGAATGTATCTCAGCATTTTCTTTTAGGAAAACTTCAGTAACTTTGCATCTGACTTGTTTCGGTCTTCGTAGTTATTTACAAGGTTACCTCGTGGCACCCCAAAACTGGTTCTGTTTCTGACATTGACCTCTGGATTATTCGGGTAGCCATTGAAACATGTCATTACCGACTTCCATTGTTGATATGCTACGGACACATCGTGTTGGACATGCCGGTTCTAGTACGATCACCGAAGTCGAGACTGACAGTCTTGGAATACCAGGTGCAGTAAGCCTTCTCTCGTATCGATTCTGTTGATCCTTCTAAGGGAGGGGGGTGATCTCTATACTACGCTCAATAACATGAGTCAAAGCTCCTTCTCTACCCCCGACCTGGAAGTGCTGACTGGCCTAGCAGCAAATGACAAGATATCAATGGTTTGTTGATATTCACATTTCCAGCCACTTAATTGTATGAGCAGAGCTGGAACATAGCTGGGGATTTGCAGTCCCGGGGGCTTGGCCCCTTGAAGGGTCTCTCCAACCTTTAGAGGAATTCATCAGTAGAAATGCTACATGCGAACAACTATATATAAAGCTGAAAGGGCCTGGGCGGCGATTTCGAGTAGCTCACTCCCCCTCCCAACACCCCTCAGTTACGCCTCTGAATGGGGGGGCAATTTTTATGCACTCGTGGGGAAAGACGACTTCCTTCCCTGAAAAAGAAATGTCTCCACAGCTGGATTGTAATGAAGATAGAAACTTGACAGAAGAACAAAAGGAAATGATTGGCTTCACTTCGAAATAGGTTTCCCATAAATAGTTTTTCATTTTATGAAACTATTCTAGTTTTGAGAGAAAATAGCTAAGCTGAATCTACATTTTGCATCTCTTTCTTTCTTTCTTTCTTTCTTTCTTTCTCTCTCTCTCTCTCTCTCTCTCTCTCTCTCTCTCTCTCTCTCTCTCTCTCTCTCTCTCTCTCTCTCTCTCTCTCTTCCCCCGAGATCACTTTTCTTGTTATAATCTCATGTCGACGTGTCAATCTTTCGATATAGAACAATTGGTTCTGTTTGTCACTGTTTCTCAACCACTCAAAAATTAGCGCAGCTAAACCAAATTTGGCAGATGTTCGGTATGCTTACTCAATGGACATAGGAAGAGGTTTTTGAGAAAAAAATGAAGGTATTATAGGGGTTTCTATTTACGATGTAACTATAATGCTACACTGAATCCCTTACTTCCCGTTCAATATACACATACGCACACTATCCGTAAACCACCCCATCGAGTGGTTTTCAGCATATATATATATATGTGTGTGTGTGTGTGTGTGTGATGAGCGATGACTGCTGATCAGCCTTAAGGGTCAATTCAGAGTCAGGTCAATGTTATAATCATTTCAAACATTTCTAAATCTAACAGAGACGGCTGCATCCGACGGGCTGCAAATTTATGTACCCGGGTAATTTTACCCAAAAGATGAACATAAGATTGGCTACACTGACCTCTGGTGACCTGCTCTGGACAGATCAATTTTGAGATTTTTTTAAAAAGTCAATTTTTTAATTTTCGATCCACTTGAAGGGTTACGATCCCTACTTTGAGAATCTCAGTATTAGAATTTACTACAGAACTGATTACTTTTTCTCCCGTATATATATATATATATATATATATATATATATATATATATATATATATATATATATGTATATGTGTGTGTGTGTGTGTGTGTGTGTGTGTATTCTGCCGTTCTTTCATTTAGCAATCCAGACAAGAAGCCACAGATTACTAAGAGGTAGAAGGCATTTTAATGATCAAATGGAGTATAGTAATGTCTCATAGCCATGTTTTGCGGCTTCTTTCATTGGAGATGTTGCATAGACCATGGCGCAAAATGTAGTATAGGACTGATTGTTTCGATTTCATTTTAGTTTTTAGATTTGTTCACACATCTCTATAAGACGCTTTTCGGTTGGTCGGTACGTAATCAACAGGAACAGGTAGAGGTTTTCTCTACAGCTATGATCGGCTAAAACTTGTATTTGTTGTACAAAACTGTCCAAAGTTTTTCTTACTTTTCAAGCGACTCTTCCTGGCTTATGTATGTATGAATGTGTCGCGTTTATAGGCTGCACCAATGGAGCTAAGGGGCAGAAAATTTAAACATCATTCCTCATGATGTCTCGAAAAACTTTTTATCCTCCCCCCACCAAAAAAAATGTCTTTCGTGGGATCCAGTTTACAATGCAACTTTATGCTAAATCTGTTTTCAAGTTTGTCCATGCTTGTTTCTTTTTTCTTTTTTTTTTTTTTTGTCTTTTTAGTGATCCAACAAAAGGCGAGAGAAGTAAATTATTCATTCCCAAATTCATTATTGATCCCAGCCAGGCATGCAGCCAAAAGAAGTTGGTCATATGACGGTTTTTATTCAGTGACTAACCAGACCTCTTTCGTTGTTATTTTTTTTTAAACTTAGATTCGATTCTTCTTTTTTTCTGCTTTGGTCTTCATTTTCTCTCTCTCTCTCTCTCTCTCTCTCTCTCTCTCTCTCTCTCTCTCTCTCTCTCTCTCTCTCTCTGTATGTATATATGTATATATACATATATATATATATATATATAGATATATATATATGTATATATATATGTATATATATATATATGTGTGTATATATATATATATATATGCACACTCATATTATCTATTATACCAATGACGTTGTTCATTATTGGGTTATTTTTTGCTTGTTTACTTGTTAATTGTTGTTGTTTGGTTTTTAGATGCTCGTGCATCTGCTGTAGCGATGACCACCACTGACTGACTGGCATGCTGGCTCTCTTAAACCTCTCGTTTCCTCCACCCTCATTCTACATATGTTTGAAAGAGCAAAGGAGAGAATTAGTGCCTCTATGGTCTGACTTTCAGACTTGTTTTGGTTTTTTTCGTTTTTAGATCCGTGAGTATCTCTAGAAGCGATAACTGTCACTGACTGACTGACTGGCCTATCAAAATACTCCCCCACCATTTATCGTTTCCTTCCTTTCCGTGTATATATATATATATATATATATATATATATATATATATATATATATATATAGGTATGTGTGTGTGTGTGTGTGTGTGTGTGTGTGTGTGTGTGTGTGTGTGTGTGTGTGTGTGTGTGTGTGAAGGTGCAATCGAGAAAACCTGTGTATCAATGGTTTGACTTTCAGGCTTTTTCCTTGTTTCGTTTTCTCATAAAAGTTGACTTCAAGTTTTCAATCCCGGTTAAAGAGAAATTAGTTACCTGTCTAGAAAGCTCTCCCGATTGGACACTGAACTTGACACGATCGCATCTCTTTACAAACGAAGGCACACGAAATTGCCATGTTAGGCTTCTTGGAAGGATTTCATCCGAAAGCTGGATTCTTCTACCTGTAAAAACATGATACATGCATACTTTGGGCGTCTGACCTATGGTGGGAGTTATCAAGCTCTTCTCACCAATTCAATTCGATAGTGTAGCGAGTTCGATCCTCACTGTGCACCTCATTAACATGACTTTGTGATAGACCAAGCTATGCTTGATAAATACCGATCTGTCTGTCCGTCTTTCTTTCTCTTTCTCTGTTTCATTTTATTTTTGTCTTTCTGTCTCTCCCACACTATCTCTGTTTATCTTTCTGTCTGTCTGTCTAACTCTCTCTGTATGTATGTATGTATGTATGCCCAGACTCTCTCTCTCTCTCTCTCTCTCTCTCTCTCTCTCTCTCTCTCTCTCTCTCTCTCTCTCTCTCTGTAGATATAAATTTAGAAATTACCCTTTATGGTCAATCGTCCTGCCTCGACATTTGAATTAAACTGCATGGATATTTTCTATGCCTGCCGTATTCGTTAAGTAAGCCAGGTTTGCAAACCAATACCGCGTTCGATACTAGACGGCCTTCGATTGTTATTTTGTTCTGGAATAAACTAAGCTTCATAAATATTCCGTTTTCACTGCTTGCCTTCGGATATCACTTCACAACTAAAACCAAGAAATAATCCTTCATTGAATTTTTTGTGAGGACTTCTCATAAGAATTTGTTTGGGAATATTATCTGAATCTTAATTCTTAGATCCAATTAATATTCTTCCTGAAGATTTGGCATCCTGAAATAGATTCAAATAGGTTTCGAGAGGGGTTTGTTCCAAATTTGTCGTGTAATTTGTGTCCAGAAGCGTCCATGCTTGTTTTTTGTAAGTTGAGACTTCCTCGTGATCCAACAAGACGCGAAAGAAGCCAGTTACTCATTGATCATCACTTTTTTCAAATTTCTGATTAATCGCCTCCTATACGACATGCTGCCAAGATAAGTTGGTCCTGTGGCAGTTTTTATTGTATGACTAACCTGGCCTGTTGTTTGTCCAATCAACTGTTACTTCTTACAACCAAAAAGCAAGTTTGTCAATTGAAGCATTCTTTTAGCTTATACATTCAGTATATATATATATATACATAATTAACGCTCCCTTCTTCAGGGTTGAGCACTCTTCTAGTAGGGCAACTCGTTCATTATAAGCTACATAGTAATTCTCTTCTAACTATGGAACAGAGCATTCTGGTGGATAGGGGATTGTGCGTAAGTAAATGTATCGCTTACATTCCGTCTTTCTGACCATCCAGAGCAGGGGTAAAATGCCAGCTTCAAGGTCTGAAGCAAAGGTTTCGATCCTGCCTTGTGGTACTGGATGGGATATTGGATAGTCTATAGCCACACTGAAGAGTTGTAATACAACGAAACAGGTGTCTGTGAATGATTCAATTATCAATTATACATATATATATATATATATATATATATATATATATATATATATATATATATGGGGGTGTATACTGCATTTTTCGTAGTTCGGCAGCTATAGAAAGATTGAGAAACTAGTGACTTTGTAATATATCTGAGGATTTAGTGAAATTGTTGAACACTTCAGTAATTTAATGAAATCCTTTGTTTTACAATCAGTGTAGTAATTGCACAAAAGCAGCCAAGTAATTCCTGAGGGGATTTGTGCTTTTTTCAATCGAACAAGTCTGACTGCTTCAGAGTGAAACTCCACTCCAGCTTTCTATTCCGACTGAAGATGATTATTGCAACTTTTTTTATTGTACATAGATTTTTTTTAAAAGAAAAAGAAATATGATTTTTTTTAGTATAAATGTATTTATTTATTAGAGTGATATAAGCCCTTGTATATCTCTTGCATAATTTTCTATAGATATGTGAGGCTTGTTAATTTAGCTCAGTCGGTGAGAGACAATACGACTACCAATCAGCTGGTCATGATCAGAAATCATCGTAGGGGAATGTTCATTTTCATTTCCTCAAATTTGGAGAGAATTATTTCTTGTTATTCTTGATCTTCTTGTTAAGATAGAAAAAACGAAGTCAACTCTAGGTTTGGACTGGAGTGAGACGATACCGAAATTGATATTGATATAGTAACACAACAAATTCTGATAGCATGGCGAAAATTAAACCATATTCACAGCTTTTTTTTAGCGTTGTCTACATTTGAATCCATTCAGACTAAGAACCATGAATTGTACACAGAAAAGGATCATGCATGGTGTCACGCTGCGAGATCATAAAACAGCACGAAGAGATAGGAGATATAAAATCCATTAGAGAAATCAAATTGCTATACGAAGGTCACGTTGCAAGAATGTTTGACAACCGCTGGACATTACGACTCATAACATGGATACCTCCATTCGCGAAATTCTGTCCGGCAAAAAATAAGATGGCGTGACGAACTAGACAAGTTCAGAATAGGCTCTGCGACGCCCACGATCGAGATGTTTGGCTAATCTTGGGAAAGGTTTACCTTCAAGGATGATGATGATGATGATACCTAGGCAGGGTTTCAGTTTTGCTTATTGCGTGCTTCTGTTGTTACCTTTTTATTTAAGGATTAAGCATAGAATTTCCTCTAGTTATTATCCGAAATTTATTTAAGATTTGATTTAACCCACAATGCTGCACACTAACATAAGTGGGGACATCTGTCTTGATAGACGAGAAATGACCCTGAAGTGTCTCCTCAACAGTGCTAGGGAAAAATGTATGGAAATACTTGGATACCCATCAGAATCCCCTTCGCTGATCCTGTGGTGGAAAGTGGAGCGTCGGACGTTTGGCATCAGCTGCCGGAAGGGCGTCAAAGTTGGCATCCAACCTGCTTCAAGGAGGGCTTCGCTACCTGGTGTGGAATCAGTGTTGCCCTCCTCCTAGACTGGTTGCCTTCCTAAGGGCAGGGTGCCAAGTTTGTTCTGCTATTTTACTCATAACTGGGAAGAGAAGAGATGGGCCCAAGTCTTTTCTCTCAGTGCAAATAAACGTAAACAGTCTCGACCGGACTTCGAACCACTGTGCCACTCGTACACCAACAACTGCACTATTAAAAGTACATACCCTGGCCAGAGGAGATTTGTGCTCCTTTGTTCAGTCAATTGATAAATCTCTATGTGTGTATATACATGTATGTTCCTATTCATCTGTGTTCTCTCTCTCTCTCTCTCTCTCTCTCTCTCTCTCTCTCTCTCTCTCTCTCTCTCTCTCTCTCTCTCTCTCTCTCATTTCCTTTCTCTTATATATCGTTTTCGTTTTCCCGATCCCAGTTACTTTACTCTCTCTACTTTTGTCCTAAATCGTTCGCATGCGTTGGATATTTAGCCATCTAATAGATTATAAAACAACGTACACTCAGAGAAAATACATTCATACACAAAGATGTAGCTATTTTACTCGCTATAATCATACATGCATAATCACAGAATGACAATTTTAGCCACAAGCTATGATTAACAAATTCATACAAATTAATTAACAAAAAAGAAAGAAATCCCCAAGAGTGTCGAAGATTGAAATTTTAAAAAAGGAAGCCTAACCAATTTCAGTTTTATTATTATATCCAGGCGCCCTAAACTATCCAACACCATTGAAAGGAAATAAAGTTTGCGAATGTGTTCCTGCATGTGCCTCTGTGTGTGTGTGTGTGTGCGTGCGTGCGTGTCTCTCTCTCTCTCTCTCTCTCTCTCTCTCTCTCTCTCTGTACATGTGTGTGTATCTCTATATGTGTGTATTTGTGTGTGTCTCTCTGTACATGTGTATCTCTCTATCTGTACGTGTGAATCTTTCTCTCTCTCTGCACGTGTGTGTGTGTGTGTGTGTGTGTGTCTCTCTCTCTCTCTCTCTCTCTCTCTCTCTCTCTCTCTCTCTCTCTCTCTCTCTCTCTCTCTCTCTCTCTGTATGTGTGTGTTCAAAACAAGATGGGCGACCATTACGTCAGACGGTGGCAATAAGGACTATGCATGCGCGTTTTTAAAAAGTTTGTTTCCGGCATCTCTAAAGCAAGTCCGTGGGACAGTTCCACTCATTTAACACTTCAGATTTTGGTTCAAGCCGGAAAACTGTCATCGACTGAGATAGAGAGTTCGTCGAAAGATTTCACCGGAACAATGTGGCTGATTGTTCGTTGTGAATTGTCCAACCGAACGGAGCAAAATAGAACAATTGAAAGAAGAAAGAAAAAAACAAGAAAGTGAGAGAGAGAAGAAACGGGGGAAAGAGAGAAACGAAGCAAAGAAAAGGTGGAGTTGTTTCGAGGAATAAATTTTGCAGACGTGATCATTAAGAAGAAATATCTACCAGAAAATCGAGGGAAAAACATGGCGATTGCAAAATGGAGGATTCAAATGTTTCAAATGCCGTCGGCAGAAACTGGAATGCGAGAATCGGGACTCACAATATGCATTTAATTGATATTTTAGAACAGGTTCAACTCTCAAGATCTAAATTTATTAAAAATATCATTTGTCTTCTTCCATTACCATTCATATGTCTACCGATCTGTTTTAATTCCAATTTCTACATGAGGTGAAATTAAAATAGCGTTAGAATTATTTCTTGTCCAAACTGCAATCACCGTGCTTACTCTTAATGGAGATTTTAGGTGATCTTTTCCGATGGTGTGGGTGGGGCACAGAGGATCGGGACACGATGGATCACCTCTGGGATTGAGTCGCTTAGATTCTTCTCATCAAAATTGATTCTATCCATTCATTTCATACAGTGTTCTGCGAAACTAAATGAGTATTTTAATTTCCTTTTTGTGCTGTTCTTTTTTTCCTCTCTCAAATTGCTTTTGAGAAAGTGAGAATCTGATTTTGTGTTGAATGTTTCCTTTCGTGTGCCTAATTTTTGCCAATGAATGTTCAGGAGATTTTTGTAACGTAGTTTACCATTTAACAGTAATTCAATTAAATGTTCTATTGGTTTCGCCCTGGGACTTCTTTGAATCATTCAATCTTATGCTGATTCAGTTTTCCTCGGGAAATGATTCACAGTGTACAAGGGCTGAAGCTTAGTACTACAGAAATAATTAGAAATAGCGAGTGTCTGTAAGCTGCTAACTTTGGGAGATATTATGTTCTTATTTTTATATAAACTATTTTACAGCCAGCAGACTTGCTCTTTCTTTTCTTCTACCCAAGTATACTAATAAAATTAACTTCTACCGACAATTCATTTTTCTGATCTGCTGTGTCCCTATATATCATTATATGAATATACCTATATGATGTACTATCAGTACCCATGGAAATTTCACGGTAATTTTGAAGACTATAAGATTGTTGGAAGCTTATAAAGAATTATGAAATACATCATTTCTTTTAAAATTGTATTTTTTGTGGGAATAGTAAAAATTATGAAAGTAAAAAAAAAACATATTAAACTTGATGAATTTTTTCTTTAAAGGTAATTTGAGATTTAACACGATAAGTATAGAATATAATGTGTCCTCAGCAGTTGATGAGGAAAAGAAATTCCCTCTCTCTTCTATCCTTCCATCCTCACCTTCCTCCTCCCATCCTCTTTCTCAAGCCTGTCCTCCCATCCTCCCCACTTTCTTGTCGTCTACTTTCTCCTCCCCACTTCACACTTTCTCTTTCTCCACTTTCCCCCACCTTCTTTTTCTCAAACCTCGTCGATCGAATATGTCCGTTTACGGGTCCAAGTAATTAACTTCCCCCCCTCTCTCTGTTCCATCCCTCTCTTTCAACTGCCTAACTTTCTTTTCTGCAATCTCTCCATTTCTTTCTTTCTTTCTTTCTTTCTTTCTTTCTTTCTTTCTTTCTTTCTCTCTTCTTCTTCTTCTTCTTCTTCTTCTTCTTCTTCTTCTTCTTCTTCTTCTTCTTCTTCTTCTTCTTCCTTTCTCTCTCAACTCTCATTAAACAACCTAACCCCATCCTTCTTGAAATCGTTACCATCGTTGCAGAATTATTGTAGAAGATGAAAAGAAAACCAATAAAAGCTCTACAAAGAGAAAGGAAACATCGATCAAAACGTGAACGAGACTGAAGAGATGAAGAATGGGTGAGTTTTGGAGATAGATAGGAGTGTTAAGAGAAGGAGGCATGAACCATGACTGGACGCTCGCTGAAGGTCACTGTCTCCCTAAAGAACTGTACGCTGCAGGCCTTGACTAATTTCTTTATTCATTTACACGACGTAAGGTCGATCAATTTCCTCCGGAGTAAAATCGGTGCTGAGCAAAAATAAGTTCTTTCACCAATGTATTTATTATAGTTATCACATTCTGTTGTATACAAATTGATCATTAACTGATGTTTTATACTGTTGACATAGAAAACAACTATATATATATAGAGAGAGAGACAGACAGACAGAGAAACTATTCTGCCAACGATCGTAAAATAGATAAACGAGTCTCGGTCTCCCGTCTTGCCATGAGTGTTTCGTTAGCCCAGTTGGTACGGGTAGCTGGGCCCAGTTGGTAAGATGAACGCAGATTATATCTCAACTCGGTGCTCATTTCATTGTTAATTTACACGATCTAAGGCCACTTGATTCACTACTGAGTAAAATCGATGTGGAGCAAAAAGGTCTTTATAATTATCACACACACTTATAATATATATATGCGGCAAAAGTTATTAAAAAATATGCAGATGTTTGGCACACTGTTCTTTATCATTTATCTAATTTTTATAATTCATTTTTCACACATTGTTCTTCTTTGTGCTTATTGTGACTCAATATTTTATGCCTATAAACACCAGGCTCGGTTGCTTTGTAACGCTAAAATGGTCACGCTGTATTTTTGTTCATAATCAAGTGTTTAGACCAACTACAACTTTCATATTTTGCACACATCACCTCAAAAAATATTTGCATACTTAAAGCAGATTTATTCACTGTTTTAAACGTTCCCCTATATGCATAGGGGATCAATAAAGTGGTGGGTTGGTTTCTTATTGTTTTTAAGCTATGTATGAATGATTAAAAACGACATAACTCGATATTATCCAAAATGCATAAGTATATTCCACGTACTAAAAACCGGTCGTATGATGGGCAATATTCTTGTAATTGTAACAATATATAACTTTGTAATCATATGTATGTGGGTTTTTTTAATAACAACTCTATACCTAGTTTGGTATCCCACTGTGTGGGGGGTATGAGTGTGTGTCAGATTCTATACTTGTAGATATCAGAAAATATACCAAATTAGCTACCTTCGGGATATGCTTCGTCAGGTCTGGAATTTTTCAGATTGTTTCATATAAATCTCATTTCTCAACAAAAAAAAATGATTGAATTTCACAAGAATAGAAAACAAAATCAATCCGTCTTTTATGTGCAAACATCCAATAAGAGAACAAAAGGTAATAGGAATTGTTGTTTTTTCAAGCTTTATTGAGACAGTTTGTTATTTCAGTTTCGAAATAGTTCCGGGTTTTGAAATACACCATTCCTCCCGGGTATAGGATGGAGGCAGAAGGTAGGACTGGCTCTGAAATCAATTGAAATTACACACACACACACACACATATACATATATATTCATATAGAGAATGATTCAAAGAGAATTGTAGCGATTTCAATTGTTTATTCTGAGAAAATAACAAATCATATAACATTGAACTGAGTATTTTATGAAAGGATTTATGTTATTACAGAACAATAATCATTAAATGAATAACTCTACTCAGTTGGTCCAAAATCAGTAAATTTTTGATGATTATTATACTCTGTATGTGCCCAATATATATATATATATATATATATATATATATATATATATATATATATATATAGTGTTTTGAAGAAGCGGGTTCTATCTCTCCGTCTCTATCTCACATATACACACATACAAATACGCTTGCGCACTCACACATACATGCACACGTACCTATATATCTGCTTGAACAGTACAAATTTATGATATATATATATATATATGTGTGTGTGCTAATGTGTGTGTGTGCTAATGTGTGTGTGTTTAAGTGCATACACGTCAAAATATATAGTTGTGTTTGTAGGTATCTATATGAACTGAAGTGTCTGTAAACACACATACATACACGCGTACCTATACATATATATGTTTGAACAAATACACACTTACAAAAAATTATGTGTGTGTGTATATGCGTGTGTGTACGCACGCGCTCGCACGTCAGAATATTTTGTTTTGTTTGCAGGTATTTACATAAACTGGAGTGTCCAAAATTTAGAATTGGCAGGACGATGAATGGTTTCGCCCTCCCCGACTTATAGAAATGGACTCGGCCAGATGGCGTACATGAGATGTAAAAGGTAAAGAGGTAGTGTAGCTGTGGCAGCCATTAGACGCAGACAGCATTTAACAACTTTGACCACAGAATGATTGTTGGAACCAGAAAGATGGGACATCCTCCGGAAAACGCAGTGGGGCCATTTGTCCAGGGTCTACGATTTAGTGGGAAACTACTCCAGACACCATATTTCTTTGAATGGTAAACTCAAAGGGTCGTAGATATATATGTGAGTTTTAAATTATGAAACAATGTTACCACCTCTGCCTAAAAATGAATCATCGTCATCATTACTACAATTTTTTGCATTGGTTCCAATGTGTATCTCACGTCTCCGTTACCCAATCCAACTTTCCGGACTGTGATCAAAGGGGTCGACATGCTGCTGATTGGAGTTATCAATTACAGACGGGGACAGGTGTTGAAAAAATGTAATTTTCTTTCAAATAAAAGAATTAATCATAACTTACCCTCTCTCTTTCTCTCTCATTCCAAATTAGCTTTTTGTGAATAATCAAAATAGTTGGAATAATCCTGAAAACATTATATTTTGTAATGGTGTTGGTAGGTATTATTTTTTAAGAAAAGAGTATCTATTGTTAATGTCGAGAGAGACAAAACAAAACAAAAAGGATTCTGAAAACAATGAAGGAGTAAAGATGTATCTTGTACAAATAAAAACAACTGATTGATAAACATGTGCTGGTCAAATGGAAGATTTGTGATAGATAACAGACACGCATAATTGTGCCTTCATGTATAAGGACTGGACGTTTAAATGTTAAGCTCTCTTACTCCATTGGTGCAGTCAGTACTCATGATACATAGATAACCAGGTTGACCGACTTGAAAACTGAAGAAACCTACGTTTACAATTTTGGTGACAGTTTTCGTGACGGTTTCTAATAACTGATTCAAAGCCAAGAGCGCCAAATATTGCTCGAATGAATTAATGGATTTAATTTAATAAAACTCCACACGGCTACGACAGTAAATATTGATTACGGTTATTTTAGTCTGTTTTAAAAGACTGAAAGTACACATTAAATGCAACCTTTCACTCTGTTTCCAAAAATCTGGACGTATCTCGGTCAATTTTTTGCTTCAAACGGAGACATAGCTTTTATCTAAAAATCAATAATCCGTTAGTTATTTTTAATGAAAAAACAGAGAATGTAAATAAACCGATTTACTCATTGACTCACGTAAAAAAGTACGCGCTGGAACAAACACTCGAAAAAGCATTTCAAATTACTCAAGCATCAACCCTAAAGCATCAAATGGCCAATTCTTGTCGGCCCGAACTTCGCTGCTCAATTGTCTGTAGCTTGCAGCAATGTTTCGCTCAATGTTCTGATTGTTTCTTCTACTATGATACACATAGAGGAATTATCATAAACTTACACATAAATAGAGATTGTTTCTCATCTATTATGGACAAACTTATACAAGCATTTTCCCTGTGTGACACATTTTATCAATGAATGCTGGGGGGGGGTTGCACTTTTGTGAATTAAATTTTTGCTTATTGTCGATTTCTCTATTTTTTCAAAAATATTGGACAACTTTTCAAACCTTGCATTTTTTTTTTTGCAATTTCTATTCATCGCCAAATTTGCAGATACGGAAAATTCGTCTTACGAGGAGAGTATTCGTAACAGCTTTACACTAACAGCTCCTAATTACTTGTAAGTAACACTATACTGTGTCCGAATCGATCAAAATTAAGATTTTATATAATTTCCACCAGGTTTTGAAATATGAAACTAGATACGTTTTCTCACAAAGTTATGATTAGCTGGCCTCCAAATTTCCCCCATACCGAACAAAAAATTGAATAAAAATAAACAGAATCAAATTCAAAGTCTGGCATCTCTGCTCAGTGCTACGTATGCGTGTCCCGCATAAATTCAAGAACCTATGCAATTTTTCCGTGCACTATTTTGCACATGTAGAATATCTTTGCTTCGAAACTAATGTCTTTATATGCACATTCTAACATTGTAATATTCATCTCTACTCTCAGAATGCATTTTACACTAGCTTTATCACTTTCAACATTGCCTTAAGATATGTGACACCCTTTTTGTTCTGCAACTGATATGCAAGAATCTCCTTATTAATAACTCTTTTGAACTATATATTCTTCTTTGTCTAGCATGTATTTTTCTTTTGTGCATCCTACTGATATATTTGACGAAAGAATTATCAAAAGAGTATCGACGAGATACATGTTTACCAATGGTGACTTCAGCCTATTCAGTTTCTTCAAAGAAACGTTTCTCTGGGGAAATTATCCTCTACACGAAGTGTTGAGAACAACTCGCATTCCCAACATATTGTTGATGCAATGTTCACAGTAGCATCTATGTCATCATGATATACTTGTAAGAACAGTTCATCATATACACTACTTCTCTCGGCTTTTCTCGGTAGCAAGGGCATATCAGGACTATGTGAATTCCGGACAGACATCGGTGGCACTTGAAAACCGCAGGCACCCACGGGTGGTACAAGGATGGTAACCACCAAACTACGTACTCCTACTTTTCCCTCTGCTCAATCTCTCTCACTGCCTTTCTCTCCTTAAACATACAATTATTATCACACACATAAGTAAAAAGAGTTAAATTACGAAGTATTACTATGCCTAACAAAAGATTACTAGTCACTCAGAATAGCTGATGTCTTCAAGCAATCATCCATCCGAGTCAATTTATAATTAATTAAATAAATAAATCAGAAACTGGTGACCCAACTGGACTGGCCATTGCCTCATTGTCCAAGTTGGAGCATTTTAATGGTATTACGCTAAAAAGGATTAGTTTACGATAAGCCGTTTTCGTTGTGTTACGGTAACAAACCAAGAAACCCATATACAAATATACGGAAATTGGATCATTATATATATATATATATATATATATATATATATATATATATATATATATATATATGAAATATCAGTAAATGAACAATCCATATCCGACAGAATACATGTATATATATATATATATATATATATATATATGTGTGTGTGTGTGTGTGTATGTGTGTGTGTGTGTGAAATATCAGTAAGTGTACAATTAATATCTGATAGAATACATATATAGATATGTATATACATACTTACATCAATATACACACACATATATGTGTGTGTGTGTGTGTGTATGTGTGTGTGTGTGTGTGTGTGAAATATCAGTAAAAGGACCATTTATATCCGATAGAATAAACACACACATATATAAATATATTTCAAGATGACCAGAGACAATAATGGACGGACGATAGCTGCTGCAGTGAAGATTGCACTGTATTTACCGGCTTCTGCGTATTACAACTACCCCACCACAACGAACTCACCCACATCCACCACCCCAGAACCACCCCACCAGACCGAGAGCTCTTACAACTCAGCTAAATCGACTTCAAAAACGAAGAACATAGCGCTCCTGGAAAAGTTCAAGCCGCTGGCCCCGAGCACTGGAAGAGGATGTTGTTGATGGTGTTGATGGTATGCTCGCCTCTCTAAATGCCACTTGGAAATGGCGAAATACCAAGATTTACTTGAGAGGAATTAAATCGGTAGGGGTACGGGATAAGGGTGAGAGGAAAGCGGACGTCAGAGGCCTTAACACCGCTTAACATTCAACAGAGACATTTGGCCTAAGGTCAGCGTGATTGAATCAAATCCAGCCAACCGTATACAAAGATGCTCTGGTGGCAAGATCGAATTAGAACTGTATATGAGTTGAAAAATTAAATTGAAACAAATGTGTGTGTGTGTGTGTGTGTGTGTGTGTGTGCTAATGTCAGTCTGGGTGTGTAAAGGGACTTCATATGTGTAGATGCATATGTGGGGTAGAGTGTTTTGTGTGTAAAAATAAACAAGGATGCTCTAGGGGCAAGATTGAATTACAACAATGTATACGAGTTGAAAAATTAAATTGAAACTATGTTTCTATGGGGGGGTGAGAGAGAGACGAGGGTAGAGTGCGTGTGTGTTTACATAACTTACGTGTGTATCCAAGTTTGTGTGGATGAGTGTATAAAGTGTTGTGTGTGGGGAAATAAGCAGTCACACTTTATGTATGCATATCATGAAACGAATTGGATATTTCACGTTGGAATTGATACCTTCTCACTGTGAATGGTCGTCAACATGAATTGTGCGAGTACAAGATAAGGATGACACATGCGTCTATGTGTATCCGTTTGTATATATGTAGTCATGTGTAAATTCTCTGAATATACATTGATTTTTTACCTGCCACATCTATGACTATATAAGTATGTATTTGGAAATTACCATTTGTTTTAAATAAGCTTACAGTATTACATAGGATATTTAAGAGATGCGAATTGTACAATTGAAAGTTCATTTTTGCCACCTTCCATGCGTTTCTATTTTTTTCAGGATTTTTGAGTTTAAAATTGTTGATTAAGCAGGATTATCTTATATACATTCATTTTATGTGTCTTGTAATAGTTTATTTATAAAATTACTCCCCAATCATTAGAACTTGAGCTATAATTATTTGAATTTCAGAAAGAGGAATCACCTTATCACTGCTATGTATAAAAAGGAAGGGAACTCTAACCCAGTGCT